>JAOXXN010000471.1:18166763-18181278 GCA_026770055.1 Myrmophylax atrothorax | reverse complement strand
GTGAAGCCGGCACTGGAAGGGATGCGTGTGTGGTTAGGGCACGCTGCTTTACCTGCAGCAAGGTGAACTCACTGGCCCAGCCGAAGGAAGCTGAAGCGTATTGCAAGTCTGATCCGCAGCTGGGTGTTTGTGGGGTTTGTACTTCACTACAGGAGTTAGGCTGTTTTGTTGGTTTTGTTAAACAGGCTGTAGTGGCCCTTTGTTTACCCTTCTCATCCTCTGTTGCCTGCCTTCCACCACAAGTGATACTCAAGCCCAGGAAAACCACAGAGTGGTTATCATCTGAGAGAGCTGCAGCTTCTTAGCTAGCTCTAGATCTCTATGGTGAAGTCCAAAGTATTGAAGGGAAGCAGAGAGGAAACCTTTGGGTAGCCAAGGGAAGTCAGCTGTTGATGGTTCTGCGCTGGAAAGGATTGAGAGGAAGTGGTAAAGACTGAAAGCAATGAATGGCTATTTTGGCAGGAAGCACATTCTGCATCTAGCATGGTTCATACCCTGACTATAGTGCCATTTTATTGAGATATATCAACCAGTTGTACTGCTAATTCCTCTGCTGTTATGGTATCATTTGAAATGAACCCCCTAGGCCTGTAGCTTATTTGACTTAACAGAGATCACAGGAGGGATGAATAGGCAAAAAGTCACCTTATCTGCAAAAACGAGTCAGCATGGGGGGTAAAAGGGGTGGGATGGGACTCAGCTTGGCAGAAGGGGGAAAGCAGTGACAGCTGTGCCAGGTGACAGGTCAGCTTGTTCAGAAGGACTTCAAGCAACAAACAGTGACTCCATTTGGCCTCATTTGTGTTGCTCAGGCTCTTTCTGAGCCTGAAAACCAGCCTTAGGTTAAAAGGAAAGGAGAGCATAGATTTTATTTTTTAAAATGTGAAGCAAACAACATGAAACCAGAGAGAATGATTAAGTCTATACATTTTCAAGTCAGCGTCAAAAGGCAAGGATTTTTGTGATGCAGCTAAAACAATTGGCAGCAGCAGAAAGCTCAGAAGAAAGCAAAAAAATCTGCAATTTGTTGAGGTTGGTATACTTTGTTAGACCTTGACCTACTGCATGAGAATGACAGGGAATTAATTCTTGAGAATAATGACGTCAAAATGTGCCACATCACAGTGGAGTGAAAATTCCTTAAGGGCAAAACTTGTGGCATGTGCAGGCAATTGTTGAGACATCTCAGACCTTTAAATCTTAGGCTGCGAAGGACAAGAGTTTTAAGACCTTACAGTGATGATGGGATCTAACTTTCTTCTCTTTTTTCTTCAGTGCCCATGTATCACAAGTCAGTAGCAACATTCCGGCTGCAGGAGAGTAAGTGTCTCTTTAAAATTTGTGGCTACCTTTCTTGCATATTGGTGCTTTTTAAAGTATTGCTGGTTATTCTTTCATTTCTTTTCAAGGGTTGTTCTTATATAAACCAAAAAAAAAGAGCCAGTGTTTCCCAAAGCAAATCATCTACAATGATAATAAATCACGTCCTTCTGGAAAATTCCCAGGCCCTTGGTTCTTTGCTCACATTGTGCCTACGATGTTTTGGTTAGGCAGAACTTGTATATTTAGAGAAGCTCTTTGCACTGTGTTATCCGCCTGCTCTTGTTTGCTCTCCGTTGCATCTCAACAGAGGATGTGACTTGACCCCACTGCCTACCATAAGTGGGAGCAGCAGAGCTAACAATTTGGCTCCTTTGCCAGAGCTGGAAATTCCCAATAGCTGATGGGTTTGCAGAACTGATTTGTGTCAATAGTGAGATACAGGCGTACTTGCCTAGTTAAACCATGTGGGGGGTTGCGGTTGCTAGGGTCTTTTGACTTATTTTGGGAGCTGCAGTCTCAGCAGACTTTCAAGTATAGCAACTGAACACAACTTTTGTAAAGGAGAAGTCAGCCCCATACTGTATCTACCCAGCTAAAAATTAACCAGCAAATCCTGAAATAACATTCTGATTATGAAAAAAACACTAGAAGGTTTACATGGACTTTGGACGTGCATGTTTGAAAAACTGATTCTTCAGCAGACTACTTAAGCATTGCAAGAAACAGAGATGGGACGGGAATGTACAAAAATGTGGGTTTATACGATCTCTTTGCAAAAAAAAAAAAAAATTAGATTTTGCCCATAAAAGCTTCCTCTGATGAAGGAAGGGAATATTTGTCAGTACCAAAATGAAGGAGATTTAGTTGTGTTGAAAGTTCAAGTAGTCCCACATCTTTAACTGATACAGCTGCAGAGTCTCCCTCGCTGTGGCTTGTGTGGAAGCCCTTTTACTGCCTGTGGGTGTGACTGATCTCACACCAGAGTACATCGTGGTGGCTGTGGGTGCAGTCATGGCACAAGAATGTGTGAAGACAGAACAAACTCAGAACAAAATCCACGCTTGGTCACAGAGTTAAGCATTTGAGGAGTTTGTCGTGCGCTGCTGTTTGCATATTCTCATCCCTGCGTGAGACAGCAGTGAATCATCATCTTGCAGGTGATCCATTGCCTTGCTGAGCTTGTATTGCATGACAGGCTTGACCGAGGTCAGTGTGGCTGGGTATCAAATACGGTTTTGTCAGGACAAGGACTTCTAAAGTGGAGAGTGGAAGTTAGGCACCGATGTCGGTAGTTGCAGTAAGTAAAATTAGCTGTTCTACTGAAGTTTCAAACATCCCTAGAAATAAGAAAGGGCATGATTGATTGGGATGGCTCAGCTCTTCTAGGAGACCTCAGCTGCAGAGTATCTGAAGATTTTGGCTTTGCTTTTTGGGTATGTTGTAGCCCTAGGACATTTTGTGCTGCTTTGCCATCATAATAAAAACAGCCTGCAGATACCCTCGCTTTATTTATTGTTGCAGAGAGGGAGCTCCACAAAGTCTTTGAGCTCAATTGACCTTATTTTTCGGCTTGACAGGTATTTAGAGAAGACAATCCGCTCAGCCGTGGAGCAGCATCTCTTTGATGTTCATGGCTCAGGCGGCCAGAGTTCAGAGGACTCTGAATCGGGAACATCTTCAGCCTCTTCTAATGTGTCTGCCAGGCAGAGGAGGCGGCACCACAAAGAGCAGGAGGAAGCCCGGAGAAACAGAGACATGTATGAGCCTGATTTCTTTGTTTTGGAAAGTATATTTGATTAAGTCTACCCTAGTTATGTCCTCTTCCCAAGGCAATGCTACATTCTGTTATGAAATGCACTGACCTTTGCCCCGAGTTGAAAGGGCAGAGCAGTCTGCATGCCTGTGCAGAGCTCCATTGCATCAGTTAGAGATGGGAAATACAGAGTTTATTAGAGATCATGGAGTGGGGCAAAGTGTGCTAAGAATCTAGGGGGGTTACGCAGTAAAGTTTTTAATTACAGTGTTTGGAATTGGTTACTTTACGGTATTTGTTGCATTAGTGGAAATTCCCAAGCAGTTGGCTCTATTGCCAGTAACTTTTTTTTTTATAAAAACATGGGGCTTAGCTGCTTTTCTGAATTCAGAATGGTTTCAAAAATGAGATTAAGTTCTTCTTTTGAGTGTGGAGGCACAGCTTGTGTTTGGGTTTAGTGAGGAAATTTGGGAGTTTGTCTGAAATTATAAAAACCTTCCTTTTGATTAATTGGAATTTAAGATTTTTTTTTCATCCACCCTATTACACAAGCTTTATACATGATTTAGTGGTGAGTTTTATTAAATGTCTGTCAAAGAGTAAAGGTAATACGTATTTTTCCTTTCATACTCCTCTACTTGTGGCATATGTTGTGAGGTACAAATATATTACCACCACAGCTTTAACAAACACTTGCCCAAGGCATAGCTGTATTTGAGGAACTGTAACTACAGACTGCAAGGCCATGTTCTGATCAGTGCTTACCCATATGTTTAGCTTTAACACAGCACAGCAGCAGTTCTTGTAAAGAACGTGTGTGCTTCACTGCAGTATTAGATTGCTAGGATTTCAAGTTAGATTCCAAAATAAACATCTAGTCTCCTATTTTTCCCTGGGTGTTGAATTCTCCAAATCCAATTCAATCTGCACCATTCTATATGAAGCCACTTTCATACAGGTGCATAGCCATCAGTACCTCGTGTTAATATTGCAGCAGTGATGTTTCCCAAAATGTGTCAATGCTACTGTTGTATAAAAATCAATAGTTACCCCCACCCAAAAAAGCCATTTCCATAGAGAATGAAGATGTGCTGTGAAGATGGACTGGGAAATTAGCACTTACAAGTCACCAAAGCATCTGGCAGCAGCTCTAAAGTAGTTTTTCTTGTGTAGTTGCCCTGCTGACAGGCTTCTCAGGTAAGTAGGTCACAGACTGGCTAGTGTACGTGTTTGGAAGCATATAGTACTGCAGGGCTTTTTTTCAACACTGCGTTACAGAGCTGCCTTTAGATACGATTGACACAGTTATTCAGGTTCAGTCCATAAAGCTGGAGCCAAGGATTTAAAGCACATTGCAAGTTTTGAATGCTGGCCAGGGTTCAAATTGTTTTCCCTGGTTTCCTCAGGTCATGTTGCTGGGACTCCTTTGGGTAATTTATCAAAATTGGGAATTCCTTTCAAAACTTCTTTTTGTTGTTGTTTTGATTGTCCAGTGAGTTCAACTCTTTGCCATGTGATGGATCACAAGAGGACTTGTAATATCACAAAATGGGACTACAGGCAGGAGAAGTGTTTATCACAAAAACACATAGTGAGCTCCCAGGCTTTGAATATTACATGATCCACACACCGTATATGTAATTGGTCTGCTCAGGGGTTTGTAAAAACTTCCACAAAGGCAAATGTGTTATCTTAGAAGTTTAATCATAGATTTATAATACCTCTTTGTATCTCTTTCCAACCAACAAAACTGAGAGATTTGTGATCTAGAAAGTCACTGGAACCTTCTGGTTTTGTTTTTGTTCTGAATACTTGTCGTGCTGGCACTGTCCAGATACTGCAGAGTAACTGTTTTTTGTGTTTCTTCAGCAGTGCAAGTCTAGATAGATTCTGCTGTTCATGGAAGCAGGCTTTGGAGTTGCACGGCACTGTGTAAGGCAGCCACACATACAACAGTTAGTAAATTTTCCAGTTTCAGTGTCAAGTGTAAGCAGGCTGCCTTTAGCCTCTGGCCATGCAGTGATGAATGAGGCGCACTGTGTTTCTCCTGTTCCCATAATGTAGTGATGTGTTACGTATGTGCATCTTCACTGTTGGACAAAGTAGAGGGAAGACTATTAAACAGGTTGTGAATGGAAAGCTGCACGCCAAAGGAGCCAACAGGTTAATTATGCAGGGCAAAATAAGCCCAGAGAGTCCCAGCTAGTGCGTCACACAGTGACTTAAGGTTAGCTGTCCCATTTACTTCCTGACTTCCCAGAGCAGAACACTCCTCAGTCCTCACAATTGTATTGCCATTGCAAAGATACATTCCCTTTTATGTTTTGTGCAATTCCCAAATAAAATTGAAGCATTTGACTAAAGCACTACAGTCCTACTCTTGCATTTCAGAGTATGAGTAAGATGGACTATTAGCTGTCATGCACTAAAGGAGATCCTTGGATGGCAGCTGTGAATCACTGTTCTGAAGTAAAAGCATGTGTCTCAAGGGAAAATATGCTGCACATTCTCTATAAAAATACCACAGACAGACAGGGGATAGTTCACCTTCCATGTGAAGTCAGTGGGATTCTCTGTGTTTGGGTTTAGTGGGAAATGAATCAAATCCAAAATGTTGATCCTCACAGCTTTTCTCACTTGAGATGTATACACTTGGCTTTCACTCCTCAGTGGGATTTAGCATTGCACAGTGTGTCTTTTTTGCTGCATTGAGAAGAACCAGAGATACTGGTTTCATAGGGCATAGAAGATGTTGCTGGAACTACACCAGTCAGCACGATTCAGTTCCCTATCGGTACCGCAAATGTAGCAGAAGAGTGTTTTAAACAAGCTCCTGTTGTAATGTCGCCTTTCTTTTTAGGGAAGTGGTCAACAAAGAAAACATTCCCTCTGGATTCAGCAGTCTTGAAGACTGTATTCTAGCTGCTCAAGAAGCAGAAAAATTACAAGACACCAGCTCCGGATATCTTAGTGAAAGGAATAAATCAAAGCGGCAGAAATCTAGCACCAAGCTTTCAGAGCTCAATGACAACCAGGACAGTCCTGTGGTAAGCCAACATGCTGTACTATTTGACACCTGTTACTGGGGTGGGAAAAGGTGGATTTTATTTCATTGCACAACTGGTTCCCTTAGGAACCATTTCTTTGCCTGCAGTACAGTCGTAAGTGGGTATTTTGAACCATGGGAAACACTGGATCCTACACTTGTAACCTTTGTGATAAGGTGACTGAAAAGCTGTATTTCTGATATGGCCCTTTACTCCACCTGTAGTAATTTTCTCCCTCCACAACTTTTTGCTTTTTTCCTTTTGAAGTCAGAGAAGCATTTTGGAAAGCAGAAAAAGAAAGAATTCTTTTTCCCAGTCTTTCAGAAGTCTTGCAAGAAGGTTGAAACTTTAGATGTAGCTTCTCATGTTCAGGTCAAGTTTGTTTTTATGTTCCTCCTAAGTTCTGAAACTAGATTTCAAGTGACTACTTGATAATGAGATGCCAAAGGTGTTTTTTCCTTTTCCTTAAAGACTATGTGTTATTGTGGTGGTTGCAATTTGCAAAGCACTTTGGAGTGTGTTGGTCCAAAAGGTGATCCCTCTAGTTACCTTGTATTAAGGCTGTGAGTGACTTTGAAGTAACATTGTAAAAATCTGGAATACCACAGAATTGTCCCAGCATAATCTTGTGTGACCTTCACAGTAGAAGACAGTTTGCCAAGTTTTACAAGCTGTAGAATAAAACTGATGCCCCTTCCTGCCCTCTTAACCAAACCAGGAACTGATTAGAGTGTCAGCAGGTGAGAAACCATCCTGTGCTTCAGTGCAGGGTCTGCGTACGATGGCAGAGGTGCTGTACATCCCAGTGCCTGGCACTGAGCATGCATTACATGGTTACTTGTAGCAGCAAAAGCTGTGTGACAAGACTGTCCTGAGCTATAGGTAATTTCCTTCAATTGTGTTTGATTAAATTTTAGAGCCTGCTATGAGCAAGTGAGTTCTTAACTTGACATTGTGTTTGGACTAATTTTGTTTAGATCATAAAGTTGCAATGATCTGATGATCTTATCCTGAGCAGAGATTCTAGAGAGAGGCAGATTTTGCTTATCTTTGTGATAAAAAGAAGGCAAGATGGCAAAAGTTGTACACTGCTCAATTTAGTAACTTAGATTTAATACTTAATATCAGTAACCTTCTCATGCGATACTTCATGAAAGCAGAGTGAGATAGACACATTCACACTTGTGTCTTTGTTTGTAGCATGGCACTTTAATAGGCAGAGGTCTAGTGCTTATGCTCTTTTCAGCACCTCTTCCCTGTGCCTGTGGAGTATAAAGCAGTTTAAATGTAAATGAGACTTTTTCTCAGGATTTAGGAAAGGAAAGACTCACAGAATTGTCCATTTCTGTTGTGGATCTGTAAAATATTAATGAAGTCTTGAAACCTCTGCAGAAGAAATATCCTCAAACTTACCTGTGTCCGCTAGACTTTGCCCTGCCCCTCAATTTTGGATCTCTTGAGGGCCAAAGTCTGAAAGGAATGTAAAATGAACTAACCTTGTACCAAAACCACTTTGACCATGATGACCATCAGTGTGGTCTCACTTGCTCTGCTAGAGGAAGTGTCACAGTGGGATTGTCAGCTGGGAGTATCATTATGAAACAGCTTGCAAAGAGCATGATGCTACTCTTCTAGAGGAGCAAAAGCTGCTTTTTAAGAGTGTGCTTATTACATACTTGCATTTCAGTGACTGATAGAAGGATATATGGTGGTTTAGCTTTCTTTGGCTGCATCTTTCCACTTCAAATATTAACCCAAATTAGACTGCCTACTTGGAGTCTCAAAGGGCATAGCCTGCACCTTAGCATTTACTAATAGGCCTTCGTCATGTAAACAAGTTTGTGTTGTTGTATCTCCTGAACCACCTTTTTCTGAGGCTTCCTTCTTTTCAAAGCCTGAAAGGGTATGTAGGACAGTGTGTGGAAGCTTTCCTCTTAGCTGTCTGATTTCATCTGACTCAAAAGCGTAAGTCAGCGGTGGAAGAGCTGTCAGTTCCACTTACTCTCCCAAGCAAACCAACCACAAAGCATTAAAAGCTTCTCACTGCGTTTCAGAGACATGGTAGCCAGGTAGCAGTAGAATCTCATTAGGCAAGGCTGGAATGACTGACCTGTGTCACCTTGTGAGACTGGACATGTAGCAGGTAAGAGAGGGCTGTGACTATCCCAAAAACTCTGTGCACATAGTTTCCAGGGCAGGAAGCATACTATGCCACTGATTGACTTCCTTGTTTTTAAGAGGGACTTTCCCAAAAACCCTGGGTAGAAAACCTCTGGGACATTGCCCAAAGTGGCAGTGTGGCTTGGAGGACAACAGCATTAATGTTCCTAATGGTAGTCAAGACAAACTTCAGAACAAGTTGTCATAACCAGTTGGATTTCTTGCTCTGCATTCATGTTAGTACAACGTTGCTGTCTGTGCACATGGCAGTCTCTTTGCATTCTTCTGCCTGTTTAAGAAGAAACTAGGGAAGGATTTGACTGAGAAGTGGAGTACTTTCTAAGATGAACATGAGGACTCCTGCTGAGAAGCTGCTGTGGATTTTGGTACCTGCTGTTACAGAAGTTGTACAAACCAAAGAACTGCTCTGAGGCTCAGGCTGTCAGTCAGTCTCTAATGTGGGAACTGGTGGGGCACCATGCAGCATTATTCTGCTTTGATGTTTTAAGGTTGTCTGATGAAAGAGACGAAGCAATGAGCAGTTGTTTTTTTGCAGGTTATGGCAATAAAGCATGGTTACTTTGTTATAAATGTGCAGCAGGCAGTAGTCTTGAGTGTTGTCTTGTTCTGGAAGTCCCCTTCAATATTTTTTACATTTGATCTGTTTAATGGCCTGCAGCTTGAATCTGTTTCTCATATGTATCTTACAGCTTTAACATTTACTGTATTGCAGAGTATGGAAAGCTTTAGCTCATCCAAGCCTATAGCCAGAACAGGACCTGATGACATGGAAATTTTATCTGAAGAAAGGTGATTTTTTTTTTTTAATATATTTATGTTTTCCTTTCTCTGTGGTTGTAGTACAGTGTGAGAGGGCTTCTACCACAGACTGTGAGGGTGACATTTAGATATGCTACAGAACAGCAATACCCACCGTGGTAACTTCAAAGAACTTCATGGAGGGCACTGTGTATGCTGTGTGGGCTTTGCCCTGCGGCATATGCCACCAAGGCTCTTTTCCCAGTCTGTTGGCAATGTCACTGAAGGTGCTGATGGTGCAGACTTGAAAAGAAGTCATCTGTGAAGCACCAGAACCAGCAAGCTCCACACAGAAGACTGCAGGATCTGGCTTACCTGGCCTCTGGGTTGGGAATCCAGCCCTTTTATTTGTACTTCACTCTTCTGCAAAAGCTGTACAGCCCCAGTCTGCTCACCTGAGATGACATTTTCTCTCAACAGCTGTGTTTGTTGAGAAAGTTGTATTGGTTTGGATTAAGGGTGCTGGAATTAAATTACATTGTTTTTCAGAAATAGCTCCCAAGAGGAAGCAAAAATACATAGTTTAGCAGCTTGACATGCTGCAGCCCAGAGTGTCCCTTCATTTACTGTGTGAATTAGTGAGGGTGCAGGAATAGCAAGAACATAAAAACCTGTGTGTGCAGGAGTCCTGCTTGTTTTTGTTACAAGACAGTCTGGTTTTGTATTTGTAATATGTTGGTTTGTTTTTGTTTTTTTTATAGCAAAGAAAGTGAAAACGATGAGGTTTTTGTCAGGCATTCTCAGGTTGGTATTTTTTTTTTGTTTCAGTCTCCTGGTCTCTAAATAGCTTTTTATTGAGTAGAAACAAGTAGTTATGTGTATGGTTCTCTGAAATGTTGTTTTTCACAGAGAAATTGAGTTAGCACCTACTTTTTCTTTCCCTTACCTATGCATTTTATTTACATAATTTAGGGAGCCTCTCAGCCATTGAGGAGTATGAAAGCATCTGCTTCAGTCCCTTTGATCCCTCCGTGCCAAAAAGGGAAGGATACTGAAGTCAGCACTTGGGTTTAAGTGGCGTGGGGTTCCCTTATTAATCATGGCAAGCAGGGCATCTGACTGCTTATCTCACGGAGTAGTAAGATCAGCTTCTCTCTCTTGATTTCTCTAAAATAATTTCGTCTTTTATTTATGATTTCCCAGTGCAGCCTGTTGGTTTTGAACATAGGTGTCTGTGATCCATTTGTCTTAGAAAACTGGATCATCTCCAAGACTTGGTTGTTGGGATGGATGTCAGGAGGGGGAGATGTGACATTGATGGCAACAGTTTTTCCCCAAACTTTCCATTTCTCTTCAACACGTACCTCCTGCATTTGCTTTATGGTTTTTTATCTGACTGTTCAGCAAATCAGAGATTGGGGTTGGGTTACCTGAACACCCTTGCAGTCATGTGTTCATTTGGGTTTGTTTGAAACACTTGTAGGCAGCCAGGCATTTAAAATACTGGGGAGAATTATCTGAGCCATCTCTGCCTCAATTGTACACCCCTTTTAGAGGAGCACTGTAAAAGAGCTGTAGCCAATGTCTGGTTTCTCCGGATGTCTGGAGTTAATGTGAGGGTTGGTAATATTTTTAAACTAGGCTCCTCTTGTGGGTTTTTTATTCAAATACAAGCCACTATGCCTTTATTGCCTTTGAAAGGCTTTGTTTCTGGTAGGAATTATTTCCATCTAGCAGGAAAGGTAAGAGATTGCTAGTAACTGAGCTCTGACTAGCTGTGTTGTAACTGGAGAAGTTTGTGGGACCCTGAAATGTGTAACATCTACAAAGGGTGTTCAGTGCTGCCTTTGTTCACTGCTCTGACTGGGCTTAGATGGATCTCCTACTTTGCTCCCAGGTCTGTAATCCCCAGTGACCCTGCACTTGATTGTGAGCTGTTGCATTTTCCAGAACGTAGATTTTGCAACATGTTGTTCCTCACATACCCACTTGGATGTGGAGAAAGTGCTGTTACTGCCATGACACACAATACTCCTATTAAGCTTTTAAATTAGCCTGGTGAAGATGTATTTGAATATGAAATCATAATCTTAAAATAAGCTTCTCTTTAGGAAAAGGTTTAAAATTTAGAATTTTAACTACAGGAGAGGATGTAGCCTTAACCCAGAGTCTGTATTATATAGGAATTACAAGGCCAAGAAAATGTTACATTCCTGCAGAGTTGTTCTACATTCTTTACCCCTTATAAGCCTTTTGCTTAGGGAAGCTTTAAAGATATATGTTTCATAACAAACAACCCATTCAGTATGAGGAAGGGACAGGGACTTCCTTACTCTTTTCTCTTTCTCACCCTGTCTCCAGTCTGAAGATATTAGGAAAGATCTTTGGAATTTGCCATAGATACCAGTTGTGCCACCTCAGGTGTTCGTGAGGCTCTAAAAATACCTGGAAACACAAGTCCCAAATAAATTTCCAGTGCTTTTGTAACTTCCATAATCTGCCCTTGGAAGTAGCTAAATTCCAGGACGAAACCCACAGGTTTCTAGTATGCAGGTTTTGGTAAGAGAGGAATATTTAAGATTCACACCAGCATGGCAACAAGTGTAGAGGGGGATTGGCGTGGCTCAGGAGTAAGGCAGCAGAATGGCCACGTTCCTGCATCAGGTTGTATTATTGAGATGTGCTTAAGGATGCTTCCTGCTTGTGGTTGTATGGGATGATCAGATGTAGGGGAAGAAAGCCTTTTATGTAAAGTTGATTTGTGAATACATGATCAGAATACATCTTCCTGATCAGAACTTAAAAATCTTTCTGTTGACATTTATTTCTAGCTGCTTGAGCTACTCTGTATGCTGAATCTCCATTAGAGCAGGGAGAATGAAAGCAGCTGACTTATCCTTAAGTTACTTAGATGTGTAGTTACTGGTGTCTGCAGAGCATAGCTGCAGAAGCAGTTTCTAAAAAGCAGAATTCAAGTACCTACTTTGAAGATTTTTTCATGGTCATTTATGTAATATCCGCAGTGCACTGAGACTGCCAACTGTTACCAAGATCTTCATTTGCTGTGGCCATTGGTTTGTAAGAAATTGTGGCACATCCATACCTAAGGCAAAGTAGCTCTTCCTTACTTGACTTTTTTTTCTTTGAGGTTGGCAACTGGTGGAATCAGGTAATCAAAAAGGAAAAGAAGTGATGGGAATACTGAATTATCAAGCACTCTATGGGTTTGGAGCATTAATGCAAAGGAAGTTAAACATCTGCTTTCTTGAGTCTCCTGGGTTTGTACCAGCATTGTTCTTCAGAACACGTAATGATTTATTCATTGTATTAGAGGCTACATCAATGAGCATGGAAAGGAGAGTAACTGGTGGCAGACAGAGCACAGGCCTGTTTTTAAACAGCTCTTAAATATTTTCAGCAACTGAAGTGACTGTAGAAGGAAGAAGACATTGATATTATCATTCTAATATATCTATAATGGAAATGTTTAACCGTCTGGGAAGTGCTCTTATATCGGCTACAGATATGTTTTAAGAGTCTTAATAAGTCAGGAGGTTGCACACTCCTCATAGAAAGATGTTTAACTCTGTAATTACTATCAGTAGTGGTGATGAGATGGTATTTTCAGGGTGCTGTCATTGAAATTGTTAATCTAGCTAAGTTCCTCTCTTCACACTTCTTTATGTTATTAAAAATAGCACCTATTTTGAAACTTACTGCTTCATTTCTGTCAGCCTTTAAAATGCTGTGCTGGCAATATATATGCAGTTTGTCAACTGGTACACTTTGTTCTTTAGTAAATGTAGAAGTCTGCCTGTTTCTGGCCACTGACCAGTTTTTCTGTTTATAATGTACACTGACTATTTAGGTCCTGGCAGGAAATTCGTTACTGAACCTTAAAGAAATACTTAAGTCCTCCCAACCTGGAAGCAGCTTAAAAGATACTGAATGCTGAATTAGCGTTTTTCCATGTACAGCTCGCACAATAAACACATTTGTAATCAGATTTAGCATCAAGCTGTACAAGTTATTAGCGTTTGGCAAGCTGTCATTTAGTGTTTCATTTTGTTAGAATGTTTCAAAAAGGTGATTTATTGAAATTAATAGAAAATACACACCTTATACAAATCCAGTGCCGAAAAACTCTTCAGAAACGCCAGGGTATTCATCATCCAGACTTTTAGAACTGTAGAACAGCCAGGTTGAAAGGGACCTCAAAAAATTGCCTGATCCAACCTTTTGTGGGAAAGGAAGCGCAGATGAAATTATTTAGCACTCTGTTCAATTGCAGGGATTGTTCAAATTGAATCCAGATAAGATTAAAACATTTATACATATGATTTGTCTACTGGGCAAGTTTTTTTTCCCTTTTCATGAAACTTACTTGTTTTTCTCTACTCAAAAGGAAAAAAATCCCAAACACATCATCAGCTTTATGCAGATGAAACAAAATAAATGTGCCTTAGTGGTGTGTACTAGGGATGTTGAAGCATTTGGCCATGCTTCTGGATTCACAAGGAAAATACGTCCAAATGTACCAGTTTATTTTCTTTAGGCCCATTTTCTTCGCATGTCAGCATGTGCAAAATGCTGACTAGTTTATCAAAACACCTGCAGGGAGAGGATCTTAATGTTGTCTACCTGCTAGACTGTATTTGAGAAAATTATGCCTAAGCTGATCTTACCAAAATCCAGTAGTTTATGTAGTAGTGTAGTGCTGTCTCTTCGGGTAGCTCTGTGTTTTTTGGTGGATTTATACCTATCATACTATATGTTTATATACTTGCTTTACCCTTCCTTTTCTCTGCTGCCCTCTTTGAGGCTTCACAGCTGATTTGTTTTAGAGTCACAAAACTGCTCGTCTCATCAAGCCCTATTGCAGACACACACACTGAGTATCCGGATTGTGGGAATGGCAGTAGTTTCTGCATAAATGCACATGACGTGTGGTATGTGCAGGGGTGAATAGTGGTGAGACAAACAGCAGTTGCTTCTAGGTAGTGCTAACTGATGAATCATTTACTTGACAGCATTCTGCTTTTTTTTTATATATATTCCTAAGTCATTGGATGCGTGTGTGAATTTTTTGGCTTTATCCCAGAGTCCGCACTGCTTCCAGCTGAGATGCCAAACCTTACTGCCGTTTGGATTTGCGCAACGCTGCTTTAATACTCCGAGCTCCTCCATAAATAGTTCTGCTCTCCCCACGCCCAGCTAGAAAACAACCACAGGAAATCAGGGAATGTGCAGCCAGCACAGCTTAGCTGGCACTAATTGATCTGAGCCAGCAGAGCCTGCATGAGAGCATTCATGTACGTAGCCTGCACTGCTTACTGTCTGCAGCTGCTTCCTCAGGGGCTCTGGTGCCTGCTCTTTAGACGGCACCATATTGCTACAGCCTCACAGCAGCAGCAGCGGTTTTGTTGCTGCTTGAAGGAGTTGTTGCGCTCCTGTAGGAAGTCTACGCAGCCAC
>JAOXXN010000471.1:18151221-18166715 GCA_026770055.1 Myrmophylax atrothorax | reverse complement strand
CTCCCTTTTCATCCCAGTCCATTACTGGAGGCTTTTTCAGCTGCATGCAGTTGTCAGGGCAGGCAGTCTCGGGAACTTGCAGTGGCTTTCTAAAGAAGGAAAAATTCAAGGAAGGCAGAAGGACAGATGTTTTAGTTGGTGTGAGTGAGCAATTAGTACATAGGGGTCACCAAACAGGGGATTTGGATTTGGAGCTGGAAACATCAGGATCTGTTTTTTTGGATCTTTTTAGCTAAAGGCATGAGCTTGCTGCTGCTGTGACTGCAGGGCTTTTTTCCTCCTCTACGTCCTGAAACATTTTTTTTATTTCTCTCTCATTTCTTTGGGTGTATGGGAACATAGCTGACTTCAAGTATGAAGATTCAAGAGCATCCAAGCATGCCTGAAAACAAGCTACAAAGAAATCAAGATGCTGATGATCAGGAAAACAGTTTTGTATCTGAAGTGCCTCGGCTGGATCTAACATCACTGTGTGATGACAACAATTGGGAAGGTAGGATTATGTGATGGCTGGTCATATGAGTGAAATGAGAGAGAGAGAGGGAAAGCTGAGTGGGCTGGGTATATCTTTATGTGATCGTGTTATTGTGCTAAAAAACGACAGGAAAGCAGTTTTGTCCTGAATATAGAACTAAAAGTTTAGAGAAACTGTAAGCAAATACTGAATGGTAGTAAGTCTAATAGTCACTTAGAGGGAGAAAATTAATTGTTTTATTCTTGAAGTTACTTTCATGTTCTGTTTAGTACTGTTAAATCACTGAGTGTTTTAGGATATCTTATTTCTTGGTGACTGATCATTGGAGAATTAAGCTACACTGCCCTACACTTCAAAGTTACTGGGTGTTTCACAATTTTCTTCCTCTTCAATCACTATTTGAAAATAATGATTTGGATCTGAAAAGCACAGCTGGAAAAAAAGGCTGTCTGTTACTTTGCCATACAAACAACATTTTTTAATGTATTCTGTGAAGGAATTCTGTTCACCAGCTCAAATGGCAGTGTTAAATTGATTGTTTGTAATTTAAATTACTTTAATACTTTTTCTTAGGTCTCATCTACAGAGTCTATACTTGTTTACTCATTTAAAAATGAGTGGAAAATCTAAGTGAACTATTTGGGTGTCATGAGCCTCAATTTCATTTGAAACTGATATGAAATAAGGGTGTCTAGCATTTTTTGAATCAAACCCTTTTCCAGTTACAGAGTATGTCTTTAATGTACAAGTAAGAATTCTTCCGTTTTTGCTTTAAGAGTGAAAGGTTGGTTTTGATAGGGAAAAAGCAGGAAAACGCAAGTGTGGTGTTCTAATAGCACAAGAGAGGGAAAATGTGCTACTAATTCATTGCTCTAAAAAAGCAATCTCTGAAGAACACTGAGAAGTGGGGTTCCCTGCTCCTGCCTCCACAGCATACGTGACCTAGTATATCTTGTCTTTCCCTCTAGGAGGGGAGTAGTTATGACACTTCAGGCATGAGTAAAGAAAACCCACAGCCATGGCTGCCTTTGATTCAGCCAGGCAACTAGTCGCCATGGACAGGAGGGAATTCTTCCATTTGTTTACTAGGCAGGGATTCCCTGGGTGGAATCATCACACGTGCAGCGTGGCTGATCAAAGAGCCACGGAAGGGCTCCCAGGCGGCCTTGGCCACTGTGTGTTTACTGAGATGCTAATTAGCAGAGCCCTGCAGGGTCTCAAGCCAGGGAGAGCACGTCTGTGTTCTCAGAGGTGATGTGTGACTTCAACCTTTGGAAATAATGATGCATTTTTTTTTCTTCCTGCATTACTAATAGGAGTCATATGAATGCATGAGGGAGAGAACACAGCTCCTTTCTGTGTGCCAGTGGCTTTCCCATTGTATGAAATAAGTTGTGTCTTTGGTACAACTCCCTCGTAGCAGGCATGCTCTTATATTTGGATTCTAGCTTTCTTGCCCTGCAAATATGAAGCAGGATTATGGGCATGTGTGACTGCACTTTGAAGAGTGCTTCTCTCAGAGTCTTCTTTCCCCAGTTCTGTTCATGTGTATTTCACAAGAGTTGGAGGTGGGTAGTTGCAAAAGAATCAGCTGTCAGGGGTGAGGGAGATGTCATCTTCTGAAATACGTGCCTTCCAGAATCACCATTTTGTTGGTGTGGATGCAACAGCAGCAAAATGGTGCCTTCTGTATCTCAGCAAGGAGAGACTAAGTCCTTCCCAGCTGTGGATGTGAAATCAGGCTTGCTGCAGCCAGGAAGAGGAACATCTCAAGATCAACTCTCAGATTGCTTCTGTAGCTAATGGCAGAGTCTGTTGCTGAGACTGGCCTTGCAAGGCAGAGTTGTACCACCCATACACAGCTCTAGCAGCCAGAACATCTTCCTTTCCCCTGCCAGCCAACCCGTGTCACTCAAGCCTTCACGCATCTCTTCAGGATCTGTGCCACAGCTCTGATTGCATCCTCAATGGAAAGGAGAAAGGAGCATGCCTTCAAATGCGGCAAGCCTGAGCTGTTTATTGCTTTGCTCTAGCAAATTTGGTAGGTCCATCTCTCAGGAAATTACCCACTCTTTCAGGATGTAGTTGAGCTGACTTTTGGGGGCAATGTCCTCTGTATCATGCTGCAGGAGATACAGAGCATCTAGTGATGAGGGCAACTGCTGGGACTTCCACAAGTGATTTGTGAGAACAATTACAGGTTTAGGAGTTGCCTTTGGCTGTACCTGTCACTGCCTCCAGTCAAATGTTAGGAAAAAGCCTTGAAGAATGGGCACAAAATTACATGAGACAACCTTGGCCACTGACTAGTTTTTATTTGTCACTCAGGCAGGCTCTCCATCTTATTAAGACAGAGTTGCCGTAAAAACCCATCAGAACTCTGCTAGCTGCTACCAGGTGAGCTGGCAGGGCCCTGTGCATTTTATGTTACACTACAAGTAATTTTTACCAGATTTTTCTTTCCTGTAAGGCTTACCACATGGCCAAGCCTCTGCGTAAGAAGAGATACTTGCTGTACTTTTCCAGGCTCTGTTCCTTTTACCTAACTGAGCAGAGACAGGATAGAGAGGTTTGCTTCCTGCTTCCTGCAATGCATAGGCTCACACTCCACCACATGCCTGCCTCCTGCATCCCCTTTGCCTTATGTGTGTGCCTTATGTATGTGTAGTAATCACCAGGCTATTGCTGTGGTACGCAGGATGTGAGCAGTGCCCCAGCCAAGTTCAAGCACTGAACTCTGAGCCTAGGTGGGTTTCCCATGGTCCAGGAAGAGTATTTTCCTGGTGTGCATCTGGCAGGTGTAAATCAGGTGGTTTGTTCTCATGCTGAGTGTGAGCCGAGATGTCTCTGTGAACTGGGATGTCTGATTGCAAGGCTTGGCTGCTGAGCTGGTCAGTCAGTGCCAGCTGAGGTGGCTTTGTGAGAGGCATTATCAGAGCTGCTTCCATAGCAAAGGTTTCTAGTTGTGGATTACGTTTGTATCGAGTGCAATGACTGAGGACAGAGTGTTCTTTCACAGTACAGAGCTATTGTGCAGATTTCTTACCAAATGTTTCTAATTCAAGCCCAGAACTTGCTATCCTGTCCTCAAGGAAAATCTGGAAGTATGTTGCTCTCCGTAACAGCGGCTGGCCCTGTCAGCAGGTTGGGCTGAGCAGGCAGTTCAGTGAATCAGTACGTTGTGTGTGTGATCGCTGCTGCCACCCGGTTACTGATGCTTTAAAAAAGTTATGTAGCTGAGATTTCAGCCAGAGTTTGCAGTAACAAGCACCTATGAAATAATCAGCAGACATTTTTCTGCAAACTGAGATGCTTAAACAATAAAAAAGCAGAAGTTTAAAACATAAAAACATAATTTGAGTTCTTAATGTTGAGAACTCAGGTGTTGCAGCACTGAGACCCTGAGGGTGAAGCTGATCTATGAATAGTTTCGACATTGACTTAATTGATACTTTCCCATGGAAAAAAAAAAATCAAAGTAATGCAAAGAAATCCAAATAGTATAGCAAAAGGGAAGCTATGTTTCGTTTCTTTATTTTCAATGCTGTGGACTCAGACTGTTGAGTGTATTTGTGTGTAACACAATATAGCATAAGAAATTAATAGGTGATGAAGCACATTCCATTTTTATTACCAAGTGTAGAAACAACAATTGTTTACTGAATTTATTTTGTAGCATCAATATATTAAAAATGTTTTTTTGATTGTTTTGACATTATGCTATAAACAAAATACAGAATTTGCTTGCTAGCTGAGAGATGTCATCTCACTAACTGAAAAGGCATGGTAGCACTGTATTTGGGCCATTCTTTTGATCTACATAGGAAGAATACCTCCTGATGTATTAGACTGGGATATTTTCATGCAGTCAGTTATAAGATGAAGGAAATAGGTCGTTACTGAGCTAGTGAATGCTTTGGATGGGGTTTTAAATTGCTTTATTCATTTCATTATAGGAGGTCTTTCTGGACTCTTTTTAGTGGCATTTGATGGTAGGACCTCAGGTGTTGTAATGAGTTTAGACTTTTTAATCTCTCTGGACCTACTTCAGTTTACAGCAGTTAAGATTTGACCTCCTTTGTTTGACAGCTGGGTGCGCGTAAAAGCAGTGTTAGCAGCAGGCATCAGCTGTGTGGCTGCAGAGAGGGAAACAGATGCCTGTGGCATTTTTCTGGCTGCACCTCAGGTGTTGTTTGTGTGTGGACACCCCTCCCTCTGTTGGCCCTGCAGCCTCCAGTAACCCTGTGGCAAATATACAGCGTAATGATAAAAAAAGGACAGGGTTTTGCCAGTGAAAGGCCTTGGAGCTCACCAAGAATACACAAATTTGATACAATAGATCTTTCATCCTGCTTGCATTTTACAGGGTTATTAATATCTGCAGGCCTCTATGCAGCAGGTTGGCAGAGAATATGTATTGCCATAGGCATATATGTGCCTACAGAGTTCTGCAGAGCCACACCTGGCAGATAGCTGACAGCTTTGTTGAGAGATTAGCTGGTTGTGGGATTTTGAGAGGGAGTGCAGCGCTTCTGAGGGACTGCAGGCTCAATACCAGCATAGCTCGCTGCTTCTGTGCCAGCTGAGAAAAGGCATACCTAGAACAAATGCCTTGAGAATCTGACCAAGAAATAGAAATTTTTTCCAGCCTTTCTCTGCACTGGTACAGCCACAGTGAATAAATACTTCTGATTTTTTTTTTCATGGAGAGTTGTCATTATGAAAAATGGGGAAACAATAGTACGTGGAAAGAATGTGGACATAAGTAGAAAACTAAGAGTTTTCCCTGAGCAAGAGATCTGTTCAGGACAGAAGATGAATTGAGGGTAACTGCTCTATCAGGTCAGAGGCAAAGAAAAGGTGAAACATTTGCATTCTTTATAGAGTGTCTATTCTTCAATTAGCAAAAAGGGGAATGGGTGACAACATTAATTATGGTAACAGATACTTCAAACCTGAACTTCATAGCAGATGCTCTTAACCTCAACCATTAAATCCAGGATTTTAATAGCCTTCAGAAAAGGCTCAATGCTTTGACAGCTATCCTGAATAAATGAATAACAAGAGATATTATGTATCCTGTTAAACAGGAGTTGATTGATTGTGCACAGTCAGAGAGAGTGACAGCTTACCCATAGTGGGTTCCTGTATGTTTGTGTGATCCAGCATTTCCAGCGCTTCCAGCTGAAGCGCCTGACACCCGGCCAGTAAGAGAGAGAAGGCAGTTGGACTGCAGCTCTGGTCTATTTTGTGATCTGCTGTAAATAAGATCCATAATTCTACCATACCTAAGTATCTTCCTTGACTAATTACAGTGTTACCCTCCAGGGGTACAGCCGTTTTGTGTGTAGATGAGTTTTTTCTTCTAAGTAAGTGTGGTCAGCAAGGGCGATAAAATTACCTGTAGAGTCAGGCATTCCAGGAGCAAGGGTTAAAACCAGCTGATTTTCTATAGCAGCCATTTCTTCTGTCAAGTCTCAAGTTTGATTTTTCCTTTTAGGACTTCTTTTTTCTCCTTTTTAACACTTTTCTCCTTTGGAATGTGAATTTCTATTTTGGGGGAGTATTTTGACATCAGCAAAATAAAAAATGCATGTACCCTGGTCTTGACTAGCTTATGTGAAGTGCTTTACTGTCTTTTGGGGTTTGATCAGAGGCTCTTTGAGCCATTGCAATTCCCTGGTTTATAAATCCACCTTGGACAAAGTCACATGCATCATGCATGATTAATAATGGCTTTGTTAGCTGGTGTGATAGGAGCTTAATTTGGTTACTGCTAAACATGCTGCCGTTTATTCCATCTACGTAAATCCCATGGAGGGGTTATTTAACAATTTCCAAGAGCAAATTCTATTTGGGGGTGAGAGGGTATTCAAAGAACTAAAAGGGAGAGATGTCTAAAAGAATTCCATGTGTCATTTAACTCTCACTCCTGCTAACCAAATGTATCAACGTTTTTCCTGTTGTATTACTACCCTTTATTTTGCTACAAGAGATCTTGTGAGATCCTTCCTGAAGTCATAAAAGATTCAGGGAAGTGGGTACAAAATATTTCAGGTATTAGATGCTGCCAGGGTTGAACAGAGCTTAGAAAAACTCTTCTTCCAGAAATTACCTGAGGGAAGTGCAGGCTGCATAAGCTTTCCAATCCAAGGCAAAACAGCCTACATACCCTTGAGACTTGCACACCTCATGGAAGTAGCTTCTGTGAGTCAGGGTTGTATGTGCTTCTCTTACCACAACACCTTTAAGAGGCTCTCATACAAAAATCTCCTGCCATGCTTCCAGGGGAACCATCGATGTGCACGCAGCAGCAACCTCTAAGCAGAGGCGTGCCATTTATATTCGTATGCTGAGGAAGAAGGGAAAAGGAGGAGAGCATCGTTTGAAGATGTGTACAGGCAAAACACAATGAGCCTGTCATTACTGCAGTGGGGATGATCTCGCACTGCCCAAATTGTACGGAGAGGGAATATTAAACAGAAGTTCTGCAGGGGAGTCATCATGCAATCCACTCTGAGCTATGAGAATGTTAACATTGTTCAGCAAAAGGAAATAACTGCTTTTTATTCATAAACTGATAACTTCAAAAGCCCCTTCTCTTTGTGAATGGAGAATAGACACACTAGGCACAGGAAACAATTAGTCCACAGCTCTGCGACTGGTCTGGGAGATTTCTGTAGGGTTTTTGTTTTGTTACTTGACTCTAGAACTGTTTGTTAGATTTATAAGTTCAAAGCCTGGCTCTTAGCACCACAGGATTAGACAGTTTAAGTAGGAGCATGCAAATCAGCTTAGTAAACTATCTGAACACAAAATGTTAGACTCCTTATGGTATCTGGAGGGAGTGATCACAAGATTGAGGCAATTGCTTTCCGTGGGCTCTATTATGCTAATCAGCAGTGCTAAGTTGGGTTTCCCTTTCTCTCCAACTTCACCATCTCCCTGTACAACACTGCTTTTAGTTATAGCTGGTTTGGTCATCCAGGGGACTGAACATTTCCTCACTTTTCTACCATGCTGTTAAGTGGCAGGATTGCAGGTGAAAGAGAAAAGGGGAAACTTGGACCACATTACCATAATTGTTAGTTTATGGGCTAGGCGCCCTGTGGAACAGGTAGTAATGCCAAACACCTTTTGCTTGCAGACTAGAAAAAACAATACTTACTCCTAGGCTTTGAATTTCCAATAGCAGGCAACAGAGTCACATTGGAGTGTTGGGGGCTACAGGAAGACCATTAATACACTACTCATTTACAGTATTTGTACATCCTGAAACTGAAAAAAATATTGTAATCTAGTTGTCTCTTTTGTGTTACCATGTTCCAATAATTCTCTCTGTCCAGCATAACTTTTTAGTCCAAGGTGCTAGCTGGTGATAGCCTCATTTGGAGTCAGTCCATGGTAACTCCTGGTCAGCTTTTGGGTACAGTTTCCTGTTGCACCTGGGAGATTACTTATGTTTGTATAGGGTAGTAGACAGTGCATGGTCAGGCAGTGCTTTGTATTGCTTTTCACGCAGGGGCAGATGTGAATAATGACCAGAGAATGCCTGGTGACAGAGTCATGGTCCAGGGCACATGGCTGAAGGTTCATTAGAAAAGTTACCTGGACTCTTGTCTTATATGTAAAACAAGAACAATAAAATCAGCCTTTGTCTTACTGTTCCCAGAGCCCATCCCTGCTCTTTCCTCATGGCAGCGAGACGGCTTAGACTCAGATGAGGCTCGCCTTTCCCCGCAGGCCGGTCGCTTAATTCGCCAGCTGCTGGATGAGGACAGCGATCCTATGCTGTCCCCTCGCTTCTATGCCTATGGACAGAGCCAACAGTACCTGGATGATACAGAAGTGCCTCCTTCTCCACCCAATTCTCATTCCTTCATGAGGTGGGTTGTGATTTGCCTGTGCTGACCGTTGCTCCCAGCTGCATCAAGCAACATCTCTTTGGATCATATACCTCAGATAGCTATGCTGTGTTGGGTTTCTCTTCCTACTTACAGGAAATTCTTATTTTTATGAAAGTTCTTGGTAGCTAATAATTCCTGAGTTTGTGAATTTATATCTGGGAAGGTGCTGTTGCTGAAAGAGCCCGTTGAGAGCATCTTTTCCTATCTGTCATTACAGAGTGGCAACATAGCATTGTCACTTTTGTGGTATTTGCCTTTATTTACACAAAGTTCAAATGACCTTCTCTGCATCAAGATGTACTGTGGCTGTTTGGATAAGCTCTTCCTGCAATCTCTGCTCTTGGTAGGAGGCGGAGTTCGTCTTTAGGATCTTACGAAGATGACAGAGAAGACCTTACCCCTGCACAACTCACCCGGAGGATTCAGGGACTGAAGAAAAAGATCAGGAGATTTGAGGACAAATTTGAAGAAGAGAGGAAATACAGAGTGAGTCTTTAGGAGTTAAGCATTTATGTGGGGGTATATGAATTAACAACAAGGGGAAGGAACATGAGGAAAGTGTGTCAAACATACAGAGGTCTTGAAAGCTTTTACAAGGCAGAAAAAAAAGAAGAAATTAAAAAAGCTGCTCCCCCTAAAAAAAAAAGTGTATCCATACCAAGCAAATTCCCTTTCCCGGTGTTATGTACTATCAGTGCAGCACAATAGAAGGAGTCTAATAAACTTACAGGATTCTGATCTCTGCTTGCGATAGTGCATGGGAATAGCTTTGTGAAACTTCTGTTTGTTTATTTATTTAAGTTCAGCTTATGAGAAGCACATTTGCACATCTTATTTGCATTATGGTAATCACAGGATATCTGTGCACTGCAGAGGAGGGAGAACAGCTGCCTTCACTCCTGAGCAAGGAACCACAGTTAAGTGCTGCTGAGCAGTAGTAGTGTGCTGTACTCTAATTGTTCCTGACATGCCCTTCCGATGCACAGAGAGCTTTTTAAGGAACCGAAGCTTTGCATGTGTGCATCTTTGTTGATGATTGAATTACAAAGAATTGTACTGAAAGGATCTTGCCTACAGTAAAAAAGGCTGGAAGAAATGCTCAGAGCTTGCAGTAGCCCAGCGTTTTGGTTCCTTTGAATGTAGGGCAATCTTTGGTGGGGATACGTGTATCCTAACACTTCTCAAACTGTTCATGTTAGGTTCCATCTATTTTGGAGATGCCCTCTTGTTAGGAAACAACAGGCATAAGGATTCCAATGTGCATCTGGCCCTCTGAGCCACTTCCACTGATTTAATTCTGGCCATCAAATGTTTTTTATTTTCTAAAAAGAAAATCAGTCTTGTGATGCTGCTAAGACACAGTGTTGTGACACGTAGGAGCAATTAAAGCAAGTTCTGAAACGTGCTGGTCAGAGGTGTGCAGGTGCCAGTCAGAAAACAGTGCCTGTGCTCTGTGCTGGATCCGAATTCTGTAGTACCTCTTTGTGCCACACGCTTGTTTCAGTGAATCTCTTCTGTTGGTTTAACACAGATTCAGCATGACTCTTCTTTCCTCCCAGCCTTCCCACAGCGACAAAGCAGCCAACCCCGAAGTGCTCAAATGGACAAACGATTTGGCCAAATTCCGAAAGCAACTTAAAGGTGAGCAACCACCACTGGTACACCTTTGGGGTGCAGCTCAACTCTGACTCATTTAGATTTGATGTGGGGCAGTGATCCTGTCACTGTCACATTTTAAAAATGAGAAATTACTCGTCTTCCTCCAAATGTCCCTGTTTAGAGTCAAAACTGAAAATATCAGAGGAAGACCTTGGCCCTGTTGTGCGTCAGCGAAGCAACACGCTCCCCAAGAGCTTCGGCTCTCAGCTGGAAAAGGATGATGACAAGAAGCAAGACCTGTCTGATAAATCTGCCAAGCCTGCTGTGGAAGTAACCCTTGACTCTATCCAGAAGAAGCTTCAAGAAAAACGAACAGAGACAAACCGACCTGAAGATATTAAGGTACAACGTAGACAGATCAGGTTTACGCCTTTAGGTACAAGTGAGTAACTTGTGGCTGCACAGTCACTTGTGAAAGCACTGTGGTCTTCTACATTTTGTTAAGAAGTCTACAGTCTTTACTCCAGGCTCACTTGCCTTATTGGTATCTAATTTTTTTTTTCCCAGAACTCAGTTTCTGTTGTATGTCACTGTATGTTCTTTGTCTGTTGTATGTTCCAAGTAACATTGCTGATTTACTGCAGTATTTCTTTCCCTGTATTTGGCTATTTCTGTTGTTACATTCAAAGGCTTTTGGCAAATTCTGAGTGTTCCACTTATTCTGGAGATTGTGTCATCTGTTTGCTTGTATTTGTTCCAAAGCTGAATGCTATTCTCTCAGGGTATTTTATCGCTACAGTTCGGAGTTTCACATTGAGCTCTGTTAGCTGCTGTAATCTCTGAGGGTTATCAGCACAGAGGTCTTCGCATCTGATGTTGTGAGCTCCTGAAGTCTGGGCAGCCTTGTAAGTGAAGTCCTTGAGTCTGCTGACATGTAATTTGTGCAGTGGTTTATTAGAGTGAGGCAGACAGCATTATCTTTGTTTATTAGATCTGAAGAAAAAGAACTTGCACACAGTGTGTGTTTGGCTATTTTCTGACTATAGCAAGAATTCACAGCCTGGATATTGACAGAGAGCCTGTTGATAGTATTTGGTGCTTTGACAAGGAGAGAAGGCTTGGAGTCAGGCAAGTTCAATGGGGGAATCTGGCCAACTTAGTTAGAGAAGTCTTAACTGTCTGCCCTTTAGTTTTTTGACTGTGTCCCCTCAGCCTATCTGCCACAGCTCTTCACTGTGTGGCAGAATTGTCAGAAGGAGACGGTATGACTGCACTTCAGTTCTTGGTAAAGTGTGTCTGTGATAGCCAAAGCAAGGGCATTAAGCTTTGCAGGAGGTACTGGAGCTCATCTCACATTTGGAGAAAAAGAAAGGATATGTGTTCTGTTGTAGAATTTACACTTCAGATCTTAAATGAAAAAGACCCACCATCATTAAAAGTTATGTAGCATTGTCTTTTCAAAGCACACTGATAATAAATCCCCCTTAATGTACACGAAGTATCTTCTTACGCACAGTTTCTATGGTTTTAATCTGCCTGCATTGTGTGTAGGGTTCTACTCACATTAACAGTCTGTTTGGCAATATAGCTGGGAAAAAAGAACTGGAACACAGAGATGAATCTTCAAAACACTAATGACAATATAACATGACTTTGGTTATATCACAGATCAGTATTATTTGAGTCCAGAAATCTGACTTTTTTTTCTTTTTCCTCTTCTTTCTCTGTGCCAAATTTCATAGGACATGACAAGAGATCAGATAGCAGCTGAAAAAGTGGCTCTTCAAAAAGCTTTGCTTTACTATGAAGGCATTCATGGCAGACCGGTATGTACTGTGGTATTTTTTTTCAAAGTACATCTTTCTATGTCTTTGTTTGTCGTAAATGATGCCCCTAATGCTCCTTTGATGTCACAGTTATTGGAACTTCCTTCTTTTCAAACCACACATGCATCCTCTAATCCACATCCCTGATTCTTGTCTTCCACTGCCATTGAGGAGTCTGTTCTAAGAAAGACAATGCTGCACACAGCACTGGCCTTGACAGACACCTGTAGGGCAGAGTCTGCAGGCCCAGGGAGGCCAAATGTGCATGATTTTGGCATCACACATTCCACAGACATCCAGTTTGTGGCCCAGCAGACTCCCTGGCTTTACTTGGGAATACAGTCTGCATGGGAATAGTTGTGTGTGGTCCCCCATCCAGCCAGGAGGTTTGCAATTTTCTGGTATTAATGGCTAACTGGGAAGGCACATGTATATACTGCACCTTCTTAGAGAAGCTGCAGCATGTTTCACCTGACACCTTGCTGTTTGCACACCCTCTTGGGCTAAAAGGTTCCTGATGAAGTCTGTCTCCTGAGCATCACAGTTTAAGCTGACAGGAGTTTTGATTCCACTCCTGAGAAACAGGTGGGTTTTATCCATGTACCAGAGGAAGAGAATGGCATGAGGTTTTTTGTACATTTGATCTTAACAAAGACAAATTAATTGTGAAGACAGAGACTTAAGTATTGTGTCATCTTGATCTGTGGCAGAAACACAGTGGCTTCCAGGCCACCAAGTTGGCTTTCTGTGAGTCCCTACTTCTCTTTCAGTGATGATGTTCTAATCTTTGCTACCAGCTGTATAGGTAAAGTAACTTAATTTGAGAGTGGTGCTAATCCTTTGAGCAGTGGCTTGGGAGCAGCAAATTACTGCTTATAGGGAGTACTTGATTAGTGCAGCTGACAAATCTGTCATTCTGCTGCTGCACAGGATTCCTGATCTTTTCCTTCCTTTTGCTTCTGAATTATTTTCTTCTTTATCCATTGTTTTAGAAAAGTCTCACTAATTTATTTAAATGCCTTCATGAAGGTCTAATATTGTACAGTCACATATACTAGCAACTGAAATTGGCATAGTTATATGAGAGGATATGCAGATTTATCCTTGTGTAAAATAGCAGAAGGGAAGCACAAGGGAATTCATCTAACCTTTCCTGTCTTCTCCATGAGACCAACTCTGCTTTTGCAGTTTTTACAATGGTATAAATCAACAGATGGCATCCTTCTAAAGTGAGCTCACTTAAATCTATTTAAAAAGAATACAAGCCCAGAGCCTAGCTTGTTAGCACACCTTTTCTTCCCCCTTCCCTTTCCCTTGCTTCATTTATACTACTGCTTTTTACTTTGTTGGGTTTTAAGTAAGCGGTCTATACCTAGCAACACTGAACTGCATGGCAAGGAAGACTGTAGCTGATCAGCTTTTGCTGTTCCCAGCTCCTGGCAGTGCAGCAGTGGAAAAGTACTGAGAGTTTGAGGAGAATGGGGGTAGTGCAGCCAACTTTTTTTTTTCCTTAAAGATATTTGACTAAACAAGAAAAACAATGGAGCTCAGATTTATTGTGCAACTGGGTCTTTCTGCACCAGTGATACCTGAACCTGTAGAGGTGAAACTGAACTGTTTTAGTTAAGCCAAAAGTCTGTCTCTGCAGAAATTCTTGAGCTGCCCTAACAATGGAAGGAATGATCTGTTCCTCAGCTGCTGCTCTTTTGCCATGTGGAGTGTGCCCCAGAGCTGTATCAAAGGCGCCGTTATTCCAACAGTCTCTGCATTTTGATGTTCTCCCAAAGTATACTCAGGCATTGCTGGTCTTACTTATGTTTACCTAATGGAACAGTTTGCCCATGTGCTAAACATTTACTTTCAGAATCTGCTTTCTGTTAAGTTTGTTGGTGTAAGTCTCAGACTTCATACACTTAACTTCCAATGCCTGAATTAATTCTCTGTGTTGTTCCACCATACTGATATTCAGACAATGAAGCATGTTGCTTATCTTTTCCATTCGTCAATATACCTAAGGATTTTTTGTTCATTCCAAGGCTTATGTTTATTTTTCAGTAGGGAACAGTACTGTTTATCAACTTTGAAATGTTATTAACTGAAGGCTTGGTTCTGAGCCTCAACATGAGCCTTAGCATAGTCTTAGTGTTGGGGTTTTTTTAAGTAACAGTGGCTGTCTGAGTGAACAGTAGTGCTGTACCTCCTGTTCTACTAACTGCTAATCTAGTAAAGCTAGGAATAATACTACATGTATATTTAGGCTACACAGTTTCTCCAGTTGTATTCTTGATTTGTTACAGAGAAGTGTCCAAAAATGGAGGCAACTCACTAGCTAGTGCAATTGAGCACAGACACATCAATGCAAAACCCAGTACAAAGAAGGCTAAGTGAATTGTTTGATGCTGCTCACATCCCTGTAATCGATGTGAGCTGCTTACTCAATGAACAGGCAGCTTGAGGCTGTCAGGTATCAGAGCCCTGCTGTGCTTTGGAGGTGTGGGTCATTCAGACCCTAGAGCTCAGACTGCCCACCTGGCTGCCCCTTATCAGGCTTGGGCATGTTTGTGTTGAACAAAGACAGCAATAAAAAGATCTTCCTTCTTTTTTCTCCCTATTTGTCTGCCCCCAGCACAGAAAGCAGGCTTGGTTGTCAGGAGGAAGATGCTACCTCCAGATTCTGAGTTAATCCCTGCCATCACGCTCCTGGCAATACTTACAGCCCTTCTGCCCCTTGCAAACCAACACCCTCTCTTGCTCTGGAGGGAGGATGTGAAAGCTTTAGAAAGTTTACTCCAGTGAAAAGTCAACTGCAGACAAAATAAAAGGCAGTTCACTTTAAAATGTCCTCCTCGCTCAAACTGTTTATTCTTTCCTCCTATTTCTGTTGTAGAAAGAGAGACCGCACAAAGCTCGCAGGGGTTACCTTGTCAATGGTGATTTTTACGTGGCAGTTGTTCAGGTGCTCTGGTGATTAGCAGCAGTAGAAAGCCTTGAGGAAGATAGACATGACATCAGTTAAAGCTTCCCCATAAGAGCTTTATAATCTAAAGTTAGACATTAGATTTAAAAGATCTAATGGAAGGACACTCATCACTGGATGTGGGTCAGACAGTGCCGAATGATGATCAAGTTCTGCTGAGGATTTTGTTCATTTGTTTTCTAACCCTGCTGTAACACAGCACTGAAGAAATAAAACCCAGCTTCTTCACAAATAGTGCATAGTTGAACAGACCTTCCCACACTAGCTACTGTCTGTTAGGTCTTCCCTTCTACACTGTCAATACTCCTGGCATTTTTTTGCTTAGCTTAAACCTGAAAGAAAAACAGAAATGAATACTCTGTAATTCTCTCAAACTGAGGAGGGAGCACAACAGGCAGATAGGAATGGAGTTAAGGATAGAACAATGTAGGAACACCTGAAGTGGGATTACAGCACTGTTCTGTCTTCTTTATCCCACACAGCCCTGGTGCTTTCATCCCTTCTCAGCAACGTGGCTGGAAGGAGAAATGTGGAGGGCAAGGCTGGGGAGTTAAAAAGGTGAAAAACTGCTGGCTTGGACAGGAAATTAGAAGCAATAGCAAAGCCAGAAAGTCAGCTTTTATGAAATCAGTAGTTTAACCTGCTTGGGGAAAGTCTCCTTACATTGCAATTTCCAGTCACTGCAGCTCCATTCTCTTTTCCTGGGTCAT
>JAOXXN010000471.1:18087855-18146016 GCA_026770055.1 Myrmophylax atrothorax | reverse complement strand
AAATGTCTACTTTTGATCCCAGTGCAACAATGTATTTTTGCATACACCTGAAGACTTCAGTGATATTAGCCCTCAAAGGCTTTTAAAGATATGCATGTGCTTAGATCCTTCCTGGCTAGAGTTACGTGGTTGTAAAATAAATATATATACACATACATACATATTTAAGAGACTTACTGTCCATGCTGGCATTTATTACCTTCCTCTAATGCTCATGCCTCATTCCTTATATTAAGATTGAAAACTGCCTTCTAGAAATGTCTCTGCACATATGAGACAGGACCCTGTTCCCTGAAAATGAAAATCATTTCTGGACAGTGTCACAGGACAAGCCCTACATTCGAGAACACTGTCAACTGCTGAATACCCAGTGCAGCAGGGACTTACAGATCTCATGCCTATACATTTTGTAAAAAATGGGAACACAACCAGTTCATCAGTGTGATTTGGGGAAATCAGAAATTTCACTGTGCAGAGTTTATAGACTTAGAGGTTTCCACTCCCATTTTTAGTGTCTTCCAGCCAAATGGTCAGAGCTGATGTCAAGAGCATGTTAGCAACAGCAGTCCTTTTACAGACAATCGTATCCCACATTTGGGTAATTGTAAAACTGACCTGAGCTCACTGGTATCACTGTACGGGCATTTGAGGTCTCGGATTCAGCCATTAGAGAGAGCTGTTGAGCTGCAGGTATTGAGAGAATATTCCGTATTTTAACCTGAAAATCTTTATGCTGCTGGGCGTGTTTGTGGGGAAATGCAGAGGGTGGCCGGTGTGCTTTAGACAGCATGCATAATTACTGTGAGTGGGTTGATTTATATCAGAATACATAAATTAAACAAAGCAACAGGTTGCTAAGAACCCTAGATATTTTTGTTTACTCAGTTGTGTTGCCCTGGCTCTCCTTAACCAGTCTGAGTTGGTGGTTGCAGTTTCTCTGTTGTGCTTTGGGTACAGGCTGTCTTACTGATGGTCTCCTGGTGTCCTGTGTATTGCTTGGCAATTACAGTGTTTGCTCTGCCTATCCACTTCTTTTCATATGTGTTCCCCAGTGCATGTGGTGAAAGGCGGATCCTGTTTCTGAGAAGGGAAGCAATAACCTGTTCCGTTTGGGGGTGCTCTGTCCCTGTGTGTAGGAGGAAGAGGAGGGGTCCGAGGAGGACAGCAATGTGAAGCCGGATTTCACAATCACCATGAAAACAGATTTCAGCGTGCGTAGCTTCTTGGATCAACTGGGAGATGATGCTGACGGCTTTGTTTCCCCAGTGGATGATAAGATGCCATCTAGGAGCAATCAGGATATGGGGCTTTCAAATCTCCATGAAGCATCCATGTATGTTAAATTCACAGGCAACTTCAAAAAGTTATTTCTTGCTAAGATAGCATTTTATTTGTCTGAAAAGTGTCTAGACTTTTTTTCCATTTATGATCTGAGTCAGAAGGTTTTGTGCTTTATTTTTAAATGCAATAGACTCTCATGGGAAAGAGTTTGGGAAGAAACTACCTTGTCCTGATACAGATACTTGGCTTCAGCATCTTTGGTTCCCAGCACTAAATAATAGCTCCACTTCACCAGTGGCAAGCCTTTATCATGAAAACCCTGTACACTGCAATGTTTTTCAGGTTTTGGAGAGGTGAACTAGAACTAGCTTTGCTAGTTTCAAGTAGCTAAGTCTGATGCAAACACATGTAGCTGGGTAGCCTTCAGTTTATGACCATTGAATCTTGATTCTATAAAAGTCACCAAACCCAACTCACTTTTAGCACTTACGTTTCATAGAAGTTAATGGTGCATTGTGAAATGTACACTTGATCTCCTTAGGGGCTTCGGCTGAAGTGTATGATCATTTTGCTAAACTACATGTGGAGAGCTTTTTGTTTCAAGATCAGGTTACCAGAGCTCGCAGGAGCAGCTCCATTCCTTGATGTGTACAACTATACATTTGTAGGTTTACTGTATGTTTCCTGTTATAATTGTGTACATATGTATAATATTATTTATCTTTAAACCCAACAGCCCTGAACTGTTAGAGCAGCTCCAAGAAGTCAGGGAAGAGAAAAAGCGGATCAGAAAAAAATTGAGAGACTTCGAAGATAATTTTTTCCGACAAAATGGAAGGTAGTAATTTCTCAGCTGCTTCTCTGTTCTTCAGCCTCTTTTAGTCTGTTTCACATCTACAAAGAGGCCCAAATATGTAAAGTTATCTGAATTCACTGTTATGTATTTCTTCTTCACACTATTTGTCATTGCTTTACCCACATTCATTCTAGTGTTGCCCATTAAAATTAAGTACTTCCCCCTGCACACACACAGACACACAGACCCCCACAGAGGCCAAAGAACTTCAGGGGCCTTGGCCTCTTTGAAAACTTTGTCTTAGGACAAGCAGAGGGAAGCAAAAGTACAGACTGTGAAAAATCCAGCTGCCTCTAGCACAGCTGACAGGAATGGTGGGAGAGTTATTTGGTGATAAAATAAATAGGTTTAGATTTTTGTCCTATTCTTGCTTGTCTGTGGGGTATTCAGATACTAATTTAACAAATATTTTTGCGTAGCTAGTTTTATTATTTTCAGAAAATGTCCCTCATTAATGAGCTGATAGAATGTTTTCATATATTTATATTCTTAAATTATCTTGTTTATTTCTTGCTACCAGACATCATCCTTAGAAGTTTTTGTAAAATCACTGAAAACTTTAAGTTTTCATGTAAGCTAAGAGCAATCTGATCAGATACCGTCAATCCTTTTCAGAAATATGCCTGTTCTGCAAGTGCTGTGGTGCCAAGCCAGGGGAAGGCTGTATTTTATTTTGCCCTGCTAGCAGGCTGACACTCAGATGTCTTCTGAAATGTTTTTCAGCTGTTGTGTAGAGGCTGGTGATTTCAAATAAGGTTTTCCATTTGAAACTGTGGGATTATGTTCAGCTTCAATACACAAGTGTCCCACACTAGGTTGGAGCAGTTTGCCTCTTGTTTTGGTTTCTTCTTATAAAAGGATAAAAGTTATGGTCTTGTTCCCTGATGATTAGAGGAGAGAAGCTGCTTTGTAGGTCTTGTTCGGGGACAGAGGGAGGCTGCTGAGGGAGGACATTCCTGTTACAGAAATTTTCATGATCTGCTTTCATTCCCACTAGGAATGTGCAGAAAGAAGACCGCACTCCGATGGCTGATGAATACAATGAATACAAGCAGATTAAGGCCAAGCTGAGGCTGCTGGAAGTCTTGATCAGTAAAAGAGATATTAGCTCCAAGATCATGTAAAGGAGGAGATTGTTTTTGCCAATAAACAAAGAGGAGAGAGCATCAAATGGACAAATGCATGAAGTGCATGCAGCAGGAGCCTGACTGGGGAGAGCTGAGAAGCTCCCTGGGAACTGAAGGGCCATTCCCGGAGGTGGGAGAGGGAGAAAAGGTGGATTTCCATCACTCTCTACATTCACTGTTGCTCACTCTTTCTCCAGGCCTGATGCCCAGAATGGAGTTTGCCAGTGTAGGAGATATGACACTGCACTCAAGTGACTGCACTGAAAGGATCTTTCTGTATTGATTTGCTTACAGATCCTGTAATATTTAGAATATCAAAGCCAGCCATGCAATTCTTTTTTTTTCCCAGGCTATTATAGCAAGAGGCAAAGTAGGACAAATAGTAATGAAATCATCAAACAGCTTCTACCTTAGTTTACAGGCAAGCGCCCTGACTGATCTCATGAAGGTCAGGTAGTGCCAAGACTGTTCTCTTGTAGCTGCAGTGAAGATTTGCTCAGACTTTTGACCTGACTGTTTGGAGTCCAGCATCTTCTGTTGCTCTGGAGAAATGCTATCAGAATCTCCTGATCATCACCCAGAGCTGGTGTGAGTTGCAGTTTTGCCCAGGCTTGAGTTGGGTTTTCTTGCCACTGTTTTGATGGCCAATTCAACTGAAGTAGAAGGAAGTACCTACATCTGTTTGGGATAGTAAAGACAATGAGCCATGCAGGAAGGTTCTTGCCTGCTTGTTTCACTTGAAAGGTGATACTGGGACATTATGACCATGATTGGGCAACAGGGAAGAGGTTTTAAAAGCTTTAAGTCAGAATCCTTTGGGGTTTTGGTAGTTGGTTAAATACCTGTGGTAAAGTATCTGGAAGACTCACCCCGTTAGTACATGTGCTTCATCATCTGATGAAAAACACCTGAGTCTAAGCTGAGCAGTCCATGTGGGTATCCCACATACTCATTAGCCTGAATAATGGTCTTTTATATACATCACCACTGTGTGGCCTGCAGCAGTGATACGGTGATGGGGGCACCAGAGGATGGTCTCTTCTTCCCAGTGTGTGGCAATGCAGAGAATACTGCAGGGAACTGAGAGCCCAGAGCCATGTTCTGTCTGTGGAAGGTGCCTGTGTCCTGGGTGCAAGTTGTGACAGTTCAGTGTTTTCAAATTTGCTTATAACTTTCAGAAAAGAAAGTCCTGGGACACCTGGTTCAGGTGCTCATGTCAAACATACTTCTTGAAGGAAAGGCAGAGAGTTGCTGAGGGCTCACAGTTCTGCAGTCCTGGGCCACCTGGGCTCACTCTCCCTCTCCAGAGGCTTGAGTGTTCCCTTGGTCTGCCCCGAGCCAGGGCTTGACCCTGATGTCCCTGGGGGAGCACTTCCATAGTGAAATCCAGATGAAATCTAGTGCCAGTCGTAGCCAGGCCTCCTGCACGTCACACCAGAGAAGCCAAGAGGACTCCCAGAACAGCTCCTCCTCCTTCCCTCTTTCTTATGGGCATGTGGGCTTACAAACAGTTGTATTTGCGTTGCCATATGTGATGTGTTGATTCTTGCCAAAAGTGCTGCTGTTTTGGTCTCTTCAGGATGCCATGAACACTTCAAAAGGCAGCCATCTCCCACTGCTAGTCCTGATGCGTAAGGCAGTGACATTAGTGAAGGCACTTAGGATGGTTTGATTTTTTTTAGTGATTGCAGAATTGCCTGTTCTATATAAAACCAGCAAAGACTAAATTTCGTATTTCCAAACAGTACAGAGGACTTGTGTGCTGACCTGGAACTTGGCTTTTCAGAGGTGCTGAGTTCCTGTCACCTGAGAGATGTGGGGTTCTGTCTCTGCAAAACTGATCCTTTGGGTGTGTGAACTGGGCTGACAGATTGGATCAAAGAGTGCTTTTGAAGTGTTTGACTGGAAGGGAAGCCTGACCAAGGTAAACCCTTGTCTCAACACAGGGCAGCCCAGGAAAACAGAGCTGTGCCTTTGTCCTTCAGCCTGTTGGTGCAGGCTCTTCCTCTCATAGTCTGTTCTTCCCAGTTATTTTAGGTAAAGCAGCTGAGCCAAACTGGCTGCAGTGTAACTTTGCTAGTAGAAGTGTGGCATGAGAAAGGATATTGAGTTACCAGAAGGTCCTTAGCAGTGGCTCATTTTTGTATTGTTCAAGCCCAGTTCAACAAAGCAAAAACCTGGATGGTGAGCATGTGCCTCAAGCTGGTCTGCCTTTGGAATTTTGCTGAATGACAATGGACTAAAGCTTGGAGTGCTTTGCTGAGTCTGAGCCTGGACACCTTAAATGGACGAGAGGAGCAATTTCTGCCCTTTTCATAATCATGCATTTTTTCAGTGGGCCAAGGCTTCCCAGGAGTATGTTTTCTCTGCTTATTTTTAAAAGCCTGTTTGCACTGTGTACTGATAAATTATCTGTTTTGCTGGGGTTTGCCCCTGACAAATCTTGATAAATGGTATGTAGGGAACAGTCCATTTTATTTTTAAACTGATGAGATTGTAGCATTTTCTGATGCTTCGTTACTGCTGTTTACATGGTATATTGCTAGAATTTCAGATAGTTTCTATGAAATGTAAGTACAGTTATGCACTTTAGAGAGTTTATATTTTTGAACTTTGAAAACTAAAAGTCACAAAGCCTGTTAACTGAGATTGTACATTAAAAGAAAAAAAACCACACCTAGCCAACTTCTCTTTTTAAACTGTTCAAGTCTTTCCCTATGGCAAAAAGAAAGCAAAACTTCATCTGCCTAGTTGTGAAGGGAACTGCTGGAAAAGACTATTGGAGAGAAGTGAATTTTAAAATTCCAGTCCTGGAAAGATGTGTACAAATGCCGAACTTTGTCCCAGGTTTGCAGATGCTGTGACTCCCCCCTCCCAAGCCTGCACAGGAGAAGGGCTCCTGAGCACTAAAGCGTTGTCTTTGTATCTCCCACAGGTGATTTGACTTCCCACTAACCACAAATAGCCAGGAATTACATTTGCCCTACCACACTAAATCAATCCAAGCAACAGCTGTGTGTTTTGTTTGATGATTTGTTTGTGCCAACATCATGACTATTGACTGGAGAACATTAAATACAAGACTGTGCTTTTTAAAAGGTGTGAAGTACTATATAAAAATGTTCTTTATGTGATATAAATAAGCTGTTTAGTATAAGACAACCTGTTTCCATGTTTCTAGAACAAACTGTCTGCTCTAGGATGGCAGTGAAGTCTGCTGGGCTTCCCATCCACTGGGGCCATTTCAGTCATGTGTATCTGTGTGTTACCACGCTGTGGTACAATAAATCATTGTGACTTACCTAAATGAGGGCCATGAACGGGTTGTGGACAAAGTAAGATTGCAGGAGTTAAAGATTAGAGGGAAAACTTGTAATTCTTGCAAGTTGCATTTGGTTTTATTCTGTTTACTCCTGAGTAAACAGTTGATTAATGGATGTTTATGTTAAAGGCAGTGAAATTAAAGCATCTTACCTTTTAATCATTCTGCTGACACATGGGTTGTTATTCCTGCTGCGTGCAGGTTACAGAGGGACACTTTGCTGCCAAGCTGAGAGCTATGCTGGACTCTGTGACAGTGCCTGTAGGCAAAGTTCTCAGTTTGCAGAGCTGTGCCAGCCACTGGCCCAGTGCTGGGGTTGCACTGGTGGCCATCAAACAGCGGGGCCATCCCAGGGCTGTTCTGTTCCCCTTGCTGGCTGGGGCAGCTGTGCAGAGGCTCAGCCACCAGAGGCTGGGCACAAGGCTTGGGCCAGGTGCCAGGTGTCTACATGGGGTGTGGAGTTGTATTTCAGCTTGTTTTATATCTTACTTTGGGTTCAGTATTTTTGTTTCCCATCTCTTGGGGAAGGGATCCCACATTTTCTGGCTGTTGGAATTTGGATGCAGACTGGTTTTTCTAAGCCAAGGCGTAGGAGGAGATGACTTTGCTTGCTCATGTGCAGATAGGGAGGTCAGTTTTGCATTTGAAAACTGTAGCAAGTGGTGTATTCACTAATCCTGTAGTGAGGCATAATTCTGCAGAAAGGGTAGCTCACTGCCTTCCTCTCCCTGGATACTGCCATGTTCCTGAAGGGCAGAGACCCTTATCCTCATGCCTGCACCTACAGAGCACTGATTCCAGCAATCTCCCCTGCATGTGTTACAAAAAGTGCTGTTGGCACCAGGAGCATGAGCAAAGCCAGGACTGTGTGCCTGGTGGTTTTGCACAGGGAAGGGGCGGGAAGTGACAGCAGTCACTGGGTACAGCCCAGTGCTTCTGATAAATGGGGCAACGATCTCTAATTCTGCAGGGGATTTTCTCTTGCAAACATTTAAAGAGTGCATTAAACAACTGTTTTCCAGCCATAAAATGATAAATTGAGAGTGCCATTACTGGAAAACTGAGGAGCTTATTCTTTGTAGGTGCAGAGGATGAAAGCCTGGCCCTACGGAAGCAGTTAGTTTTGCAGTAGTGTTCAAATGCACTTCAGCATTTATTTTTCTTTAAAGCAAGAAGTAATGAAGTTAGTCCAACCTTAGCTGGCCAAGATGAACCCCTCCTCTTCCTTGCTACTTCATAGGGAAAAACACCCAAACTGGACCAAACTTGTTACAGGTTGAGTCACAATTCAATTTTGCAGTGATGTCGATACCTGGGGAAGTACAGAGTAACCTACTGGTGGTAGAAGGGAGGGACTAAGTGGGGCACAGTGGGTCTGGTGTAATTTTCTAATGGTTGTAGCTTGCAATAGCTACAGCAGTATAGGGAGAGGGACAAGCAGCACCGATGCAAAATGAGAGCAAGCCACGCTGATAGCTGAGCAGGAGTTCCTGAGCTCCTCCTTCAGGGCATCACTAAGGTTTTGTTGCTTTTGACCATCATGGCATGTGGTGCTGAAGGCCCTTTGCTTGGGGTACAGGACAGGTAAATGGGCTCCAATGGTCAAATGTGAACAGCTCACCTCCACCCAGTGCATGTCTTGGTGCTCCACATGTAGAAGGTTCATGGAAAGCTTGCAAAAATCTCTTGTTCTTGGAGATGGGAGTGGATTGACATCTACAGTAGTACATCTACAGCTATGATGTGGTGTACAGCAAATATTTTAGTTGGCTGGAGAGCACAAACCACTACCAGAGTGGGGTGTGGGTGCCTGACTGAAAAAAATGGTTAATAATGACTTTTTTTTCATGCACTCGCATGCAGCCAGTGCATTCCCCAGCTAATGACACCTTAGCAACTCTGGGCTTGATTTATGTACGTGAGTTTAAATTGAATTTTTGAAGTCTTTTTAACATAAATTAATTGAAAACCATTATGTGTACATTTTGTATTTTCCACAAAACACAAAAATATAACTATTTTGACTGCAGGTTTCGGTGACAGTTTTTGTTCCATGTGTGATGTTGCCAAGGGTGGCTCAGATCAATACACAAGTGGCTCGCACAACAGCCCTGGCCCCTGCTGCCTTCTCCTCCTCCTCAGCTGAACATGGCTGACACCTGCTACTGGAAAAGAAATGTGTGTGATGTATAAATATGTATATACACATATTTTGCATATATGTATAATATAAAACATATACACACTTACCTCACTATTGTGTGTAATACAAGTTCTCTCCAATAATGCAAGACATGCACTACACTGTATACAAAATATAGGCTCTATATACACTTAACAGCATCTAGACCTTACACAATACAGATCACACAGTAATGTGTACACATTGTATTGTTTAGAGTATACCAGGGTTATGTGCACTGCTGGCTGAACCCTCAGGCTGCAGCCCTTGCCCCTTGCAGCTACCAAGTGGGTGCTGAGCAATCCCTCATGGGGCCCTTTTTGGGGTGAGGTGGTGGGGATTCCCTGAGCAACCAGGCGAATGGGCCCTGGTGCCCAAGGGAGTTCTGAGCCACCAAACTGCATCCTGGCCACACAGACACCCACATGCTCCCCCTTGGCAAGTGTCTGGTAGTACAGCTCCCCTGGTGTTGCCACAGCTCCTGCACACACAGGACAACGTGGGGAGATTGTGCCAAGGGGTCTGCAGGACCAGGCAGGAGAGGCCACAGGCTGGAAAAGTCTTGGAAGCCTTCACTGCCATGAGGAAAGGCACAACTGCACACCCTGCTGCCTGCAAGGTGGGAGGAAAGGAGGAGAAACAGAGGGATGGAATGGATTTACTCTCAATTCCCAGATCTTCCAGAGGACTTGCCTGACTTAGACTCTGAGACAGGACAGGCCAATAAAACCACTCCTGCCCTGTCTGTGGAGACAGCAAAGTGCCTTGGGGCTGGCACTGCCTCCTGCCTTGCTTCTCACTTGGCAATCAGCGCCCAAGCCAAATCCAGGTGAGGATGGGAGGGGCAGCATCTGACAGAAGGAATGAATAAAGGGAGAGACCTGGGTGCTCTGCAGCAGCAGGTCCAAGGCAGAGGAAAGTAGTACCCTTCTACCACCTCCTCAGAGGTTCTTCAACAAGGCAAGGGGGAGAGGCAGTGATGGTACCTGGAGCAGCCTCTCCTTTACTTCCCAACACAAGAAGGCAGCCACTGTCAGAATTAAACATCAAATTTATTGCATAATACTGTACTATGTACACACAGATCGAAAATAAACATTTGATATAATTGTATATTTATCTTCAATGCTGTATTAGAAAGAGGCTGGAGGGCTCTCCATGAAGCCCACAGCTTGTCTTAAAAAAAAACAAAACCAGAAGCCTCAAACCTTTTGTTATGAGGTGCAAAGTTCAATACTGTCTATTGAACATGGTGCATAAATACTATGTCCTAATAACAAGTCAATGTCAAAACCACCCTAGGCTTAAAATGAGATTTACATCAAGACCTGAAAAATCAGGGTGGGGAGGGGGAAGAACCATTCAAACGTCTTTAACTGGGGTGGCAAGACTGGGGGAAAAGATAAAGGCTGTCCAATCATACAGGATAGATTTAGGTAGTAATTTTTCTACATTTTCAGTCTAACTCAAACAGATTGTCGTTCAGGTCCCTCCAGCAAAACAGCTGTCAAGTGAAGGGGCTGCTCTCAAACAGCAAAATAAAGTAACCCGAACTGCCAAAATAAAACCAGTCTCTGAGCGGAGGGCTCAGATGTCACTCAGACATGGATGGATCTCATGCTCCTTTCTTTGACCTGAACACTGGACACCTCATACATTCACACACCCCTGCACACAGTCACACACACGTGACTCCTCTGGAGAAGGGTGGCAGTGGCAGAAGCAGCCACCTCACCTTGTATTGGAATAACAGGCCCGTTTGAATGGAAAAACAGGGCTCAGAAAAGCCCACCCATGTAGTTTGTAGACTTGCCAAGACAGAAATATAACACAAGACAGGCAATTTGAGAAACCTGTTATTATAGGTAGGGTTTGTCCTTCCACAAGCCTGAACACAAGCCCTGCTCCAGAGGACCCTCAGGCTTCTTTAAGAAGTCATTGCTTGGAAACAAAATTCAAGACAAGCAAGGAAAAACAAGCCAACCCTGCTAAACCACCATACTTTCCATGAGACATCCTGGTGCAAAAAGACACAGCATCACTAATGCACTGCTCTGGGGGTCACAAATGACATCCCAGCCCAGTACCATCCACCAAGGATCAAGGGGAAAAGGGGTATTTCCATTCCAAGCAAGCAAGAACCAGCTTGCATTTAAAAAGGGAGGAAAAAAGGGTGGGGAGAAATCACAGCTTTTCAAGGAGGAGATCACTCATCCTCAGTTTCCACCATAACCTAAATGCAAGGAACATCAAAATATTTAAACTGGATTAAAAGGAGAGGTAACTGTATGTGTGTATAGGGGCAATAAAAGCAAACTACAAGGAATTGCCAGGAAGGCAGTCTGTTGGAGGGAGGAGAACAGAAACGCCCACTGAACTGATTTTGTTCAGTAGATGAGGAAATTCAAAGCAATAGCCTCTCCCTGCTGAAGCCCCACGAAATGCTGGCAGCATCAGGCTGAGACTGCATCATCTCTATTACTATTTTTACTTTCCCCAAGAAAATGTTCAGATCCATTCCCTTACAAAAATAAAGTCAAAGCCCATTGTTTTCTTCCTCCATACCCAAGTGTCTCTCCTGCACTGGTCAGGCCAGGCTGAAGCCCTCATAGTGATCGATGGCTTGCACCAGCCGGGCTCTGAGGATCTCCTTGCTGCTGTACTTGGGCAGGTCCAGGAGGTTGTAGCAGGTGTGAGCCACGGGCAGGTACTGCTCTCCGCTGGTGGTGGACTGGATGATGATGCGCAGGCTGGACATGCCATAGATGGGAATGCGGTCGCTGCCCGTCAGAAACACTAGGGAGAAGCAGAGGGGAGAGGCTGGACAGCTCAAGCAGGTGACCTCCCACCAAGGGTTGCACCTGAAGGCAAACTTCATCGCCACCTGCGCTGTGGGACCCTGCCTCAAGGGGCCAAATCCCCAACTGAACTCCATGCAGGGCTCACAGAGGAGCTGCAGGAGAGCAGAGTGGGTGCTGGGTGCACAAATGAATAAATCGAGCAGCCACAGCACACCCTTCCCTTAAAATCTCTCCCTTATGCCTGGGCAGGTGAAAAGGAGCAATGCCAAGGTTTCTGATGCCCATGGCAGGGGCACATCCCTGTGGAGAGGGGGCCCAGCCCACTGTCTCACCTACCACCCTTCCCAGGCACAGCACCTTGGATGCCAGGAGCCCTCCTTGCTGTTCCCCATCACAGTCCCTCTGCCCCTGAGACTCCTTTGTGGACTGTCCCACTACAGTGGTTTGGGGAGAGGACAGTGGGGAGTTACCCACTAAAGCCTCTGCTGTGTACCAGGACTCCTGAGATACTCTCTCCTGCTGCTGACTTCAGCATGCACATTTTGGCTGAGGCACTTTTCCAACTCAAACATGCAGGACAACTGGTTGATTGTTTCTTTGGAAAAAAAAAAAGCCTCACACAAAAACACTGGCCTTTATCTTTCTAGCAACCACAGAATCACAGAGTGGCCGAGCTTGAAGGGACCTCTGGAAGTCCTCTGGGTCAACCCCCTCTACTCAGGCAGGCCACCTAGAGCCAGCTGCCCAGGACTGTGTCCAGCTTTTGAGTATTTCCAAGTATGGAGACGCCATAACCTCTCTGGGTAACTCTGCCAGTGCTCTGCACCCTCCAGGGAAGAGGTGTTTTCCTGATGTTAGATGGAACTTGCCAATACCTTGTAAGAGACTGCACTGGATCCTGCCCTGCAGGCATCACTCACTGTTTCTGAGGGTAAAAGCGAACAAAAAAGAAGGAAAAAAACCCAATCCCACAATAGAAGGGAAAAACCAGATCTGACTAGCAGATAACTCAGGAGATAGCAATTCATGCTGTATCACCCTCTAGCACTTAATGCAATGAAGCTCTGCGAACACTCCCACCTGAGTCTTCAATTCAGGAGTCACCACTGCAAGATACTTACAGAGAAATTTCTTCTTCTTTTCCAATGGAAATGCATGAAAGGTCTCCCAAAACATTCTCACAGTGGGGTGTGTGGCAGTGTAGTCTCCCTTATAGACAGCACTCTATTAGAAACCAAAACATCACATCATTTCAGCTGGCACCAAAAGCAAAGACTAAGCAGAACCCAGACCTGATCTAATATCTGACATAATCTCACATCAGATTGATGCCTGACAGTTTTGAAACAGAATCCAGGATGGGTGATGGGCAATAGCACAGCTCAAAGACCCCACAAGGGTTCTCTCAGTAATGTAAGGAAGGCAGACATTAAGCTTCTGCTGTTCAGCTAATTACAGGTGTCACGAGGAATCCTGGAGTGCCTGTTCACAGGCTGAATTCATGAACAGGATCACGAGTTCTGCACTTGCACAGCCACTTTTACTGCTGAAGCCGAGACAGAGTAACTTGCTCATCTACGCATTTCAAGAGGATACAACCCCTTACTTGGAGTTCAGACTCCCCTTTGAACCCTTGGATGTGCACTTTTTCCCCTGTGCAATGGACTTTCACTGCAGGTAACGACTGACTTCGTGTCTTCCCTCCAGGCTCAGGTTTCATCCCTAAAAACAGCAGATGAAGTCCTCCTCCCCATCCTTCCTCATCTGGAATTTCCTCCCTGAGCTTTATCAGTAGCAGGACAGCCCAGTAAGAAACTTTTGACGTGAATGACAGCAAGGTGTACAAGAAGCATAAAGGAAAAAAAAAAAGACATCTATGGCTTATCACATCTCATGACACAGCCTAGTGCCCACCTCATCCAACTGCACGATCCTGGTATTTGAGGAAAAGGAAAAAAAAATATAACAAGAGGGAAGCTTTACCTCCTCCAGTTCCTCCCAGTTGTAGTTACTGTTTCCAACTATCATGGCCCTGAGCTCTGTGGGCTGGAAGAGTTCCAGGACTTTCCCACCACACACTTTGAGGAAGCCAGTAGAAAAGGCCGTGTACCACTCATGAATGGAGAGGTTGAAGATGTAATTTACGTAGGCTTCAACAAATTCTTCCCTATTGTATTGAGAGAAAGCAGGCAAAGGAAAGCATTTTTAATTGTATGCCAAAGCAGCAGCACTACTAAGTTTGCCTATTGCTGCCTGTCATGTGTTTTGCAAACCCGAATCTCCAACAGGTCAACCCACTGCCCTCTCACTGAGTCACTGCAACATGGACAAAGTATTCAGCAGCAAGTACCACCATATGTCTGCTTATTCCCCAGCAGTCCAGGTTATGTACTACCAGTAAACCCACCCAATGACTTTGTATCCAGCTGCCCACAGAGTGAGTGACAGCAAACACTGGGGAGGTGTCAGGAACAGAACCCTCTTCCTTATGGGACCCATGACCTGCCCAGAGACTTGTAAAAACAAACAGCAGGATGCAGTCACCAAATGAACATATTCACACCCAGTCCCAGCTCCCGCAACACTGTTTAAGAAGTCCAGGAAATAACCTACAGCCCTCCTCAGGCTGCAGGTGCCCAGGGCTACTCAGCACAGGGGTCTGTGCCCACCCACCGTGACCTCAGACTGCCACGCTGCTGTGAGCAAAGCTCAGCTGGGGAGAGGGAACAGGCAGTGCCCATCAGACTATCACTTTCAAAACCAGGAGCCTCACAGAGCCCTCATTCGGTGAATTTTCAGAGGCAGAATTTCAGAATTTTCCTGCTGACTCAGTTCCCAGCGAGTCTTACCAGTGGTTTAGTACTTTCAAAGCCAAAGCTGTACTCCAGACAGATTGAGGAAATCCTGCTCTGAAGTCCACATCTGAAACTGCATGACCAATTCCCTCCCTTGGGCCCCAAAGAGAGTCACCGAAAGAAATCACCACCCCTCATTACAGGGCAAGAAAATAGCCTAAGAAAGCACAGCAACCTTCTGTCCAGCCTTTGCACTCTGGTTAAATAAACACACAACTTGTGCATTTGGAGTACGTGGCAAAGAGCATGACTCCTGTCAGAATGACAACGCTGTTTTCCTTCAAGTGTTCCCAAGAACAGCATTAGAGTAGAAACAACATTCTGCAGTCACTGCCAAGAAACTTGGGGCAGTCTCTGGATTTTGTTGGGAGGTTAAACAGCTTCATTCTATTCTCTTGTTCCTATGCTTGAAGCACAGTGATCTGACTGCAACACAAGAATTTGATTTGTGCAATGACTTACAGTATTTCCCAACATTTACTTTTTTTTTAAACACCTGAATAGGGCAGCAGTCAATGCGGCAAACTGGGACACGAAACCTCTCTGTGTGGAGGCATCATTTCTGCCTGATGTTTAAGAGCTCCCTCCACCTGCACTCAAAGGATAAGCATATCAGAGAACAGCATAGAATCCAATACCTCAATCTCTAGCTGAGGAGGTCACAACTGAAAGAGATAGTTTGGCCTTTTAGTGGGGGAATTCTCAACACACACTATGCAAGAGCAGCAAGGGATGGGTGAGAAAGTAAAAAATATCTAAGGAAGCAGACTTAACAAAAATGAAAACTTGGAATAAGAAATCATTTAGAAAAGGAGGAGTTATTTTCCAGTGCATTTGTTTTATTGTAATTTTCCCTATAGTCACCTGAGCATTAGGGAAATCCAAGCTGATTAAGCACTTAACTGTTGCTTAATACCTCTCCGGCTGTTACGGTCATGAACTCTTTGTCAAGAACATTTTATGAACTCCAAAGTAGAGAGGGAAAATGTTGGTATTTCCTACTTGGCATTTTTCAGTGAAAACAATTCTGTGCATTCTTCAGTTCCCAATGAACCTTCCTCACATGGGAAGGGCAATGCCCAGAGATGTGCACACAGCAAATTATTCAGGCCATGAGGGCACTAAATTGGTCCCTAGCCTCTAAATGTAAAGGTGGAGGAAGTCATTAAGCACTGTAAGGTAAATTGACAGCTATGTCTAGACTTGGATTTAGAGGTTAGCTTGAGTTCAAAACTCCAGTCAAGACAAAGCAATTGAATTTTGGAATGTTAAGCCGGTGGAGCTACACACTAGCCTTTCTCCTTAAGGACTTCTTCTCATGTTTTCTATCCTGACTTAATGAAGAGCTGCAGGAGCGAACCTGGGTGCTCTTCCCAAACATTTGCTCAGCTAAAATTGTTGTTCCTTTGTACTGTATGGCATACAGTAGAAAAACGTCTGTTTTCCTCTTGAGTGTATGTGCCCAGCTTAAACACCTAAAGGGTACTATCACTGCCATTTTCATTTTTCCTTCACTGTTGCAAGGGTAGATTAAACTCTCCACTATTTACCTTAAGTCCATCTTCTTCTGCAGGGAGACAGAACTACACTGCTCCATCTCCCTGAAGGTGTTGCATGGAGGCAGCTATTTAGCTGTGTCATTGTACCATGTCGGGCAGTAGTAAGGTAGGTAAGGAGGTAACACAGACAAAGCTTTTGTTACAGCAATGGCTTTGGACGGAATCAGAACCCTTTTAAATAATCAGATTAATAGGAAATGACTTCACCTCCAGTGTTGCCAGCAAGGTTTTCAGCAATCCTTGCACAAGCCCCTAACCATGCTGCTGAGTGGTCACTGGATCACAATGTTTTGCCAGCAGAAAAAGAATCTGAACACCACTTCAAGTAATAATGGCATTTGTAGAAATCCCATTACAGGATTATGAGAAGAAAATAGTTCAGCAGCTGGAAAAAAAAAGGGGGGGGGAAATGGTAGCTGTGCTAGTAATAACTCTGGGGTGTTCAGTCAAATGGAAAGGAATCCAAGTACAGTAGGTCCTTATGGCTCTAATCAGGGATGGTGGTCAGGGCGTACTCAAGGGAAAGTGTTTCCGGCTCCAGAATTAAGAGTATGAACAAGTTTGCCAGACTCAGGTTTGTTGGTCATGTACAGTTCCTGTCTGAGCCACGAGGGATATTGACCTTCAAGGGCCAAAATCACACTGCAGGCTCTACTTAAAATGAGAAAACTGCCAAGGGTCTATATGAAGGCCTTTTATATGGAAGATGTTCATCCAAAAGTTGGGGGGGGAAATTTTCTAAACATGGGTGGAAAGATGATGAAAAGCTGCATTTCATTCAAGTGCCACTAGTGCCCAGTAACTTTTGAACAACTAGTCTTAGAATTTACTTGCAGTGACTTCTAATTCTCTCCTACATTTCACCTCAGATAAGTTTTCTGTGGCATTGCACCTGACCTCTCCACAAGTTTGAGCCCACCACCACATATGCCCCACTTACCTATTGTCATTCTGCACCAGAATTTTATCTCCATCTTCAATCAGGTTCTTCTGCTCTGTCACACCATAGCTTTCCCTGCAGATCTGTACAAAAACAGAAAATAATTTCACCAGAAGTACTTTCCAGGGCATATGGCTACAGAAAGATACAGAGTTCCCTTTCACAGCTGATGACTGGCATACAAAGGATGGGCCAGAGAAAACTGTATATGCAGAAACTTCTTTTCTCTGCTCTGTGTAGCACACCTACCTTCCATGACCTATACTTGCTGTAAGACTGCTATTAAGTCTAAATGTGAACTAAGAAAGGAAGTAAACATTATTTTCCTAGGTAAATATCCTGTGAAAAAACTCAAGAGATTGATAACTAAAAACCTGTTTTTAACTAAGCCCACATGTTCTGGCAATAAAAAGGAGTCCCTTTTTATAATTGAAGCTCAGTAGCTTAATTCATCTGCTCTCACTGTAAAATGACATGACAGCAGACATCTTCCTGCTTTTGTCTGGCCTAGGATAGCACCAGTACAAAGCTGTATTTTGCACATTAACTGGTTACCTGAAAAAATCAAAAAGGATCAAATTCAAGTTGCCATTTACAAAAGAGGCTCTGATTTCGACACACAAGATGAGTTATTAATGTCAAGGTTTGGGATATCAGTTATTTAATCATGCCAAAGTTTTCACTGATAAATTTGTATGCCTTTATATGTTATGCAGTATACAATGCAAGAAAAAGAGTAAGAATGCCCTTTTGTGTGAAAAAGAGAAAATGGAGAAAAGTCTCTTGTGTTACTTCAAAGGTATCCTTTTTCACACAGTCTGCATTATCATCACTATAGCTTCATTACCTTATCCCAAATTACAGCTCTGTATTGCAGAAGACACAGTCAAACGTAAGTCTGACTCACTCCAGAGATAAGTTTAATCTAAGAAAGTTCATGTGCTTTCATTTATGAAACAAGGAAATGGACACCACGCTCCTAGCTCAGCAAGGTTCTTCACATTGAGGAGCAGTTTCATGTACCTTCTTTTTACCCCAGGGCAGGGCCTGGAGAGGAGCAAAAACCCTGATCAAGCTTAAGATGAACCCATCACTCAAAACCTGTTAGAGATAAGGACTTTCAAGCAAAGACATTGAAACATGGAAGGCTTTACTTTGCCAGAATCAGAGGAAAACACAGCTGGAGAACAACAATGCTGTTTCTCTGTGAGGTTCTAAATCTTTGCACATGTTGAAGGCTGTATCTGTACAAGTTTATCAATATTGAACTCTCAATTTCAGGGAATCTCCACTGTGTAACAGAAACTATTGCACCTAGGTTATTGGCTATAAAAAATACAATAAACTCTTTCACTGCTGCAGTAGCACAGGAAAGTTGACTACCTCAGCAAAAGCCTCCAGCATTTTGTTCCTAAGGAAGTCTGACCAACTACACACTATAAACTTTCAAGTTAAAAATATATTAATATTAGGACAGCAAAGGAGATTCTAATTGTGTTAGCATTTCAAGAATTGACCTAGTGATGTGCAAATCTAACTTCTATTTTCAAGGAGGATTTAGCAACCTACCTGTCACTATCTAGCGTGAGAAGTTAGCCAGTGGCATTTAAGACACATGCCACAGTGACAAGGCTATTTTCAAAACCACTCTGCTTAATCTACTTATTAGGTCAGTTTTCAGGACCACATACAAAAGAGCAAGGCAGGCTGACAGCAAAAAACATTTTGATGTTAAGATGGGGTATGTTCTATAGGCATAGTTTGGAATAAATCACAGTGTACATGAATAAATAGACAGGCTTCATCTGTACCATAATCACAGAACTGATATGTTAAATTTGTCTTACTGTAAAATTCAAACAGAATGTCTCTTCTACATCTTCCCCTGGGTAATCTAGAAGTTGCTGAAGACTCCTACATAACAGGTAGGGAAAGAAATGAGGAAAAAACAGGTATTTTAAAAGCCATACATCTAACAGGGAAAACAAATTCAGCAGAAGTAAACAGCATCATACATCTGGTGGACAGGATTCCAAGAGAGAGAATCTGAGTCACCCAAAGAGGTAAGAAAGAAATATACCTCAAATAAAGAGATGTTTTGTTAGAAGCAGGGTAAGTCCCAATCCACAGGAACTATCAATACAGCCTTACATGGCATTCACCACCAGCTCATATATTTTGCTATGATCACAGTCCCCCAAATCAGTCAGTCATACAAAAGGACCAGGAGGTGTTTAATTGATCAGCTTTTACCTAGTTTGACATTTCTTGTTTCTGTTGGATGAGTCTCCCTTCCCAGAGAAGATGCAAATTTGGTTTTTCATACCTTCCTTCCGTAGGGGATAGCTCCTTCAAATCCTCTAGGCAGGGCTTCACGTTCAAGAGTTTTTTGTACAGAGCCAAGGGAAAGTGAAGGTCTACCACTGTGAAATTGTATATTGCAAGACCACATATGATGCCAATCAAGTGAAACCAGTTGTGTTCTACAAAACACTGCAAAACCACACAGAGAAATCCTGATGAGACACACTGTCAGTGGTGCAATGCACAGCATCCCTTCCTCCAAGCACTAAGAAGGCAGTCCCTGCTTTTCCAACTGCGACAAAAATCAGAGTGCTCCCATTAGGTCCCAGTTTGGTTGTGAATTCCTTGCTGGCACAGAAAGGAAGATTCAGAAACCACATTCTAATACTTTTGTAAGCCATGGTTAGCTGTGGAAACAGCAACAGCAGCTTTTCACCTTATCTGCCTTTTATTTCCTTTTTTTATATACCTCTGCATTTAGACACTAACAACATTTCAATTCTCTCCCTGTCACCCATCCTATTTTCAAATAAAAGCTTTTGCATAACCACAGTGCCATCCAGGCAAATATACCAGCATAGGTGTTGGCATATTGGCTTTCATTTCTTCACATATTTACTCTCACGCTGGTATGTAAGTCACAGACTGGCTGCCTATGCTTGTTAAATGTTCTAAATATGTGACTCACTTTCAGTGCTTACACTGGCACTATTCTTAGTAACAAAAGATTTGTTTTATAGTACTAACATGAGGAGTGGTGGCTGTGTAATACTGTTTATAAGTTACAAAAGATATCAAGTAATTTCCTTCCCTGTAAAATACAATAAATAAATTAAAAGAGAAGCCCACCAGGGCAGCTACAACTTAGGGGAAGACTGACAACATCATTTCCCACCTTGCTACCTAGGAAGGTGAAAAAGGACATAAACCATCATCTCTAGCATCATGCTATCTGACACATACACATTTTACACTCCCAACAACAGCCACCTTCCACTACAAACCATGTTTCTTGCTGTTTAAGAGCTTCCTTGCATGAAGCATTAACAAGTTTTGATCCTGAAGGCGATAGTGATGCATGACTAAGTGGATTGGTTGTAATTATGTGAACAGCAAGGGAGGCACAGAATTCTAATGCCATTACCACCTAAACCTCTCATTCTGTACTACAGCACATGACAGTCACATTCATGATAACAAGAGTTTTACTAACTGTCATCTGACCCTTAATACAAGTTTTATTATGGGATAAGAATAAAAAGAAAGAGCCAACTCCTTAACAGGCACAACCATCACCATTCTACTAAAGTTAATGGACCTCTTTACAGTAACTGAAAGTAGAGTTCACATTGTATCGTGGGTGGAAAAAGACGGGAAGATAATTTCTTTCCCATAGTTTGCCACTAACTCCCTAGCCATTTAAATGCAGAATATTATTTCAACCTGCATATACAGAGGGCAAAGGCTTACCGTGTCTGAAAACCACAGGAGGTTTGACTCTGGGTAGTAAGTGAACATGCCATAGATAGGGTTGAGGAGTTCTTTTAACAGCAGGAGGAAAAATTCCTTTGTCACTCCTCCAGCATCAACAGCTTCCTCACCATCAAAGATGACCTGTAGAAAAAGCAGGTCAACAAGAGGGATGCAGAGCTGAAACTGAGTGAATCAGACATCTTTCTAATTGGAAGCCATGCAAAGCAATTTGTTCAAAGTACCCAAAGCCACTACAACCTATGAGCTCACTTCAGTGTTCTGCTTGCAGGGACAGAAAGGGAACAGGGGGCGGCAAATCAGATATTTTGAAAATGTTTAACTCCTTATGCAAATTATACATAACCACCTGTTACCCCAATAACCTAAGCACTAACATGATAGCAGCTACTGAATGCTGTAGCAATCACTCAGAGATAAAACATGTCCTATTGTAAATAGCCTGTTCCTGCAGAAAGGCAAAACAGAGACTCCATAATATCACAGAAATGTTTTCTCCCCTGCCCCTTGTACACTAGACACACTGGGAAAACAGAGTAAACCCCCTGCTCACCTTATTGTAAGCTGCTCACTGCCAAAACTCAAGTTGTAGAAAAGAGAAAGACTCAACCTTTGCCTTGATTAGACCAAGTGTTCCTGTGTTCCTATAGACAAACTACTGCACACTGGTGAGGTGGTAGTGTGAATGTCTAAAAGGCTGCAGAAATGTTTGCTGGGTGAAAGGGTGCTAAAGACATGTGGAAAACTTACTTTAAGAGGCTTTTTCAAGTCGATGTCTGAATGGATGCTCAGCTCCCTTAGAGCATCACCAACTAAGTTACTCCTGCGAACATGAAGTACCAGGAAAGGGCTTCTGGCCAGCAGAGGCTCCAGGGTGAGAAGCATAAAGACATTTTGCAAATTTGCACCATTTATTGCAACCTGTAAACAAAAGAGAGATGAAAACCAGTCACTGCTCAACTTCTTTCTTCCTATGAAAGGAAAGCAATTAACATATGCCTGGTGTTCCTTTCTGTGTTACGCTTTTATTTTGGTTTCCCCAGGGTTCAAGAATCACATGTTCACTCTGCACAAGTGTGTGTTACTCTATGCCTACCTGTTCCCCCATCATTTCCCACACCCACACTATTTCAGTTGACTGATCAATTCACCAAATTCGAGCGACAGAGAGATCAAATTTCTGGACACTTTTTTTACATTAGGCAGGTGGGCAGTAAGAAGAGGCTTTATTTATGCTCTTACCGAGTCAAGAAACTCAGTGTGAACATACCCTGAGGAGAGTCAGAGTCCAGGAGGGAAAGCAGTGCTACAAATACACCAAGCAAGGAGTCAGCTGACAACTGCATCTGGCAAGGAAGTCACCAAGGAACCTATCACATGCAATTCAAGCCCCTCCATTCACATGGATTTTCTGGAGCTGGGCACAAAGTCCAGTCAAAGCTTTGGCTACAGATATCTCTTTTCATGCACTGTCCACAGTAAATGGCAAATTCATATTTGAAAATGCAGTTTCAAAGTCAGTTAAACCTTACACAGAAATCCACTGAAAACCAGGCTTCCTCCATTCCAGCACTCATAGAACTACTGGTTTCTCTGACCTCTAAGTGGTTGTCTTCCCAAAGTTCTTATCTCTCGGGGCAGCTGTTCTGCCAAGATAAGGCTGATACCCTCCTCTCAGCAGTGCAGTACTCACAAACATATGCAAGAGGGTGACAAAGTGAAAGCAGAAGGTGAGACTGCAGCATCTGAGCATAGGCTGAGCCTCTTCTGCCTTGCTGCAGGCAATGTACTCAAACAGCCATAGAAGGACTAAGATACAGGTACTCCTTGGAACCAGCACCATGGCCACAAGTAACTCTGATGAGTTTTCCACCCTGAAGGAACCTGACAACCAAAGGCTTCAGCAAACTCATTTCACAAAGGATGAGACTAGTCCCAGACCCAGCAGCACTGGATGAAGTCTCAGTGGCCAAAGCTTTGCCTCCCTCACAGGGCCCCTTCGTGAGCAGTGCCTGGCACTGGGACATTTACACTGGCACAGAGGCCAGCTGCCCTTGTCACAGCCTGGCTGTGAGCTGGTTTGGCTGCCACCTACAGGGTAAGGGTGCTGCAGCTCAACACTTCCTACCAATACACTCCTGGAGGGCCTCAGGTCTGTGCCCCTCACTGCAATCAGGTGGGTGGGCTGCTGACAACAGCTCCTGCTTGCAAGCACAAACATTGTCAGGAGCTGGTCCTCAACAATCATTTGTTTCTTAGAAGTAACAACCACTCCTGCACCAGGCAGAAACTTGATAAAAGCATCTACTTACCTGAAAGTTTGCCTGCTTCTCCAGTCTTAAAGTTAGTTCCTCTAACAGAGACCTCATTTTACTTATCCTTGGACTATCATAAATACGTAATTACTCCTTCCCTCTACAGTTTGTATTTTCACCACATGCACATCTGGCAGTTCTAAGGTTGCCAAACAAACATTTTGAACTGAGGGACACCAAGCACTGTCTCTGCAACATCCAGGGCAAAGAGTTTCTCCAGCTACCCTGCTCTGCTGTATCATGAAAACAGTAATGTGCAGCACACACCAGCTCCAGTCAACACCCTTCCTATGCAAGCACCATTGCAAATGACAGAGAAAGAAATGTGGCAGGAAAATTGGTAGAGAGAATGATCACCTGCATCTGTAGTTCTGCATCTGTCTGTAACATCTTGGTCTTAGCCTGAGCATCAAAGATGAAGGGATAAGAGCAGAGAGTCACAGCATCCTGCAAGAAAGGCATGCAGATTGGCTCCTATCTACAGCTTTCACAACACTTCTTTAAATAAGAGTAATGAAAAACAACTTTCTTACCTGCATAATAGATGGCCTTACTTTCTGTAAAAGAAAAAGAGAAATATGAGAATCTTTTCTGATTTTTGTGTCTTTTGTTTGTTTTGTGTATTTTGTTTATTTGTGGGGGTTTTTTGACAGATTAGTTCAAAAGTGACCAAAAATAAATTTTTCTCCTCTGGGACCAACAACTCACTTTTTTTTCTCTTAAAGAAAAGCAGGAGAACTTGGTCTCAGGAAAATGCACAAGTCTAATGCAAAACATGAACACCAAATGTTACCAGGAGGACTAACTGGCATCGGAGCCTATGTTAGCCTGCCACAGGTGAAACTTACTCTTATGAAGAACACCAAAAAAACTACCCTCAAGGCAGAAACCATATGAAACAACAGGAGAGACCATAAGGCCACAACATGGCAATACAAGAACACCCTGCAATGCAAATTACTCATCATTAGCCACATCAACACATTTTTAACTAATTTTAACTATTGCTCACATAAATTTGAGTCAGTATTTTATTGCTGTGCTCACTAAAACTAAGCACACAGCACCACTACTTAAATGATGGAAAGTAGGGGTTGGGGCGGACAGCACACACAACACTTAGAAAGTCCATAAAAACACACACAAAAATTATCACTACAGTCAGGTGTTACTATTGCAGCATCCCTTGGCAAATGTTTTTTGGTGTTTTTTCACTCTTGGGATTCCTTTCCTTGCTATAATCAAATAATCTCACTGGGTTCCCACACAGCATATTCAAACGCTCAGTTTAGTTATCTCCTTTCTTAAAGATGGGAAAGTGAGACATAAAAGAGGTGAAGGGTCTTACCCAAGATCACCCAGCAGGTTACTGGAAGAGCCAGGAATAGAACCCACATCTCTTGAGGCTTGGTTCAGTCCCCTAGCCAGAACGCCACACTGCCTCCTCTTACAGAGCAACATTTTAAGATCATTGGCTACATTATTCACAATACCTGCCTAAACAGCAGAAGTAAAGGGTAAAAATTATAATTTTAGAATACAGGACTTGGCTCCTGAGGTCTCGATTACATTAAAAGGATCCAGTGACTGAACTAATCCCCCTGTGCAAGGATTGAATGAAATTCACATGAATAATCACAGAGATTGTTGCAAGCATTAGTTAAATATTGTTAGCTCCAGCTCTTCTGACAACCTTATTTTAGGTCAATTTTGTCAAGCCACCAAGTACTCAAACCCAAGAGACTTAATGTATAGATGCTCCTATACTGAATATATTACACTCTCATTAAGGATATTGAAAATACAGGCCTACAACACGAGACACAAACATGGACAGCTATTTCATGTCTACACATAAAACTTCTTACCATTCCAGCCTGATGCAAGAACCACATGAGATAATCCTCCTGAATGTCCACCAAGCTGGAAATCTCAGGGATATAAAACTTATCATATTCCACATGTTTAACCTTCTGATTTACCTAGTGAAGAGAACGGATGGTTTTTAACACAAGGATATATTCAGCATTTTTCTTAGAACATGCAGATTTGCTTTCATAAAATTAATTATAGCAGCTTGAAATGAAGTTCTGCAAAAACTATATTTTAGCACAAACCAAGAAGAATTAAGATACACCTCTTTCTGACTTATTTTAGCTCCTCTCCTCCTCATCCAGACTACCCAGCAACAACACAGTGGTAGCAGACCATCAAGGGACAGGTATTCATGATGCCATAGTGCACACAGTCTGGTGGCTCAGCAGCAGATTCTTTAGGGTAGTTTATATCTAGTGTTTGAGACAGGCCTAAGCAATCTTCAAGCACCTTGGACTCAGGAAAACCACTGACATCTTTCCTAAGTGGTATCTTGGTGGACAGTGACACAGTTCACAAGCCAAAGCCCAGGACCACTCTGCCCCTGACAAATGGCAAAGGGCAGACAAGACTGAATCATCTTGAGCCAACACATGCCCAGACTTTCCTCTTACCTTGTGGAGTTTCTCCAGAAGTCTGAGGGCAGCTGTAATGTAGCTGCTGAACAGGACTGGGATCAACAGCGTCTTCCTTCCACTGAGGAGGTAAACAACTGCACCTTTATACAGGTCCACTAGCCTGAGGAAATATCTTGGGCACACCTGAGACCACCAGTTATCTGGAAAGCAGAGCACATCAATATAAACCTGAATTAAAGGCCAGAGTAAGCTCTAAATAAGGGGTTACAGCTGAAAAGAGGGGAATACATCTGAAGAGTCTTTGAAGAAGACTTGCCTATTTCTGCCCTAGCTGTGGCAGCAAGAAAGTGAGACAGTCATTTAAATACCAGAAACTGAAAAGCTCTTCCCTTTCCACTCTCAGACAACCACCCTTGTCATCACCAAGCCCAATCCCTGATCAGTGCAAAGCCCGAATTTGAGGGTTTTCAACCTTCAGTTCAGGACACTGTTTCATGTACCTGATATTCAAGATACTGTGATCTTGTGGACAAACAGTTGCCTCAGGAGTGGTAAGAGTGGCCTGGGCAATTCTATGTAGTACCACATACTTTTCTAGCAGGTGTCATAGTATGTCTCCAGGCACATCTGCACTAATGATTTAACTCACCCTCTCTAGAGAGGCTGATTTCTTTCTTTCCAAGGACAACTCTCCTCTGAAGGGACCCTGACTATTAGCTTCTTTGCTAGAACCAATCCACCTGCAAAGTAGGAGCTGGAGCCCAGGAAACCATCATGTCAACTGTTAGAAACAAACACCAACTTATCCTCTCAAGTGTCAAAACAACAACAGATTCTGACAGGCAAAAGTATGAGAATCCTCTACATTTCTGTATGCTAAAAATCACAGAGGACTACTCTGAGTAGAGGAGGAAACTTGGATCCAAAGCCTTTTTGCATTCAAAAAAAAAGAAAATTATAAGTAAACCTCAAAATAAATTTACTGGAGTGATGCTTCTGGAGGTCTGAATGCATCCCACAGTATTTTACCTGATGATATTTAATACAAAACAGCCTTAAGGAACAGAGTAAGATAAGAAGAACAGTAATAGCTTAACAAACAACAAGTAAGCACCATATGTTCTGTTTAGCTCAAAATAAGACAGGAAAAAATATTAGAAATCAAAAGACTGAGAATTGGGAGAAGAGTTTAAGTGTTCAGCTGGGTCACAGACCATCCAAGGTTTTTCCACATCTTATAAAGGACAAAATAACTTGATGTTATAACTAGCATATTCTTTTATTCACCTTATACAGAAAGGATATTCTAAAGTGAACAGCATCTGATTAAATTTAAGAGAGTAAGATCATTTCATCTTCATAATATACAAAAATCTATGTTCCCACAGAGGCATGCAAACTTTTCTGGAACTGAGTTTCTGAATGTAGGTAAACTAGATCAGGTACATTAGATTAACCTCCCTAGTAAGTGTTCTTCTAAATGGTATTTTACTTCTAAATTAAAACAATTCTAAACATGAATTTTCTTTCTCATTTATCATCTACACTACCATAAATTTTACATGTTTTACATTATTGTAACTAACTTCTCATATCTTAACCTCATGGCACATTCTTAATTTCCTCAGAGTTCACATTTAGAATTCAAATTCTAGTTCTTTTACATGGGAACAGAGGTTTGTGGGGGGAGGATTCCTTGAGTCGTTTTCTTTCCCAGCTGCTTTTTAGAGGAGACTGCTTCATAACAACACTTAGGACAAATTATACCCAACTGCAGCAAGAACATGTGACTGAAAAAACCTACAGGTGATACTTTGTGTCCCAGTGGGATGCTGAGAGCAACCTACATCCCAAACAAGAGGCTCTTACCAAGAACTTTGCTGGGGTTGGTATCTAAACGCAGGATAGCCATTGCTAGAGGAAGCGTTAAAGAGATATAATACTTGGAGTCTTGGAAGGGCGGGAATTCCGGGAGAATCAGATAGATTCTCATCGCCTCAACATCTGGTGGCGAGCTGGACAGCTGAGGAATCAAAAAGCTTTCAAAGCTCTTCAGTATCTAGAGGAATACAAAACAAAAAAAGACAACTTAATTGGGGTGATAAGAGCACCTGCAGTGTAGATGATGTTTCAGAACTGATAAAATGGTCAAATCCTCTTTTAAAAATCAATCCCAGGGTAAAAAACCCCAAAGCTATAAATGTTATAGCTAAAAGTGGCAAGTGGAACACAGATGCTTTTATCCCACAGCTCTGCAGTTCTGAACGAAATTCTCTGAGTTAGAATAAATTATACAGCCATAAACTACTCAACTCCTGATAGACACATAGTCAGTATTTACAAGTATAACATACACAGAATCAATTTCAGCAGACATTCAAGTATTAAGTGCCACTTAAAAACAAGCCTTAGAGACATACTCTGAGGTCAAAATAAGCCCAGATCAATGGAGAAGTATCCATTGAGACCATGAAGTGTCTGGCCTTTAGATTTGCAATAAAACCCTTCCCTAAAAATCCTGCTGGTACTTGCATGTTAGAGAGAGACAAAATCTTGATTTGAGTACCCAAACCCTCAGAAATGCATTACCTGGTCTAGGAGAATGGAGTGCTGAGAGTTCATCAGTTTCTCAAACAGCACTCTGGTGGAGTTCAGATCAATCCCTGGGATCTTTGGACTGGTTTTAAAATGTTCATCAATTCTTTAAAAAAAGCAATCATAGACAGATGGACATAAGTTTAAGGAAGAGACACCATTACCTGTGTATTGAGATGGCCTGACAGCATGCAATGGACAAATGACCTCTAAGGAATTCGTAAGACTAGAAACAAGGCAGAAGTTGGAGTCTTCTTGCTAAACATAACTCTCCCTTTCTGAATTCCTCTGGGCCTTGGTTAGAGTTGGGATTCTTGCAGAGAAACACTTTATCAAAGTCTTTGGTTTCCCCAGGACTCTTCCACTGACTTAAGAGCCTGCCTATACAGGCTGGACTGCTTAAAAACCTGTACAATACGTACAAGGGTCCTCTGTACACTAGTACACTACTACAGCAGAAAAATCTGTTTCACCATATCCAGTAAGAAAAGCAAGAAGATATCACAAGAGGGTTTTGAATATGTTCCTGTTTTCTTTTGATAGTAGTAGCTTTTTGGCAATTCCACACTCAAACTTTCTAAAACTAAATAACAACCATAGCTGAGAACAGGCTTTGCATGGTCTTCAGTTGTAGAAAACATGTTGTCCTTCCTGCTCTGCTTGAGCAGCTGTAATTTGCTCAGGCTACTTGTGTAAGAGATATAATGAAGGCAAGCCTGCAGAGGACAGTGGTCTTACATCCAGCCCTGGCAACAGTGAATGTCCATTCCAGCAGGTGAGTTACCCAGCCCAGCATCAAGAGCATTATCAGCAGCTATTGCAGAGGCTCTCACCACTGCTGTCTGCAGTGCAGCTGCACATAAATCCTTGCTAGTCTAAAAAGGTCATTGCTGCAATTCCACTGACCTCAAGGATTTCCCAAGTCTGTCACTACTCATCCAAGACAACACTATTAGACAATCTGAAGGAAAAGGTAGCTATTAAAGACAGGATGCATTTGTCAGTTTATTGGTGTGACTATAAGAACACGAGAAGCTAAACATAGTCTGCTGTAGTAGAATGGCTATTTCCATAACAGCACAGGCACCAGGCTGGAAATAGCTCCCCAGAGACACGCTGTAGTATAGAGCACTCCAGGCTGTGCTGGGCACAAATAATACTGGGGCAGGCTCAGTCACACAGCCACAGAGAAGCTGCACCAAAATGCTGTACTGCAAACAGGCTTATATGGCCTTAGGATACTGGAGAGACACATTGGGGTATTTCTATCAAGTGCACCGTGAGATAAGACTTCATGTATAAAGGAATACAGTTAAATACAGCCTCACTTCAGTGTATGAAGGCTTCAGAATTTATCATTCATCTGGCCAAAGATTTTCTGTAAAAGTTAAGTCCTGCATTAGCCAGGACATTCCTAAAGTGGAAGAACAACCACACTGGGGTGACGAAGTCAAATTCCACTCATTTCCACATTCAAGGGAGACCTGAGACTATTTAAAGTGACTCAACAACTTGGATGCCTCAAGAAGTGTTTTAAACCAACATGACACAACTCTCGTGATGCAGCAAAATGATGCCTTGTCACAACACTAGAGAAGAAACCATTGAGCAAGCAGAAAAACAGAGGAATAATGAGTAAATTGTTTTCTTTTTCAAGTTGTCCTTGGAACATATTACGCAAAGATTACTCAGAGTACCTAAGCCTTTCTTCACCTAGTTACAGGTCATTTATTCATCACATCACCATAAAAATTTCCCCTCCTCCTCATCTTACGCTGTTACCACCCCAACAGTTATAGACACAGCCAACACAAGCCTTCCCAACCCACAGCCTTTGACTCAGCTAGGTATACTACATCCCTGTCACCGCTTATTGTTGGTGACATCCATTTGAAATTCCTCCTTTTGTGAGCAGGGTGTCACCTAGAAGGAAAGTGCTTCCATGCTGCCTCAGATGCATTTTCAAGGGCAGCCTGTGCTAGAGTATACCTCCACATGCACCAGCTCCCACCAGCTAACTCAGCCAGGTAAGAGACTATTCAGAAACCTGGCATTACTCATCTCCTTTAATGTCATATTCCTATCCCTCTATTTTAAAGATTTTGATACTAATTTCATAAGGAAAAATAACAGTTACGAAAACTCCAAGAAATCTGTGCCTTATAGTACACTCACCATACTGTCTTGTATCATTTGCCTTCCCTAACCAGGGCTGACCACCCATCTCTTTAGGGGACACTCAATGACCCCATCTCCTGCCTGATCAGAAAAATCAAATCCCACTGCAGCAGTCAGTGAGTAAAGGGATTTCAGTCTGCCTCTAAGGAAAGCCACACTTCTGGAAGTTTGCCACTTACTTCTTCTCCAAGAAGCTTCCATTCCAGCAGGCAGCTGAAGACAGTATCTGAACAACATTACTGTTTGCAGAAGGAAGACAAAAGAAAACAGAGATACAGGTTATGAACGGATATCCCAGCAAATCTCTTCAGCTCTTCCCTTCCTTCTATGGGAAACAATGTCAGGGTCATCCCTTCTGAGGCACAGAGGGCAAGAAGCTTATTCAGGATCATGTAATGTCCCTCTTTGAAAGGAATGTTTGCAGTGCCTCTTTTCCACCTATGTTGCCCTTCTCAAGGCAGGCACACTGGGGAAAGAACTTTAATCAGTCTGTTCACAAGTTCTCGCTGCTTTTCATGAACTCTAAGCACACAGTGAAAGGCAACTTTAAAATCCATTTCCCACCCACCATTTGCAATGTTGAGGTAGCTTCAGGTTCCTCTGGTTTTGCTCAGAAGCTCTCACCTGGCAGCCTTGTGACTGGTAACTGTCCTCCCCTTGGAAACGATCAAGAACCACACTTGAAAATGTTGCTAAATTTCAAGTCAAAGCATGGCACGGAAGCCAACAAAATTACTTAAATAGAACTTTCAACAAAAGGCTTGTCCAGTGCCACAATACCTACTTGACAGAATTAGAACTGTTCTTTTCTAAAAGCTTTTGCCTCCAGACATCTATAGTTTCATCATTTATTAAACAGGTGTAACGTGTTTCATTTATGGTCCGGAAATCATCAGCAGGCAAGGAATTCTGTGAGAAGATACAGATTTCAGCAAAGACAATGCTTGTAAAACAATTCCTCCCTATCCATAATCTCTGTTTTAGTATGTAACTGATAGCTTCCTTAGTGTGGTCTCTGAAAAGGTTTGGTTAGGAAGTTGTGGCATTACTAAGAAGTCCAAAAGGGAAGGCACAAAATGGTAGGGGAAAAACCATCATAAAATACATTTTAAAAAGAGGAAAATAAAAAAAAAAATCAAAAAATCATTCCCTAAAGGTACCAAAGCCCTCTTAAATACTACCCTACATAACTACAGGCTTAGTACATTTATTCTAGACCTATTTCCATGCTGCAAAAGTGTATGTCAAACACTTCTTGAAAGAAAAAAGTGGACAGAGGCAGAAAAACCAATTCAGCATTGAGCCCTCTATCCCACACAACTTGACAAAATTCCAGTGTATGTGGTTCATGGCCCTACATACTAATCACCCAGACCCCAGTACCACAGATGTAAATCCTTACTTCCAATCTGCAAAGATTGGACTCCCCTTCCAGCTGATCAAACTGAAATCAGGGTCACGCCAATGGCTTTGATGCACCTCTAAAGGAAGGAAACTTTCAGTCCCTCCTCCCTGTAACAACTGTCATAGCTGGCAGGCTTTGTAAGGCAGAATGGACTCCAAAGCAACACTTCAATTTCAAAAGATTCTAGCAAAAACAAAAGATGCCTTGGGAAGACTGGGACAGAGGAGCAGACTTGTAAAGCTATTTCATTTGTTTTACCTCATATTCAGAGCAAAGCACAAATGTTTGGTCTCCTCCGGAGAAGATATGTTTAACAATGTGGTATTTACAGGCATCTGTTGAAGAAAGACACAGTTGTGTTACAGGCTGATGAATGCAAGTCCCTACTGCACTTCCTTCCCCACATTTGCACTGCCTATACAACTAAAGGAGCACCTGGGTCCTTTGAAGGCCAGGCTGAAATCAGCTGAACTCAAGCACCATAGCACTTTCTTGAGAAGTATACAGAGTCTGGCAGGAGGGAAAAATTGTCATTTTTAAACTGCAGTAGGGGGCTTTAGAGAGACAACAAAGTCTTCAGAACTCAGTATTAGTACAATGTCACAAAGTCTCAGGATTCCCAAATGCTGGGCTCTGCCATATAAAGAGAAAGGGAGATCATAGACATAAACAGAGCAAGCAAAAGATCACCCAGTAATTTCCATAGTCTGTTTGGGGATTCTTTTGCTATTTCCAGAAATTGCACAGAACACTGTTAAGATGTCTTTAGGCAGCCATGGGCGAAATGAAATTATTAAAGTCCAAACTGTGCATAGTACATACCAGGTTTCCCTGAGAGTTGCCCATTATGAGCTGCCCAGTGACCCTTGACGGGAGAGGGACACTTAACATTGCAAGTGTGCCCCGTTCCCAGCTGGCCTCTTGTTCCACAGCCAAATGCATAGATCATTCCTGAAGAAGGCACAAAGGCTAAAGTATGATGTCTGTAAGAGATGGGTACAAAGTTTAGGCCTTGTTTAACAAGAAAAGCCACAGAAAAAGAAAAAACAAACAACAAACCAAACCATCAAAACAAAGGCAGCTTAAAACTTACTCTCAGTTCCCCTAGGCCAGAAGCTGGTGCCAAGCAGTATTTTTACAGGAGCACCAATGCTCAGTTTTTGCTATATGATGGCACCAGTTTATAGGATGGAGCTCTTTAGCTGAAAGGGACAAGGAGTAGTTTATGCCAGCACTGGGTTGGTATGAGGGTCACAGTATTAGCTTAGCTCTTTGCTAAGCCTGTATATATCAAAAGGCAACAACATAGCAGGCTGGAAAGCTGTGACCAAAGGGGCTGCTGCTCTGAAGTCTTGCTAAATTATTAAGATAAAAAGGTATCTTTTACAGGTTACAGCACAGAGTGCAATCCCAATTAAAAACCAATCTTCTTCAGAGGGCCTTAAAATTCTCATGGAAAGTAAAATTTAATTTTATTTCATTAAGTTTTGACACAGAGAATGCAGAAGCAAGACTATTCCCTCTATCTACATGACTCAGTATCAGCATTAATCTCCACCAGAGAAAATTTCTGACTGTCCACAGGACTCACCTGCCACAAGCAATCTGGGATACTTCACTGCCCATTAGCTCAAGAACTCTTCGGGGGTTCACTTCATCATTCATGGAGTCATGTCCCAGTTGCCCGCAGGAACCTGCACCGAACGTGAACACCCCTCCACTCTGTTAGCAAATCAAACAGCATAGTCTCCATTTAGGGACTCATAACCCAGCAGCATCTCCCTGACTCCAGTTTCAGTACAAGCCTAAGCTTACGCAGAGATTGCTGGGGATTTCCAAAGGATTTAGAAGAGAAACTTGGGTTCTGCTAACGCATGTTCCAAACAAGCAGCCTTGCCACCCATCAGAAACTAACAGAATTATCTTTAGGTGTGCCTGCATTAGACAAGCTTCCCTCCACTGTCACCAGGTAAGTCTGAAATCCCAGCAGGGTTTAAACATGGCTGAGTAGCCAATACTTTACACACAATCTTTGTCAAAAACAGCAAACTTTTTCTTTGAACATGAGCTTCTATAGAACTAGTCTTCTACAACTGTGTTTTTCCCACAGGAATCCCAAAGTCAGCTATTTGATTCATTTCACAGTGGAAAACACTGAGGCACCAAAACAGGAAGCAACACCTACAAAGTGGCACAGGCAAGGCAAGAACTCAGCAGTTATCTTCCAAATCCTACCTCTCTCCTGCATCCACTAAACTATACACCACTTGGAAGTAGCAGGTTTGAAATCGAAAACCTCTTGTAAATACTGTGAGTGACTACTAATCTAATGTTTCATTCAAACACTCATTTGTTTTGGCTTCCAGTTTACTCTGAAGCATAGCATCACTCTATTTTCCAACAAAACACTATTTTCATCCCTTTGGATGTTCATGTTAATTTTTTTTCTCAAAGCTAATTTCTTTAAGCGATTCACCTGAGTTTTGCTAATCATTGTTGTGGATTATTAACATCTTCATCTTCAAAACCAGAAAAGGATCATGTTGGCAGTAAATCTCAGAATAAATAATTAGGCTATACTTTCCACTTAGTTTCTTTTACTGAGGTCAGAAGGAACAAAGTAAGTCAACCTGTTCTCTTCTACCATTACCCAGGCAAAAAACCACCAGGTAGGCAAGACAGCAGCCAGAGTTCCCAGGTTAGCACCTTTACCTTCGTCAGGACTGCTGTGTGTTCCTCTCCACAGCTGATGTAAACAACCTTCTGAGACCGCAAGAGCTTCACGTGGCAAGGGGATTCTCGGTCTGCATTGAAGACAAAGAAAATAAAGAAGCTGTTTCCTAAACACAAACCCACACATCTGAGAAAACCACTGGAAGTCTGACTTTCAGATGTGGTCTACGATCTCAAGGGAAACTGTAACAACCACAGTGAAAAAAACCCATGTCCTTGAGTACTTCACTGCCATTCTTCCTCTTCAATTCTTAAAAAAAAGTGACTGACTCAAACAAAATTGTCCAGAGCAAGAACACAAATGCTGGGAATCTTGTACAAACTTAACATGCACAGCTTTTTGGAGATACAATGAGTGCAGCCTAGCTACACCCACCTTCAGCTTCATGCTCCATTTCAGACTCCTCAGTGATGACTGCAAACATTTGTTTCCAAAACCTTGCTTAGACCTTTTCCATACAGAACAACCCTGACATGTGGGAGACACCTGTGCAACACACATGACAAGCTGAATCCCAATGTGTATTTAAATACCTAGCCTTCCTTCTGTTGTCATCCTCTAAGCAGAAGATCCTCCTACTTGGACACGTTAATCACTGCCAACCATTAAGGGATGCTTTTCTCTTTCACTCTGACATTTCTGATCATTAGAAGTGTGTCTCCCAGGGAAGAACACAGTATGCAAGGTTTTACTGATGTAAAAATAAAAGCTAAGCATTTCAAGGAGCAGTAGGCACCCCAAAACAGTTAGGTATTAAGGAGCAGCTGTTTATTTCATACCAACAAAAAACCAGGTTCCTACCTACAGAAGTTGTCCACTTTTTAAGATTCTCACCTAAGGAGTTGTAAGGTGCTTTTTTCTGGGTAGTGAAAGGAAAATGGTCACACTTTCATGGATTTAGAATTGAGAGCAGATTTTTTTCATTTACTTTGTTCTGTGCTTTAGCACTCTTATCTTTCTTTTGACATCATAATTGTTGAAATAACAAGTGCTGCAGAATCCCCATGTTTGCAGACTTCACTGTTCACATCCACCAAGTATAATTCACACCATGATTCACCTACCATAAATACCACGTATTTACTACACTGCCATGCACTAGGGATGAGCAGAGTATGATCCATGGCCAGCACTGCCCCATGAGCTGATGCCTATTCTGTCCATTTAAGATTAGCCCCATGCCAAAGCAAGCCTCTCATACGTAAACTGCAGCTTTGTCGAAATTAGAAGCATTTATCTGCCAAGCTACATGGAAAGATCATTGCTGGTCTAATATTAGATCAGCTCTAGTTTACATACAGTACAAGAGAACAGACCTCTAGCATTTTTGAGAGAACACAAGATCTGTTACAAGTTTTACAAGTGTTTCATACTTCTAAAAGCGTGAAATAAGACAAAATTAGCCTCCCTTGCTAAACTACAGGCTGGTTTTTGAGTAATTGCTTTAAACACAGCTCAGTAAGATGGGTTGTCAAAATGCATTGTTCCAATACAGATACACAAAATGTGAGGTAAACCTTTTCCCTTGTACCATACAGTGTTTACAGGCTACTGCATGATGCAACATGACATTTAAAAATATGCACATCTCCTGTACTCACTCACGCAAAGTTATCTGTGCATGGTAGGTACCACATCTACACTCAGTAACACTCAAGTATTTTAAAGCTATTCAGCAATTACACAGAAAACTATACAGAAGTTGATTTGAAGCTTCAAAGAAAACCTTCCATTCATTTGTTTTATTGCAAAAAGTTAAGACTGGCAGTAATGTCGTATCTGCTCTTCAGGCTCGTTTATAAACGTAACTTCAAATCTGCTGGTGGCTGGGTTCCAGTGAACATGGGCACTTGAAAACACTATCATTGTAGGATGTGTCTGGCAAATTATGCAACAAATAAACTAGACAGCATTGTAAAAGGAGATATTCTGTTTTGCCACAATTTTGCAGCATACAGATGCTCACCAGTCAAAAACGTGTTGGCAAACAGCGGGATTGGTTCAGCCTGCTGTTCTTCAAGGAAAGCCTTTGCTCTCCACCAACTTCAAACAAAATACAGACAAAGCATTTTTGAGAGAAGGGAGAAAGAATATGAGCCCTTCCTTTGATGACTGCATGTTGACACACACTTGAAACACCTTTCTTTTTGATTCTCCTTCACTTCCCCACAAGGGAAAAACCCCCATGTTTCTGTTCCTACTAAGTCGGAAAAGCCTGTTGAGACAGAGACTGTTTCTCTGCAGTCTCGTCCCAAGAGTTGTTGCTGAGCATTACATATTCATTCAGTAAAAATACACTGTCAGTGCAAAAAGAGACACTAGGCCAAAGTAGTCTATCCTTTCTTTTCACCTAGGAGCATAATTTTCATACCTCGTTCATCACTTAGTCCCAGCTGTCCTGAGCTGTTTTTCCCCCAGCCAAACACAGCTCCTGAGAGAGAAAGAGCAAAACTGTGGGCTCCACCTGCAGCAACCTGAGCCAAAGGAATCCCATCAAGAGACTTGACACGTTGTGGACTGGCCTGGGAGGGACATTCTTTGCCCAAACCCAGCTGACCATAGTTGTTCTGCCCCCATGTAAAGAACTGGCCATCTGAAACAAGGAAAGAAATAGAACAGCAGAAGTCAGTCAACAGAAAAGCAAGTTTGTCAAAATGAACAAGAAACAGCACAGGAGGCTTTGCTCCCACCCAAGCCTCATGATTAAAAAAAAAAATAATAAAGTCAAGCAGGATATTCTTTGCTAAAATAAAAGCACAGCCTGAAGCCCCCAAGAAAATAAACAGAAAAGCAACTAAGTGCAAAACACAACATACAATTGCTCTAACTTAAACGGTGCAACAAAGAACAGTCCACATATTGCACACAGAAGGGTAATAGCCAAGGATAATTTCCACACCAAGAAATTAATTACACACATTTTTCTACATCAAGATGGAAAGATTTTAAGTGCTCCTGCCATCATTCCTCAGTGAGACAGTGGGTGGTCTGTGTGGAATGTTTTCCTTCTTGACAGTATTGGCAAAGCTCTTCCTCCATATTCATGGTACCTGACCTATTTTACAGTATCCCATTGGCCTCAAAGCAGTCAGGGTATGGGATGTCCTTGATTTATTATGCAGAATCATGCAGTCTTGGACATTGTGCAAAGTAACAGCACAAATTTTGGTAATTAATAGTGAATGTTACAGTACCTGCTGCCAGAGCCAGGCAATGCCAATTCCCACAGGAAACCTGTAATATCGTCTGTTGGTTCAATTTCTTTATCAACCTGAAGATGACAAAACTATTTTAGAATAAGTGTCCACAAAACCAGTATCACCTTAGATAAAAATTGTGATTTCCACACAGATATTTGATATACACACAACCTACAGTTTTGAGTCTAAGGAACACAGACTTGAAGGTGATATAGATCCATACATAACAGAAGCAAATCTGTGGAGACCTTCAGACACTTGACTACTAACTCAGCTCCATTTCCTGCTGTAACACTGAATCCAACCATCTGGAAATGGCAAAAATAGCTGGTTCTTGGTGTCTCTCTCCCTGTTCTTTTTCAGGCAGTGACATTTTTCATGGTGTCAGGGGCCTAGCAGTTCCTATGAATTATAGCACCAAAACCTCTTCAGTTCTTTGTACAGAGAATAAGCATGTCAAAGGTTCAAATTATTTCACAAAAATGTTATTTTTAAAATGGCACTATCATACTGACATGAGCCTGACTCTTTAGTTATATTGGAACCACATGCAAGTTAAGGACTGTCTTCCCACAGAACGCTTCAGTTCAATCATTAATCTTCTGTAATTCAAACTCTTCCTTTAAATACTATTTCAACAATGCCAGCCATCCCAGAGAGATGTCCCAAACTTTCGCTCTGCACTGCATCTGCAGTGGCAGACCAAATGACAGACTACATTTGCTGTTAACATAGCATGATAAAACACCATGAAACAAAAAAGAACCAGTTACCATAACTATGGTGGTAAACTGAGACCTATTGGCTGTGAACTGCTTCGGATGGAGGATTCTTGGTGGCTGGCACTGGCCTCTGCCCCTACCACCATCTTTATACACCCCTGCACTTAAGCCTGTCAGTTCTCTGACACATTAAGAGACATTAAATAAGTAAATTAATAAAACTGGGCACTATCCCAAAGTTTCTGAGCAACATTCACTACTCAGAATTGCAGTAGGATGGTGTAGTAGCTTTGCAGCTAAGAGGCAATACTGCAAAAGAGTTTCAGAGCTGAAGTACCATTTCATTCAGCCATATATTTTTTTCCTTGTTCTTGAAATGTGTCTCCTATGGCCACAGGGACTGGAATAGAGAGGGCTCTCACACACAGCGTTTCTGGTTTTGAGTCCTCGCTCATGCACCTCCTTGCTTTGCACAAATCAGTATGGCATTTTTCATTGAGGAACCCAGCCATGCTCCAGTTTTCTTTTCCATGCCTCAACCATCCATGTGCAGAAGGTCAGTTCTGCCCAAATCTCCTGAGGACTCTTCTGAGTCCTGGGGGGCTCAGGGTGCACTAGCACAGTATGGAAAAGGAGACGGAATCACCCTTACAACCCCATATGAGAAGTGCATTGTAACTGCCCCACTGACAGAAAGTGACCCTCCCACCAACATCAGGCTGAAAGGTGAGCAACCTTTGATGTACCACCTCCAAGGAGATTCCTTAAGGAAACCAGAACCTGTTAAGCATTTACCTTGGTACTGTCACTACATCTTCTACGGTGGTGAGGCCTAGCTGTCCATCGCTGCCAGCACCCCAGGAGAAGAGCTGGCCCTGGTCGCTGAGTGCCACACTGTGAGACTCCCCACAGGCCACGTGCACAATGTGCTGCCCAGCCAGTGCTCCAATTTGCTCTGAGGGAAACAAAAAAACCTCCATGGTCACAGGATTCATGTCTCAGACATCTCAGAGTGACACACAGACATGAGGTCTGCACAAATCTGTATGCAGAGCCATTCAGATGAGTGCATTTATGCCCAATTTAGTTTGAAAATACTTCCTACAGGAGAAAAAGCACCAAATTTACTGAAAACATGTCACTGCTGAGCTCTTCTGAAAGCCTTTTCTGAAAGTCATGCAAGGCAGGCAAGGTACATGCCCCTAAGGACAATGACAGACTACACAGCCAGTCTTAGACACAGGGAAACTACCTATGAAGTTATTTAAGAACAAACAGACTTCCAAGATTTGAGGTTTTCTCACCTGGTTTTGATTCAGGGATCAGCCAAGACTAAGACATCAGCAGACCCTGTCAAACATATTTGACTTTCCACAGCTCTCATGTCCAATGAAGATGAGTCATCCACAAAGCTGGATGCCATCCCACAACCCATACACCACACCTTGCTTTGCTGCTTGATGTGTATGTGTTACAACATCCCATATGCTGATCTTGGAACAGGTTTGAACCTATCAACCTATTACTACCACTGTCAAACACTCTTTAAAAGAGTCCCATAAAAAGGAAGCAAAGCAAGAAGGAGGTATAAAAGATAAAAAAAAAAAAATCATTATCACTCAGTCCTCTGGAAGATACCCACAATTGACTTCTCTTCATTACTTCACGTTAGGCAACTGAAGCAGGTTTTACAACTACACCTACAACATCTACAATCAGATCTTCTTCATTACACAGAGTTTTTACAAATGAAAATATTACACAACTGTTGGAAAACTCTCTGCATGCCAGACAGAAGCAAAGTTGCTTTTCATTATTCTTCCCTGAAAAAATATAAATATTCCAGCTGGATGAGGAAAGATTTTACCATGTAAGATACAAGGCAGTGATGAGTTTTACTGAAGTCCCACTTACCTGCGACATGAGAGGAAAGGATAGTTATATATCATTCTATGAAAATGATATCCCACATCAAGGACATCCAGAAATCATTAACACACTTAGCACCAAAACCAGCACACCAATCAATCTGCACGTCCTAATTGAATGTAGGAGGAAGGCACCCCTAGAGGGGCTTGCCTTCACAGTCTGGGAGTCAGAAAACGAGCAGGAGAAAAAAATCTTTAACGGGTGTTATTTAAATATGTATTCTAGCAGAGGAAAATGCCACCTCAACATGTGCTTCATTTAGCTCAAAATAATTAATGGCAATGGAGGTGCAGTTTACAAGTAATAAGCACAAACACCTAGGAGGGCTCGAGGACTGCCTGCTATCCAAACACCTTTTAGCCCTGCCATCTAATAACACCTCTTGTCCTGCAGCTCTTTCCAGCAGGACTAATTTCACTGAGTCCCACTGCCAACCCCATGCAAAGACACAGCCAGGTTTGAGGGATAGTAACTCAATTTAAAGACACACAGATTCCACAGTTGGGCCCTTAACTGTCCAACTACGGCACTGATTGGCAGCCTGGTTTATGTTTGTTTGCATATATTGATTAGGGAGCCTATTTTTATCTGTGAGCTCTAAACAATCAGCAGCTGTTAAGGGCTGGACAAGGTCAATAACAAACAGCAGACAAGCTTTGTCAACAGCACACGTGGCAATGGTCTCTTCCTCTGAGTCATCCAGAAAGGCAAACAATACCTGCTGCAATGTGCCCAACACACCACCTAAGTTCAGACAGGTGTGTTTCTGTACCAGGACCCAAAGGCCCAAAACTAAAGGTGCTGGTTGAGAGCATTACACCACTAAAAGGGAGAAGGATGAAGCCATCCACTTCTTCAAGGAAAACCCTTTGACTCATGAACCCACATTTCGCTATAATCTTACTGACAGGGTACACTGAGACAGGGCTGTTATCCAGGGCACTTGAGGATCTTAAAAGTGGTCATAAACTCCCCAGCCTGCCCTTCTTCCAAAGCTGGTCTCTGCACACTGCACAACACTCCAGAGGGCATCATAGGTCTGACAAAACAGCAAATGTGGACAATATAGGATGCTGGGGTATCTGTAACAGAGACTGTTTTGCTACCTGCAGGCATGAAGGAGCTAATTTCTTCCCTGGGAAAGCAGTATTTGCCACAATAGGTATACTTGTCTTATTTGCAGTGGAAGAACTACCATGAGCTGAACCTGAACCACTGGAGCCACTTGGGAAGGCGACAGAAGATTCCAGTGACCAAAGATCAGCATCAGTGGTTGGAGAAGGCAGGACTCTGACCACAGCAGTACTGCAAACAGAGAAAAAGTGCCTGAGGTACGAGGCTGCAGCAAGGACTTCCATACAATGGGATAATGAGAGGACAACCAATAGGCTTAGAAATTCAGAGTTGTTTCAGTCCCCACTGGCTCCATCTTAAGTTTAATTTGGCAACATAAACATGACCTTGCTCTATGTGCCATCCCACGGGACTAATAAATATCAAGTTTTGAAGGCTGCCCTGTGTCACTGAAAGCCTTCAGTGACTGCACTGCTCATCCATGAAAACAAGTACAGTCTCACCTGGACTCACTGGATAACCACAGAAAAAAACATGCCTATCTTGGAGCCGAAGATCTTTGACTTTAGAAATGTACATATGTGGCCCATCTCACCGCAGTACATTCCTAAGACCCTGTCAATAGCAGCTTGCTTGTAATTGCCAAACAGTTTAATTTTAAACACACACACACATTTCTTCCCAGAGATGGAAAAATGCCAGCCTACCCCAGGGGTCACAGGCTACCCAGGCAGTCCAACAAGGGTCCAGTTCATTGTCAGGCTTGCCAAGTCACCTTCTCAACAACTAACATTAGTTAGTAGTATCATCAAACACATCTGACAACTACTACTTTGTTGACCTCCCACCCCCTCCTCATGTCAAAATATGACATGTTCTAGTGGTTTGCATACATTTGTTTTAATTTCCAAAGCATCAGAACACCATTATTCATTCCTTAGAAAAGATGTATCACTGCACTGAGATGAACGGTGCAAATGCTGACGTTTATTCTTAGTATTATGTCTGCAGTAACTGTTGAACAAAACCAGTCAAGTGGAGCTTAGTAGGCACAATTATACACAAAAATAAGCAGAACAAAATCCTGAGTGCAACAGTGAAGGACTGAAGTGAGGCCTTAAGATTCTCAAGGAATGTAGCATATAGATTTTTAATACAGCTGTATAGTTTCTAACACTTTAAAAGAGCAGTTAGCAGTTACTATACCTCTCCTTTCTCACACTTTGTGTCAAATCCTCAAAATTCTTCCAATTTTGTTTAATACTCTTTTCAAGGAGAAAGATTTTAGCAAGTACATCTTGCCTGGGACACGTACCTAGAAGGACATAATCAGGTACCAACCTAGAAGGCCCAGAAACCTTAGGGAAGCTCCAAAGAAGGCATATGACGCTGAAGATGATGATGGTGAAGAAAAAAGGGGTCTTGAGACCTTTGACTCAACTCCAGGGAGGCATGCCAGGGGGCAGACCTGAGGGAGGTTCTGAGGATGGACAATTTTCAGATTGGATGTATCCATTAGATAACTAATTCGTGATATAAAAATCTAGAAGTCTTATGCCGTATCATGCCCTTATGTATTTGGTGTACCTTAAAGTGCTTTAATTAAAGACCTCCTCTATATTTTATCTATACTAATACTGTCTCGAAAGTCCTTTACTTCCTTTTTCAGCATCAAAAGAAGCTATGCAATACAGTGTTTCAACACCTCATAGAACTGTGAAAATACAAACAAAACCCCACAAGTTCCAAGAAGCACACACTGACAAGAATCTTTTCCTTCTGAAGCTATCAGCTGTCTCAAAACAGCACCAATGCTCGTAAGTAACTTATCAGTTCTTCACATCCAGTGGAGTTCCAACTTTCATTTCTCTCTTCTGCCAACTTTAACCCATAGACTCACAAACAGACATATTAAGGTTTGACATTTTTTGGTCTTAACCTTGTCAGATCTTTTCATCAAATACCCACTGGAGCAAAGAATGAGGTAAAATGCCTCCAAGAGAGCCCTGAATGGTGACGGGACTGCTTCCCAGCACTGCTCTACTGTTTTCTGTTTGCAAGGACACGCCAGCGAAAGTTGAGGATAAGTAGTACATGTTTCTATAATTCAACTTTCTGACAATAGGTGCATTTAGCTTGAACATTTGAAAATGGCAGTATATCTGGGCCAAGAATTAAAGCCCCTGGAAAGCCCACCTTCAGTCCATTGCTTCACTATTTATAAAACAGGGTCTATGCTTTGCCCCGCCAGCGTGGGAAAGCTATACAAGATTTTCAGTGTCTGCAACTGCTGGAAGCACAAAGCACTAATTACAATTCACAGGCAATGAATGATTAATTAGTTTTCCTACTAGTAATTTTATCAGAGAGTTGGTACACCCTTTCTATGTATAGCTTCCAGCTGTTCACAAGACAGTCTTTTGCTAGAGGATGTGGCAAAATCCTTCAGTCATATGTGTACCGGGATGTGCATGAACAGGACCAGATGGCTTCTACTGCCTGAGAAACTACCAGCCCTGAGGTTACACCTTCAGAGGCAAAATCTGGATTTCTTTGTGAGAAGTAGTTGTGCCTTGGAAGAATTTCAAGTGATTTCAGTCTGCATGGACACTTGGCCAAAACTTCTCATTGCCTCCCCAGCTTGACAATAAGAAACTAAAAAGATTTTGCTCATCTTGGTTGTTGCTGTCTGCAAGGAAAATGCTCACAGATTCTCAAAATAGGTGTCTTACCAGCTTGCCCAGGTAAGAGATGGTGGTAGAAACACAGGGAAGAGAGAAACAGGTAGGGTAAGGTGAGAAATTCCTCTGGGTTAAATGCTAAGAACTAGCAAGTCTGAGGATAGATGAGCCAATTGCTTTGCATTGCTATGCTTGTCAATACAGTTCACCTCCACACTGAGGATGAGTGAGCATTGTGCAATTGAGATGTAAAAATCAGAAGTGTGAGATACAATGTTTTAATGCACAAGGCAGCTGGATCTTTAATCAGACACCAACAGTGAGGTAAATTTCACCCATAGGATCTTTCTGTTCTCCAAGTACCGGAAAGCCTTAATTCTCATAGGAAAAGAGCCAAGATCTCTCCTTTGGAAGATGAATTACACCAACACGTTAAACCATCTAACAAGGTGACACTAAGAGCATTAGCACTTATGGAAGCCTAATTCAACAGCCAAAAACTACATGAAAATCTGCTACTGCCTTCAACAAGCACCACAAGGAAATGAGAGAAATACTATGGCCCAAAGTTATCAGTCATCAGCATTTTATTAAGCTACTGTACAAAAAGCATGTAAACAATGCTGGATGTAGCAAAGGCCATGACAAGATTTTTATAGATTAAGTAGTAAACTCCAGCTGACTGCTGATTCTGCATATGGATATCGTGGCTGTATTTCTAGGCCATGATGAGCTTCATGATTTCAGTTGAAATAAAATCAGCTGAGCATTAAAACATGTTGGGGTATTTTAATGAACCTGAAAAAAGAGAACAACAAAGTGCAGCAACCAAATGCTTGCAATCCAAAGTGCATTAAGACAGAAGTATGTCCAAGATTTCTCCCTCCCCTTATGAAGGTTTCTCCTTTTTTTGTCAGTGTAACTTCAATGTCCTAGCTAGTCAATGTTTTTACCAGTAATACCAATAAAATACCAGTACTTTGTTTACCAGTAGCAGCACAAGTACACTCACCAGCTTTTCCAGGAAACATATCCCCAGTGAAAGTGTGATTCTGCCACTTGGCAACTGGTAATTGAGGAGGGGGAAATCATGCTGTTTGTCAAGGCCTTTTTGCCTCTTCCTCTCTCCTTTAAAGCTCCCAAGAATGACCCTCTGATTCCCCTCTTCACACTTTCAGCTCTCACCATCTAGGCATCTCACACTCACAGCGGTCATAAGCAATATCTGGAGTCTGGAACTGAGATGAAGAAATCAGACTCTACAAACCATTTAAACAAAATACAGACTTCTCAAAGCTGCCACGTGCTTTCTGAAAATATAATCTAACCCAGTCAGCTAAAACTGCTCCTGTGGTTTCACTCACACCACCTCTGCAGGCTGTGGTTTGTCAGCAGTAATACCAGAGGGAGGTTCACAGGGAGGAGGCAAGGGCTGTTGGACAAGTTTCAAGAACACACCTTGGTGACTCTACACAGTCTCTGGCATGACCAGGCAGATGACACACACAACACGTAGGCTGCTGGAACGGCCCTGCCCAACACCAGCTCCACAATTTCACTGACCTGTCTTCCTCCTTCTTGCTGAGCCACTCTGCAAAGGCACTACGTGCTTGTTGCATCTTGTGTTCAGACTACCTGACACCACTGCACACAAGGATGTGGGAAACACCATGCTCTGCACCTGCACAGCACAAGACTACACGAGGGGAGCCACATCTCCAGTGTATGACAGCTGCCCTCACTTTCTGCCTGCTGCTCCCACCGATGTATGGCAGCCCACCTTATGCTCAAACTTCTCTTAGTATGGGGCAAAAGCTTTGAAGAATGGAGCAAGCAAATGTTTAACATGTAACCTCCTCAACTTTCAACCTCTGAAGTTTACTATACCCTTCAAGGAGGCTGGGTTTTTACAAGTCCAGTTTGCAAATCCTGAGGTCTTCCTTTCCTCACCTGCGTCAACTGGTGCTACACTTGCAGCAGAAAGCACAGCAGTATCAAGAGAAGCTTAATCAAAGAACAGCAGTGTTAATAAGACTGATAAATTGGTTCCATGGGAGGAAACGTAAACAGAGAGTAGACTCACTGAACAAAAAATCAAGGAGGACAGTAAAGGATAGAGGGCAGACCAAAGCAGACGTCACTCCCCAGGAACACTGTTGATCACAGGGCTGGGAACACAGGCCATAGGTAACAGCTGAGAAGTTCCAAGTAACAAAGGATTCTGCAGTCTCCTTTCATCCACAGACACTAACACCACTTATTGAAACCACTGTTTCCTTGCACAACACATACGATACAAATTTATTTGCCATGGCTACTTAGTCTTAAATCTGAGAGATTGGTTTAGCTATTAACACTACCATCACTTTATAAAGCTGCTTGTGGTCATGTAAGAGCAAGAAGTAAGAGGCCACCATGACACCTCAGGGTGTCACTTCACCTACGCTTTGCCAGCTGCTCCCCCTCACAGCTGTGAACCCGTACACCTACCCTGAGAAAGCAACACCCTTCCTCAGACAGACATAGTAAGCCTTTTGCTTCCCCACATCACTGCCTTGTGTCTAGGGGACACAGCCTCTTTGAGGAGCCACAGGTAGACTGGCATGGACACAGCCAGCTGGAGAAGGGCTGGTCAGGCAGAGGAGGTTTCAGTCTGATAAGCTGGCAGAAGGAAGACTCCACCTTCAGATAGTGTAGGTAAAAAAGTAAGTAAGGGTAGCTCTTTCAAAGAGGGAAGGCACCAGGACTTGCTAAAGAAACACAGGAAAACATGTATGTTCAGAAAATCCAGAGAGCCTGTTTTCCTCTTCAGGATTCTGTGGAAAGCTGTTAACGTGGTCACTGACCCAGGCTTGCTGGCCACTGGCAGCACAGAAACTGTGGCTGGGCCATGACTACTGAGAAATCCCCAAAGTCCACCATTTACACCCCCAAAAGTACAGTAGCTCCGAGGCAGCAAATTCAGAGTGAGGAGGATGTGCTAGACCTTGGGGCGACATGCTGAGGATGGATGGCAGAGGTGTAAGGGGGCATTAAGGCGATGCTGGATTTGATGTGCCAGTACTACACATTGCAAAGCTGGGACACTTGACAGAGTTTCACTTGTGGCAGCCCTAGGCTTTGATTAGGTAGCACATGACTTTTAAAAACACTTGGTGTGCTCCTCACTCTGTTTCCATTTATTTCAATCCTGCAGTGGTTTGCATGGGAGCAGGACAGACACACATTCCTGAAAAGCCACACCTGCACAGTGCAGAGGGTATAGCACCTTGCCCTTGTTTTCAAGGACATTCCTATCAGGTACACAAATACTGCTTGAAACATACACTACTGCAAAGAACAGTGACTGGGAAAAGGGAGGTAACAAATGCAGTGCTAGTAAATATATTTTCATTATTTATTATCTACTGGACATTCTGAGAAAAGGAAATATGAGTATCTGTACATTCCTTTTCAGTGAGTTTATATAGGCAACTGTTTAAAAGGCAGGTCAGGTGTTGAAGAGAGCAAGCATTTCTTCACAGCTCTTTTCAGCTAGCAAAAATACTTGACTTCCGAGAAAAAAAAGACATTTAACACAGATCTTTGAGATAAAAGTCTTATTTCCAATACAGCTTAAGGAGGAGTATCAGGCTGTTCAATGATAACTGAGTCCAACTTAAAATCATCACAGACATAGTTACGCATCTTATGGAAGATTTGATGTCTACAGACAACAGAGCAAGCAAAAAGTATCCACTATGAGCCAGAATCAAACTCAATCTTCCCATATAATAGGACATACTGAAAAACAAGCCAGCCACTTTTCCATCAGGGAAGGGGGTATTCATCTTGAAGATCCAACACATTTGTGAGACTTGAAGAGCAAATCATATAGAATGTTGCACATTCACCTTTACCAAACTAAGACTTTGTTACCTCAAAAGCCATGTCCTGCATATTTTCATGCAAAAGAAACATAGGCTATTAAGGCAAGGGAAAAAACCATCCTTACTTAGGGAAAACACTGCTGCTTTATTGGGAGAACAGAATTTTTGGAGTTGGTGGGGAGAGATTTCTAATTTCAGACATCTATTCATAGACTCCCACATATAAAGCTGCCCAATAGCTGCCTATGATAATCTGTGGTTGTGTCACTTAATACATCCTAAAGGCAAGAAAAAACAACTTCCAGCAACAACAGCCACCAATTACAGCTCTCATAGAAGCTGTGACCCTCAGCCCTACCCACTCAGTTGAATGAAGTCATCACTTTTGTCCAGCACAGACAAGTATTCTGACTAAAAAAAAAATGGGGCTGTCAGAAAACTTGTATCCAGCTTCTCCTTCCCACCATCCTCCTTCACCTCACCACACACAGTTACCCACCCATTTTATCCTAAATGCATCTTTCAGCTTCAGCATGGTTGCAGGAAAGAGGACAGTCATTAGTAGTCAGCGCTACTGTTTCTAAATTAAGTCAGTTTTAAATCCCTTCTTCTAATTTTAAAATTATTCTGAAGCCCAAAGCATCAATTCAGGCAAAATGGACACACTGTTAAAGGAAATTCATGCTGCTGCAGTCACTAGGGAAGGCATAATAACCTCATATAGCTTGGTCAGATCCTGTGAGCAATCAAAGGAGCGACAGGGAAGAGTACAAATGAACATACACAGCTCTGCAAGGGGTGGCCAGTTCAATAATCTGACTCTTTACAAGTAACTTACAATGGGTGCTGAAACATAAATTGTGTCATAATCCTTTATTATTTTTTCAGTTTATTGTCAGCAGTTGCAGGCCAGCACTGACTCTGCATGGGCCTCTCCTTCCCGCAGATCCCTCAGCACATTCATTTCCAGGCACGTCCTCCCAGCCTTTATCGGGACTGATGCCTTGAAGCAGAGCTGCCATGCCTCTATTACATCTTTTGCAGCACGCAGCTCTGCTTTGGGGGTGCAGAGAAAACGGGATAAATGTAAAGCAGGCCTCTCACAGACCACAGCACTTGGGAAGTGTTGCAGTAGCTGCGTGCTGAGCCTCAGCTCCATGGCCAAACAGTGGGGGAAAAAAACATCTCGGATCCCTTGAGAAAAGCCTACTCAGTGGAACCTCCTGGAGCTGCTGGTGTTTGAACTCTTGTTTTGCATTGTTCCACTCATGCAAGGAGGGGGAGGGCAGGGGGAACAAGCATTCTCCTGCCACTGTCATCCCACCAGTAAGTGGCTCCCGACCTTCCGCAGTCAATGCAGCAGCCACTGCTCAGCCTGCTCAACGCAGACACCAGCCCTGCCACCTCTCCCCCAGAGCAACCAGGGCCTCCTGGCTGACTTCTCACGCACCAGTAAGAGGCTAAAAGAGGAAGATTCACACAGACTGTCCTTCCAAGCAGGTCGCACATCTGAATTCTCAGCTGTCACAGGGTTTATGACTAACAGGCATCCCCAGCAAGCACCGAGGTCTCCGGTCACTGTAACCTTGTGCTGAAGCTCAGGACAAGGGGACTTTGAAGAGAAAGGTCAGAAAAATCCAGACGATTTGAGTCATGTAGGGGTTTTTTGTTTGTTTGTTTTGGTGGTGTTTTTTCCTGCTTTTTGAAAGAGAATGAACTTTATGATATTTCTGCCCTGCAGGTATGAGCAGACAGACTCCACAAGGCACACACAAGCCCTGCTCCCTTGCACATTAGCATCCAGACAGGAAATCTGGTAAAAGAAGCATAGGTTTGTCCACTGTATGTTACCAGATGAAACGTTTGAGGCAAATCTGGTATGAGATATTTCTCTGTCAGTCTCTAGAAACACTAATTCCCAGAGTCCAGGTTTACTCACTAGAACTCAAATAAAGTTCAAGTGACTTGAAGAGAACAAACCTCTAGACCTGAAAACAAGTTCCACATCTCTGACTCAAGTACATTTTTAAAGCTTTATGAACTACTAACAACCTGCTATTTGCTTTACACTCTTCTATAATTCAGCCCATGGTCATGGTGAGAGAACACTTGGACAGCATCTACCCCTCTGCATTCCTGCCAAGTGATTACAGAGACACAAACTACAGACTATTTTCAGGGGGAAAAGGGGATGGGAGGGGAAAGAGGCCAGGAAAAAAATCATTTAAACATTAACAAAGCCAGATATCCATCCCTACCAGGGATGGACTCCTCAAGCAGCTTGCTAATCACCACAATTGGAAGAAACTAGGAATTGGTAAATGGTGTGTCAATGTGGGAAGATGGTTGAGTCTTGGTAGAGTCCACAGGAGTGGCACAACTGGTATTACCCCAGTATTATCGAAAGCAGGGAGTCAAACAATCGCAGACTGTTAGCTTTAGTCAAAAGGAATGTTCTTTTAGTTAGGATAAACTTCTTAAACATCTTAAATATTAATTTTACCACCACAATGTAAAATGGAAGGAAAAGGTACTTCCAGGAAATACGCATCTACTGACTTACACTCTTCAGTGGCACACACTCTCCCAGTTATTTCTGTTCCCTGTACTGGAGAGGCATAAGAATCACTTTGCCAGCTGCTATGCCCTGTCTTAGCATTACATTCATAAGGTCAGCCAACATGACAGTAAACACAGCTTTTTAACTAACAAGTTTTCTTTCCTTTCAAAAGGTGCCCTCTGAAGGGGTCCCCCAAGAGGAATTGCTGAAACAATTGTGTGCCACTGTTGGACATTTCTGTGACTAGCATGAATGTAAAGCAAAACTGAATCCTATTACAGGTAAGCACAAATGGACAGCAGAACAAGAGAAAAAATATCTGAATAGGTAGTAAGGGAAGAAAGAGATGAAAAGTCTTAAAAAGCACTCTGCAAATGTAACTACTCTTCTCCCACTGGAAGTCACTAGTAAAACCTGCAGGCTATGGAAGAACAGGATTGGATCCACGTTGAGTGCTTTGTAAAGTCCCAGAATTCTGTTCACAAGCCAGCATCATGCTGGGAAATAACCATCCCTAAACAATACAATCATATATTCTGAAAATACTAATTGAAGCTTTTAGCATGCTGGCAGCATAAGCATTATGTACACATGCAGAAAGTGTGAGAAATAAAAGGCAACACAGACCTACACCACAGGAAGGAGGTGGCTCCACTCCTATGAAGTCTTACAGCCTTCAAAAGGTTCAACATCCCCTGCATATTTTCATATCTTGGTGTTATTCTCAAGCACAACCAAGGCACGCTTCAGGCCACGGTAAGCATTTCTGAAGTCCAGAGGGGGCTCTCCAGGGGCTGCCTGAAGGGACAGTCAGTACTGTGTCACAGCTTCCCACATCAGGAGATGTGGCTCACTTCCAGAGCTGGACAGAGGTCATCCACTTCTAGCTGCCCTCATGGGCTTGGCAGAATCAAGCCACAGAGCAGTAAAACCAAGAGACCTCAGCCCACACTACCCTGTCCAAGAGAAGCTGGAGAGATGCAGCTACAACACTCCCAATTCCAGCCATTTCTCCCCTTCTCTACTTCAGTCTTCTCTATAATTTCCAACAGCTAGGATCCTATCTTCCACATGTACATCTTCACTATTAGCCACAGCTTCATTCATAGGTCCACAATGAAAGTTTCCAATGGAAAACAGAAAATACAATCTTTGACAAGCCTTTCTACACAGAAGGTGTAAGGTTGTCTTTATCCCATGCAGAGCAAGTGGGGGTGAAAGAAGGCGGCTTGATTTTTGTTGTTCCAATTTGGAAAATAAAACTAAGAAATTCAGTTCCCAATGCTGCAAGACAAAGCAGACCACACAAAGGAGTATGTGGGATGGGACTCTCCCCCAGTTTACTGTTACCATAAAGATTTCCATGACTGTTCACCATTCTCTAAAGAGAAGCTGTGCCCAGCTTTACAGCACATCCCTCCCAACTGCCCTGGCCAGTAGAAATCCCATTGCAAGCACAGTCAATAGTGCTGTACTGGTAGAGAAACACGATTTCCCAAGAATAGCCATAGGCTCCTCAGAGAGTAGCACAGCAGAACCTTTATCAGAATAAATGAACCCTGCAGGATAACTGGGAGTTGGTATCACATCTTAGGGACAGACCTTGCATTTAAGGGGTAGTAGAAGGGCATTTGGGATCAAACACAGAGAACTTTTTATTTCTACTTCAAAATCTCAGACTGTCCCTCTTCTACAGTCCTAGTGGAAGGCAGGATTACCTAGCTGACAGAGGTCTACACTTCAGCATTCCAGATTCATGATATCCATTTCCAGCTCTGATCTTATACTTGCTGCGAATCCTCCATTTTCATCATCATCTTGCGCTTGCTTTATTTTATGAGTAAAACAGCAGGCTAGTGAGGTGATCTGCAGGATGAAGTATCCTCACCAGTTTGAGTTGAATATTCACTAGGCTTGTCTTCCTTTCACTAAGCACCTCATTTATTCCAGGGCCTAAATTTACAAGTCCTCATAAGATGAATAGTGTGATGTGCACAGACAGGACATAAGCGGTCCTGATAATCCCAACCTCTTTCAGTAATTGTCCAGAAACCACTCACTGGAAAAGCAAGAGAGGCCAGACTCATAGCCACCTCTTCTAACCCAGCACCCTGATCATGCAGCATCCAACACCTACCACCCATTTTCAGAGAAAGAGACAAAAGACACTAACAGAGAAAAGGAGCAATGGAACCAGCCATGTCAGCTTTGCACATACTATGCAGAGAACTGGTTATTTTGAACATACCTTATCTCTCTATCATGCAGTAACAGAAACCCCAAGCCCTACAGAGGGCAGCCTGCAATTTGAGAAATTTTTAATCTAACTACCCACAGCAGGATTTCTTTATATTATGGAAACAGAAATACCAGTACCTTTACCACATGCCAAAACCAAGAACTTAATGGTAGGTAAACTGCAAGACCAACATTCAAAAGAGTCCACAAGAAAGGCTTCAGAGTTTCTTCAAATAATAATTCACAATTACATCACTCCTTCACCCTGGGAAAGAGAGGCAGTATCTGCCTGTGGTTCTGCCCTCATGGATTCTGCCCGTTTGAACATGACAAAAAATACAATGTGAGTCTGGGGAACACAATGCTACAATGACCTTCTTCCAGGTTAAGAAGGCATGAAGGAGTGAAGGCACAAGTTGACAAGGGATTCCAAGAGGGGAAAACAAAATTTACAAACCCTGCAGGCCAAACTAAGTTTGTTCTTCACAGCTATACTCAGATCCACTTGTATTCTTTGACATGAATGAGAAACTTTCCAGCAATAACTGAACAATGCAGTGCAATTGGAAAAACAAAGCAGAAGAGCTTGGTACTCATGGCCCTCTCCTTTTTTATGGAAGGGAAACCTAATGCCAAATAACAAAATCTGCCCTTGCCTCTGTTTTGGTGCATTTCCAAGACAAAGTGAGCAGACCTGTCTCCTCATCCATGCTGCTCAGCTTTAGCTTTCCAGAGCCAGCTGGTATTATTCAGCATCATTACTGCATTACGTGACATGATTATCAGCTCTGTGAGCTGCTCTGGCTCTAGAGCAAAAAGTACAAAGCAGCTTCCATAATCTTCTCAGCACACCAGCCTCGAGACAGTTTGAAGCTCATACAAAAAGCAGGCTTACCTGGCTTGCTTCCTTCACAGTCATGTCCCAGTTGACCTTTGGTGTTCAAGCCACAGGTATATACCTCCCCATCTTCCAACAGGAACACAGAGTGGTTTCCTCCACACGCCACCTCCTTGACATTTCTGTCATGAATGAATCCATACACCTGTGGTTCAGGAATGATGACCTGGAGGTTGCTACCTATTCCAGGTTGTCCAAAAGACGAGTAGCCCCAGCATAGCATTTTCTCTCTCTTCAGCAAGTCATGTATCCTTCCTGGACAAGAGAAACAGGGGAATGAGTGTGAATGAAGCAAATACTCCACAAGTGATCCAACACAGATCCTGCTGCTCAGAGCAGGAGGTGGAAAAACTAGAAAAGGCATTGCTTGCAAGACTGTCAGGTTTGCGAACTGCCAGTAAGCCATTACATAAAGAGGAACCACAACAGCTCAGCTCTGATACTGAATCAGCACCTTCATGCCTTGGCTATGTCCATCTTCAAGGTTGTTAGAAGTGTTCTGAAACCCAGCAGACTGAGCTTTTACTTTAGAAAAATCACTCTGCTTCAAAAATGAAGTATCAAACAACTCCCCAAACCAACTGCAGTACTTTTAGACTAACAGGTCCAAACCTGAACTTTTAGATATACAGCATCATATTTGAGATCACTTCTAAAGAAATCTTTCAAAATTATCTCAAAGGTGTCAGACTAGTCCTGAACAGACCAATACAGTATTTGTAGTGTACTGGCCAATGCAGAACTGAGTTATTTATGATAAAACCAGACTAAGAAATACTTTGCTCCAGTGAATACATTCTTATAGCCCAAATTTCTGCATGTACACACACACCCCTAAACTGCAGCAAGAATTTCCCAAGAAGCAGCACACTGACAGCTTGGCCCTGACAGCAATGGACAGGTAATGTTGATGCAACTTGCCAGCAGTCAGGTGTTATCTTTTGTGCTGTGCTCAGTGAAAGTTGGGGATTTGAGAGTGGAGTAACACGGGAAGGGAAAAATCATAGCAACAGAAAAGGTCCAAAGAACTACTCAGCATGAACTTCATAATGACAAAAGGATGCTAATGGATAAAAGCTGGGGGAAGGGAAACAGCATTCCAGAAGAAGCATGTGAAAGATTTTAGTAACACTCCCTTGTCACTCCTAATCTCAATAGTTTTGGGTTATTTGTTAAGCATGCTATAAAAGACACTGAGAACTCCTCTGATTGAGCCAGAAACTAATTAAAACTTCTTTCTGCAAAGTGAAGAAGAAAGAAGATTAGAAAATGAAATATCTGAGACATCAAGTTTTACAACACACTATGCCAAGTTTTAAACTAAGGCAATTTACAGCAGCAACATTTCCTATCTTGCCACAGAACAGAAAACCAAAAGGTAACCCTTGAAACACTAAAGATTACTTCTCCCCCCTCTGAGCAGACAGGAAACACATGTATTCCGTTTGTTTCCAGAACCTGGTGCTAATTCAAGCTCTAGGTATTAGCAATAAAGCCTTTCCTAATCTAAGCAGTAAGTGACGGTTGTTCATCTCTCGCCCTGCTACCCTTGCCTGACAGCGGTGGTCACTTCCTCTGAGGCAGGACAAGCTGGAGGGGGGAGGGAGAGGATTGGATTTTCCAGTTAGTACTTCATCAGTGGTGTAATTTCCTACCACAAACCGTTTACTAGGATCTCTTATTATGTGCTTTAAATCATGCTGTGAACCCCATTTATGTCTACCAGACACTGCTCCTCTGTAGCACAATTCAATTCATTCACACCCACACATTCTCCAAAGCACCTGGAGGAAAAAGCAGAAGGTTCCAAGGCTCTGCCTAGTTCAATCAGTCATGGGGTACACTGCATTTGGTTGTCCTCAGCACAAAAGCCTGAAAGATACCCTCTGCACTGGCTATGCTAAGAATAGGAATGCCGTGGGACACAAGAAAATTGAAGTGTGCTTTAAATGGCACAACTGCTACATTTATAGCGAACTTCATGTCCTATCACAACAAAATAAAACAAAAAAACCCAAACCATAAATGCATGAGCAACACCCCGAAGGTGGTAGGGAATCACTTCAAAACAGACCCCTGAAACGGCAGAAATATGGGGCTGTAATGTCTCTCGGCCTGGGGAATTGCCTCGTTATGAAGATACAAGAAAGATTTAAGCAACACAACAGCAACAATCCTGAAGATCCAAAGATCACATTCCCTGCTAAGATAAATGGATACTGCCTCTGAGCTGAAAAGATTTCATCAGTATACAACTTGAACTATGATGACATTGTACATCATGAGCTAAATATTAATTTGGGATACCTTCTAAAAGGGTTCCTCAACAGTCTGCTCCCTGTAGACTTCATCTTCCCCAGTGCCAGTTTCATTTAAAAATGCTAAAAATACTTTAATTGCTTTCCTTGTGTTCATATTACACACAAGAATTTGCTGCTAATGGGCAGGGGGATGTGATGGGATAGGTAAGAGATGTTTTTACCTCCAGCTAAGGCACTTTTCAAAACAGGTACAGTTCAAACTCTCAGTAATCCATATAAACACTGGGGTGATATTTCATAGTTCAACCCTCATTCATGCCAGTGGCCACATTTTCTGAAGCCCCTCAAGTTTAACAATCCCAATGGCAGACAAGGAAAAGCCAGTCTTCACTGGATTTTTTTTTGTTAGTTCTTTTCAAACCATCCGTCCCACCCATTCTCAAAACATTTTACCAATAAATCCCTGTGCAGTTCAGTTTCATGGGGAGTACTTTCCACTGGAGAGCAGCACTTTCCACTCCAGAGAGAAAACCAACATAGCCACTTTCAATTTGAGTGTACAGGCACAGCTAAATATTTCCAATGGCCTGGTGAATTTACTTATGTTGAAGACAGAACATTTTTAAAACCACAACTGTAAGACAGTTTATTTTCTTCCCCTGAGAAAAGCTGCTGCAAGTCTTAATACATCATGTGTTCAAGTAGGAGCTGAAACACAATGAGGCTTTAAATGACAATTTCACATTCGGTCTCCAATCTGCTTAAGGCAGTTACTCTTCTTTGGCAGTAACAGAGAAAGTAAAAATCCGTATTACAGTGCAAACCACCTCTACAAGTTGCATACCTTTCTTATATTAAAACAATTACATAAAAAGTTTCTGGTGTAGATAAGCACTAACAGACAATGTATGCCTGCACATACGTGTATATATATATGTGTGTGTGTGTATACATACATATAAATATAGATAAGATTTATATTCACTTATCTGAATTTTTTTAAGTGATTAATATTCCTAGCGTCCAATGTAATACACCATATAAAACATGGATATTTATCTTCGGAGGACAAACCCCTAGGGAAGATATTTTTCTTAAATGCATCAGTTAGGTCATTAAAGTTCCCAGTTCCTTTTAAAAATTGGATTGCAAGAAGCACAAGAACTGCAGTACCCAACCACATCATCTATTCCTGTTCTTCACCGATCACAACACAGCCAGCTTGGTATTCATGTTTCAGAGATAAGAGCAGATGCAATGCAGTAAAGCCAGTCATTTGCAGAGAATCCCTACATATAACAAACATTAAGAAAAGGGGGATAATGCCACATCGTCAAAGTCTGACATTCCAGGAATAACTCACCATCAACACAGTGAAGGATGTACATAGCACAGCTAGAACTAGGAAAACACTGTGAGGAATATTTTCACGAAATCTATTGTGGGTGGAAGACCCACCCTCTGCTATAATAAGGCTCAGCTGACATCCTAACTATATATCCTTTGGTGAAAAAAAGAACTCCGTTGATATGGTAAAAAATAATGCTACATGTACAATCATGCGAGGACGTGTTTTATTTTGCGTTTATTTTCCCTCTCTGTGTTTTAATAGATCTCATGCCATACACAGTCTCTTCACACAAACATATTCTAAAGCCACTTCTACTCTGTGCCCTTTCTGGGAAAGTCAGCTAAGTAAATACCGTGATTGCTACAAGCAACACTCTATGCTGAACGCTTTCTAAACAAAGAGATCTGCCAACTGGCAGGGCATGAATAAACAAGTTTTTCCTTCCCTCTTGTTTGTGAGATTTCAATTAGCAAATGTAGTCCTTCTACCAGTATTGCTCAACAATGACGGAATATATTGCTTCTTTCTGTCACTAAGCCTTCAAGCCCACTTTCTTCTTCCTTCTGCCTCCGTTTTAGTCCAACTCAATATCCAATCAAGGCTACAGAGCAGGAGAATACAGGGTGTATCAGCAAATGAGTTAAAGAAGGAACAGAGCATTTCCACCGCACAACCACACGCCCTCAGCTGGACGCGCCCCACCAAAACCATTTAAAAATAGATACCTAAAATCAAACAAGACACCCTCCCATTCACCTCCATTTTGCAACCCCAGTAAAAACACCTCCCTGCCTCCACACCGACCAGGAGCTTCTTGGCTTCCGTGCTGCTGCTGCTTCCCACGCCCAGACCGCTTCCCGCGGACACACACGGATCCCGGGCCGTCAGCAGAGGCCTCGGACACCCCCGGACAGCCCCGGGCGGCAGCCGCTGCCCACCCCGCAGCCAGTGATGCAGCTACAGCAGCCCCAGCAGCGCCG
>JAOXXN010000471.1:18063687-18077940 GCA_026770055.1 Myrmophylax atrothorax | reverse complement strand
GGACCCGGGCCAGGAGCAGGGCTCGGGCTCAGCGCGGCCGCAGCCGCCGGAGCCGTCGCTGCTGCGCTTCCTGGTGTGTCCGCTCTCCAAGCGGCCGCTGAGGTGAGGACGGGCCGGGCGAGCCGCGCTCGCTGCCGGCCCTGGGCCCGCTGCAGCCCCGCGTGGAGCGAGCGGGTTCTCAATGGATGGGCAAACACAGGGTATTCACTCCTGCTTCTGTTTTGTTGGTGGTTTGGTTTGGTTGTACCTCCCTTACCCCCCGGCTTGCCCGGCCAGGTACGAAGAAGCCACGAACGAGCTCATTAACGAGGAGCTGGGCATCGCGTACCCCATCATCGACGGCATCCCAAACATGGTTCCAGAGGCTGCCAGGAGGACGCACAAGCAGCCCCCGGCCGAGGACTCGAAGCAGCCCTGAGGACACACCGGGCACGGCGGTAGCTGGGACTGATGGCCGGGGGAGGGATGCTGCCCTCCCTGCCCACACTGACTGTGCTCGTTCCCCTCCTGTCCTTGGCTGGCCTGTTTTACTCAGCCAGCGTAGACGAAGCCTTCCCCCAGGGCTGCACCAGCACAAACAGCTTGTGTTTCTACAGCCTCCTCCTTCCTGTTACAATACCGGTTTATGTGTTCTTTCACCTTTGGACCTGGATGGGGATTAAGCTTTTTAGGCACAACTAGTGTGATGCGTTTGCTACCCCCTGGGCTTCTCTAAATCAGTGCAGTAGGTTTAATCTCATCGGGTATTGCAGTTCATTTGAGAGTTCCTTTTCACACTGCAGTCTGTCATAATTTTCCTAGTAGTATCTGGAACTGAATAAAGCAGCAGATAAAGAGTAGGAATAACAAGAACCACTAATTTCCTCTGTTGTATCCCTTTAAGAGTGTTGTGTATTTGTAGTGACACTAATGAAAACCTAGGTGGAGATTGTTTTCATGAAGAAGAACTGTACCCTGACTGAAAAAACTGACCTTAAATAATATACTAAATTAAAACCTGCAGTGATATGAATCTCTTTGAGAACTTTGGTTTTGTTTTAACTTGATGTGTGTACTGAAATATATTTGTCTCACTGTCAGAAGAACATAAATTAGGCTGGTGTTTAATAACAAATCTTGAGACTTGAGGTAAATGAAGAAATGTCTTGGATGATACCCATGGCTGTGTATGCAGTGGCTGCTGCTTTTTTCTTTCCTTTTTTTTTTTTCTTTCAAGAAAAGAAGATGGGTAAATAACAACTCTGCAGAACAGAGGTACCTATGTGTTTGGGGGCTTTGTTACAGTGGCCTCCAACATACTCCACTGTCTGGCTTAGGAGATGTATGTCCCAGTACTCTGTGTTAAATATATCTGAGTACATAAGTTTGATAGCCAGGCTGGGTCATTTTCATTAAAGAGGCATCTCCTGACAGGTTAGAACTAAAATAACTCCCAGCTGAGCCCAGGATTTGGTAGCCAAGTCAACAGCTACAAAAAGGCTTTTTAATTACCTAGAATATCCTTCCCTCAGGTACTACCTCCTGCTCAGTAGAGAGGGAATAGAAGATACTTCTGTGGAATACTTCAACCTTTGCTGGTTTTATTTCCACAACACTAGAGAATGGGTGACAAACACTATAAGGGTATCATGTGCCAAGTTCTCAGTACTGTCTGGAGAACCTCCTAACTGGACACAGCTATGGAGACAGGTCAATGCTATGATAATCTATTATAAAGGCTTCTTTTTTATGTTTTGCTATTGAGTGGTTTATATTTGCAACACAAACATACTAATGTCCTTTACCTGCTGAAAAATGCAGAAAGGCAGCATCAAGTTGTAAATACTACAGACCACAGTTTCTCTGGTGAGAGACTAACAGTGCAGTCAAATTTATCAGGCTGCCGCTGGGTGAATAATGCTTCAGTGTGAAAGGCAGCGCTCGCAATAGGTGCATCTGAAGGCTGACTGAGTGCAGCTGTTTGCCAGAGCTTCTTGTGCAGTTGGTGGAAGCTTGAGATCTAGAGGACAGCACAGAGCTCAAGCCTCACCACCTCAGGAAATAAATGCTTCAGCTTGTGTAGTGAGCAAGCAGGAAGGAAAGGCGGCTCTAGGGGCCATTGTGAATCTTCTCCTAAGCATAGGAGAACGAAAAGCTTTGACAGCTCTTGCTGGCAAGAAGGCTCACTTGTAAAGCACCGTAACTGGGTAATAGGGCACTGATGTTGATACTTCCAGCAGCACAAACATGGTACCAGACTTTGTGTTAGTCACTGATGGGGCATGTTGTTCCTGAGCTGAGCTCCACTCTGTGCAGGTGCCCTCCTCCCACATCAGCCAGCTAGTGGCTTTCCCAGGGCTAGCATTGTGATTCCTGCAGGAAACACAACTGACAGAACCTCTGGGTTTGTGTGGAAGCCACAGATTAAAGGCATGCGGAGACAGCAGCACTATAATCAGATTCCCATCTCTCTCGGCACTAACCTTCCTTTCCTTTCAGAGAGCATCTCCATGAGAAAAATGGCTTTTTGTGGCTGTGTTGCTTACTGGCTAATAAGGCTGGTTCCCCAGCCACTGGGGTTTTCATGTACAGCAAACTAGCATAGTCTGACAGTCAGTCTAGCAGTAATAGTACTGGACTTTGACAATTACTAGTTTCCTGAGCAATCCTATTACATTACCCCAAAGCAACCTCACAGTAAATAGCACTGCAGCTTGCATTGAACTTATGCTATCAATGCTTGATGGCTACCTGGAATAAGAATGTAAGATACTGCCATCCAGATTTATTCTACACCACTTAGGGAACACATTTTAAAATAATTTGAAGAATAGTTCATTTGTTGTATGCTCAGAATACCAAACCCCTTCTACCAATACTTCACTCACACTGACAATCAAGGAACACTGCAGCAAGATACTTATAGCTAACAAATCATACAATTTGGTATCTTACCCATAAGGTCTTCCTGAATTCCTGTGTTGAGGCACTTTCTAAATTGTTCCGTATGTCTTGCAAAAAACACTCTCTTCTGACACGAAATTCCCATTTTTCTTCCACGAATATCTGAGGATTGAAGCAACAGTTGTTAGCAGTGTGTTTACCTCTTCTAATCTGTAACGAAATTGACTGCACCTACGTTAGTATGTGTCAAAGATGGAACATTGCATTCTGTGGCCAGAAACCTGCGTTCTGTGGCCAGAAACATGTGTTCTGTTGTATGAAGGGTAACCTTGTTATACGTGTCAAAGATGCACGGATACTTGTTCAGGTTCCATAGGGCTATCTGAAACGACAGGGAAGAAAGGAAAAGACATGTTGATTTTGCCCTGAGAAACCAGGGGTATGTGTAGAGACTGAACTGCCAGTCTGTACCCTGGCAAACTCACGTATCTCTGAAATGTGCCCTTGTTGTGTGCATGAGCACTACACTAGCAGAGGTACACTTCCTAAAAACAGCTTCTACCCACTTCTGTGAGAGAGAAACACTGACAGAGAGGGCATCTAACCTGTCTGTGCAGACAGACACTTGTGTTACAGTGCCCCAAGAATAAAACAGAGAGTGATTTTAACAGCATCTTCCATAATACAGCTAAACCAAAACACGTAGTAAAAATGTCCTGGATACTTGAGTTATGGTACCTTGTTTTTAAAAACTGCTGGCTTTATTACCTACCAAAAGTAGACACTGGTATAAAAATAGTGTTACACCTCCAGTGTCATAAGGCAGCAACTTCAGGTCATGCCCTATTTGGCTTTTGATTCTATGCTGTTTCCCAAACCTCCTCCTCCTCTCTGGTTAATCGGTACAAAATTGGGACATTAGGAAACAAAAGCTTATGAAGGAATGAGGCACTTGCCCTACAAATTCCAGCCAAGTTGCCAGAAAGCTACATTTTATCTCGTAATGAAGCCCCTACTAGACATGTTTCCACTTCACATACTGCTTCCTGTGACACTGACAGCATTTGGTAGCTAATTTTCACTCCTTCATGTTGTCAAGAAATGAGTCATTTCACAGACCACCACTTTGTTTTAAGATGTAGGTAAAATGAAATGCTCAATATGGTTTCTAAATAAAAGTTTAAGGACAATCCACAATATTTCTATTAATTTAACATAATATAATCTAGAGTAACAAGAAGTATAGCAACCATCCCTCATGGTGCTTCATCACACAGATTACTGCTTCAAAGCAAACAGCTGCTTAAGACACTGGAGGACAGCTTCAACTCTCAGAACCAGGGGTCATCTCAGGAAAGGCACTACTGCAGCAACTAAACTACTGGGATGGTAAAGGGCTTGCTAGAGAAAATGCATTGTCTTTGAGATATAATGGGTTAAAGTGTAGAGTTGCCTTTCATATATATATACACATACATATACTATTTAAATAAAAGAAAAAAGTGTTTTGCATTGCTTGTAAGATTTTATACTTACTGCTGCATTAAAGCGCCAACAAAACATCATAATCTCTCTCACAGGAGGTACATAGAAGTTGCTTTCTTGTACTCTGAAACCAGTTTGGGAGTTCACCTGCATTGATACACACAATATGTCAGCAGCAGATCTGGTGAACTGTGCATCTCTGTGGCAGGACAGGACTGACAGGGCTTCCTGCAGAAGGAGCTCTGAGACCCTGAACAGAAGTGAAAGGATTGAAGTGCTCCGAGTAGCAGAGCCCCACAATGGGAAGTCTCAGAAAGCCATGTATAAACTAGCAGGAAAGAAATTTTCATTTACAAAGACTCCTTAACAGGGCTGCTTCAGGAAAGGTATGTTTCCCTCTCAGTGTCTTTCATGCTGCACTGAACACTGTGTAGCTCACTATTCATTTTCATACTTGTTGCCTGGCAAAGATATTTGCCGAGAGACAGTGAACATGTAAAGCTCCAAGTGATGTAACCACTTACAGGGGAGTAGGCCTGCTGCATTTTTGAGTTTATTTATCTGGATACATACAGATTCCAAAGTCTAAACTTCAAGGACCACAAGTGCATTCTCAGCCAAAAGGATATTCAGTTCTGAACAAAGTTTAACAATTCTCCACTGATTCAGACTGCGTGCTTGAGCTCTTGACTTTCCCAAAGTTTTAACATCTCCGCAGGAGAAAGGATGGTTGTCAAGAACACAGTTACTGCACTCTTTGTTCCCCTTGTTTGTATGCAGCTAAAGAGGCTCTAATACTGTTGATCCATAGAATTTCTCATGTGACAGGCTCTTAAAGCATCACATGGTGTTACTGTGGCAGCCACAATGTGCCGAGCAGGTAAGGTTGTCTTTGAAATACTGTGAGCATTTACTGGGGTAAGGGATCTCACAAGCAGAAAGGGGAATGGGCGTGCTACGTAGAGGACACCACATCCATAGCTCTGTAGGCATCAGTGCACACATTCCTCACACCACTGAAAGTGTTCCTCCCCCTCCCAGGAGCTATAACATGCTTTAGCTCTTCATTCATACACAAGGTCTGTTAGGCACAAATCCAGCAGGATTCTCTCAAAGTTATGCTGGTGTAGAGCCAGAGAGATTCCTGAAGCAATGCCAAATGACAAGGCTCCATGTTCCCTTGTAAGAAGGAAACCCAGAGAACTCAACAAGTGAAAAGGATTCAAATACTCCAAGCCATATTGATACATCCTGTCTAGTGAGGATTCAAGTCCTTTCTGACCTGGTAAAGCATTTGCAGTATTTGGAGAGGCACTGCTTCTGCTGGGAACAGGCTGAAAGGGTCTCTTGGCCCACCGATCTCTACTTCCATGACAAATTTAGACAGGAAATGCTGGGAAACCCTCTGATACAGAATGACCAGCTTGTTGAAAAAGGATGTTTCTAGATTTGACCACAGGTACTCTGCAAAGAAAACAGCTAGTGAGGTGACATGTAACATGTGAATCACTGTAATTTGTGGATGAAGCTGCATTTTCTCTTTTTATCAAATGAACTAAACAAAAAAAATTGCTTAATTTTGGACTACAAAAATTAGTAAATCCTAGATAGATTTTTTAAAATTCTTGTGTCTTGCTGCATAGTCCCCATTTTTCTATGTCTATTGAAAGCAATTCTTGCAAGCTCTGGAACACATTACATCAGCAATACTAACTCTTGCTCTGCAACAGAAAGTGACCAAGCATTTAAATCATACAATTCTATCATCATAAAACCCTACCAAGAGTTTGCAGGTCCTTTGGCTGGAGCTTCACGATGGCGCATCCTAGAAGTGTCAGAAAACAGTGAGAGATTACATCCTCCCCCTGCAGCAGGAAAGGCAAGATCAAATAGACTCTGAAATTTTCCGGTGAGATGGGAGAGGAAGACAGTGATAGCAGTAAGTTCGCAATCTCCCCCAGCACCTTCAGAGACAAAAAAAAAAAAAAAAAAGAGACAGAGGTGAAAATACAATTATGTTTTGCCAAAGGAACTGGTTTGGCATGAAATCCCTGTTTCATGCACAAATCCAGAGCTCCTCAGTATCTGTGTGGTGAGCATCCTTATATTAAATCCTTACCACTTGGAAAAGTTCTGGCTTCTCACTGATCTTCTGGTAAAATTGTTCCACTTCTGACATGTCTACACCTGAAACTTCTTTGGAGGTTTTGAAATGTTTGTCTCTATTACAAAGGAAAAAAAAAGAACACTAAATTATGTGAGAAGCTGTTTTTTGTTACTGACTGAGTAGTGAAGCATTTTAACACATACCTGGAAAGTTCAGCCCCAGCTCCTGTGGGTATAATTGCATATGTTCCAAGAAGATGGACAACACAGGTCACTGTTTTGTGACCTGATTAATATCCTGTCTTTCCTGTCTCATGTGGCTGGGAATTATTAATGGAAGATTTTCTGTATTTCACACAAAACAACTTTCACTTCAGTGGTGGGAGGAGCTATTACAGATCCTTTGAAAGCTATGATATTGCCTAAAGGGATTATCATCATCTGTCAAATATCACTATAGAATAATCTCAAATGTAAGCTTCTCTAGCAAATTTCAGTAGAAGTGGGAGTATAAAAACCCTTAATTTAACTTGGGCTTTGAAAAATACAGACTTGCTTCTTGCAAACTCAGATAAGACTAACCTTTTCTACATATGTTGTCTAAACCAACACTTTCTGATCAGTTTACATGCAGGCAATATATTCTGTTACGTCTAAGTCAGTGCACGCTACCTTTTCTCCAGGAAGCTTCCATTGATGCAAGCCTCAGATGAAAAGATCAGTCTGATATTCCTGACAGTAAAAGACAAATCAAAGTCAATTCCTTCAACTACAGGTTTTTAATTCCAAGATAACAGAAAACGTGTACAAGTGTGCCTGTGTCTGATCACACAAACTTCTTAGCACCATTTCATGGCCACCATTGCTGAAGACATTGCATTCAAGGAGTTAGTGATCTTTGGCAAGCCACCTCTGTTCTCACAGGCCTTGTAAGGGAACCTGCTCAAATGCTCCATGCCAGCCAGTTGCATGCTGGTGGATATTATCATAGAGATATCTTCTCCTGACAGGTTAGAACATTTTCTGGTTCTGTTTGTTATGCAAAATAAAAGGCACTTCAGCATTGCAGGGAGTAGGATCCTGTTATGGACAGGATCTTTGTAGCATGTGGAGGGGAAATCTGTCAGGCTATCAATTTACTGCTTCACAAAAGCTGGGTTCCCAGCATCTGAAGGGGTGTTAGATTTACTCACTACCTGTATTCCTGGTTCTGTTCTTATTAAAGCAGCTATTTTATAAGCAATTTGCCCTCCCTATTGAGATGTGGAAAGAACCCTCTCTCACCCTCTTGAGAACCACTTTCCATATGATCCAAACTGTTCTAAAAGTGGTCATGGAAACTTCTAGTTCCAAGTTAGCAAAGATTTTGAAATTCTCAAAATCAGCAGCTGGAGTCAGACTTTCCCAAAGAAAATAGCTCCCATGTAAGACCTGCAAAAAGACTACCTGATCATAATTCTCAGATGTAAGTGTAAGGTATCCCACAGTAATATGTATTTACTGCTTTTGAAAATGGGTGATTAAAGAAGGGATCGCTAATTTTTAAACGCTGACAAAACAATCCAGTTTGGGTACTCTGGACTGCAATTTTTCCATAAGGCCTTGGTCTGCAGGCAGAATCTTTCACTAATTTAACTTGTTGGCTTTTCATCAACTTAACCATTCTGTGCAAGCAGAGGACAGGCTTCTGAAGATGGGCAGTACATCTGCTCTGTTCCTGCAAAAAGGTTATTGAAGGCCTGTCGCTTATCAACATCTCTTTTTCCTGTGCAAAAACTAGGTGAGAATTGCTGGTACAAGACTGTGCCTTGGCTAATTTCTTGAACAACAGTTCCTACAATATTTCCCCCAAAATTATAATTTTTAGAGCAAATCATGTATCAGGGAGAAAACCCCAACCAAACCCCAAAGTAGTTTTTTTCCGTACTTTTTTATCCTCTCACGGTCTTTTGAACTGGAACTAGAAATCCATTCATCCACTTTTTTATCCTCCAGAGTGGCAATTCCATTCAAGTAGGAGTTCTGTGTGAAATGCATGAAAACATCAACAAGATTAAAGGTCTAGGAGATGGGATTCTTATTTTTTAAACCAATCTTTACAAAAAGACTTCAGCCTAAATATGAACAGATAATGGCCATCCAGCATGATCCAGATGTGTTAACCACAGAACACATAATTGCGATACAAGTTAGTTTCTGTGTAAGTATGGAAAAACTTCAATAGACATATATGCAATCGGAGTGCTAAAAGCATGATGGAAAGCCTGAATGTTTCCAGCAGTATTGTGAACAGTGGTAAACTGTGATCAAATGTGCACATACCTTGTTCTCCTTGCAAAGGACAAAACTTTGGTTTACTCCTGCAGTAATTTTAATCCCCTTTTTTGACGTCTTATTTTCTGTGAAAGAATAAAAAGATTTTCATAGAAACATTTGAAGAGACAGTAATTATCTTCAGCGAGTTCAGTGCACAAAAGTGGAACAGTAAAGAAACACCTCAGATTGTAGTTATCTGTCTAAAAGTTCATTCTATGTGGCCATTACCCATGATGATACATCAAGCAACAAATGGAATAATTTGTCACAGAATTTTTTGGGATGGCCAAGCAAGCATAAGACATGATGTTTCCCTCTCAGTGTAAACATGAACTCAAGAAAGCAAACACCTCCCAGGAAGAAACAAATATATACATCTGCAATGGTCATTACTTTGGCAGCTGTTTCCAGTATTCACTGGTGGATTGATGGGAAGTGGAATCAACTGATTAGGCTTCCTCTCATCTTCTGGCCATCCTTCATCACCAGAACCAAAGAAATAGAATTTGTCCAAGGAAGGGACATAGACCAGAGTGTGCTGTCTGTTCAGAAAAGAAAACCTGTCATAATAAGCAAAGACCACTGGCCAAGACAATAAAATTTACAGATACATTTTCAGAGTGGAGATCTGAGGCTTGTCTTTAAAAGTCCTGACAGTGCAGACAAAGAATTCCTATAACCAAAGTGTTGGAACTCTCCATTGCATAGATGTTCAGCAATAAAGAAATAGATGGACTCAAATTTCCTATACTAGCCTCTAATGTTTGTGATTTACCTTGGTTCCCACAGACAAAAACAGTGTTACACCTTGCTAGCTTCACATCCTTCCACTTTTAGAAGCACTACTGCTGTGCTGCTGAGCCCAATTCTAAGCCCAGGTAAGTTGACAGGAGACTTTTTCTGGGACAGTTACAGAAAAGCAAAATGAAATTGGCTAATTATCATAGCTTTCAATTCTTACTAAGGACCCATCAGTTTGTCAATGTAGATGGGAATTCAGTGGCTTTCCCAATGCAGACTTGTGAGAGTCTTTTGCCCTTTGCCACCCAGTACAGCCTTTGTTTACTAGAAGAACCAAAGACTAAGGGCTTCTGGTGGTTTTGCAGCTCTCTTCTGCTCTCAGTGGGGCTCTGTCAGGAGGGTGGCTTACCTGGAAGAGTGGACAATATTCTGACAGTACTGGCCTACTGGGCTACAGGAATTTGAACATCTTGGTGTCTCCCCCCTCTACTGGCCTTCAGTGATTCCCCTAAGACATGTCCCTTAGAAGACATGTTATTGGCACATTCCCACCTGCCACAGGCAACCTGCGAAACCCTTGCTCCCCACAGCTCGGCCACCACACGAGGCACAAGTTCATTCCGGGTAGAGTTGTGACCAAGCTGGCCAGCCCCTCCTGCTCCAAAGGTGCACACCAACCCCTCCTTGAAATGAAGAAACAAACAACAGGATCACTGCATTATTAACAACATGCAAATGGTCGCCACTGAGAGTAAGAGTCAGTAAGACACAAAATGTTACATGGGACTTGATTCAAAACGCCCCTGACGCAAACACAGGTAGGGTTCACTTTGCATCAAGCCTAATCACACACTGTCATGTCCAAATCATTGAAATCCCAAGAAAAGAAATTTAACTCCTGATAATAACTTCCCATTGCTTAAGAATTTTACTTGTATAAATAAACCCTAGTGAATTAGCTATTGTTAACATTTTCTCAAGTCCCCAATATGCCATAAAAAAGAAAATATTTTTTAAAAATACTGAGAGTTGAACCGTACACCTTTGCTCCAGGATTCCAGTTCACCATATCCCTGCAAAAGTTCATATGCAGGTGACAGGAATCTGAGAAAAGACTCAGGTGGAAGCAAGCATTACCATCCCAAGTTCTCCATGCTTACTTTTAGCAGTGTATCTTTTCTAACAAGGTGAGGTCTCAGATGCTGACTTTCCATTTCAGACTCACCTTGGAAAGAACTGCAGTATGATCTGCCCCACATGAGATAAATACAGTCTTCCAGTGCTCTAAAGCTCCAACATATGATGGACAGTTCCTGTCTAGAAAGAAGATAGCACTGCTAAAGTGTGAGAGTACTGTGGGGTCTCATACATAGAACAACTTAGAAAACAGAGGGCTTAAGCGCTTTTCAGTCCTTCTCTTACAGCAATTCATGTGATTACAACTTGGGTTTATATTGTTTTTCTACCCTCCACTATGACATATTCTTTCTCATAACGTTTCTCAGAATGGTTTTTCATTTACATTCAGTTTGAAACAAAATTCATTGCTTTGATATTCCCTTGCCAAACGGGACTTGGCTTCAAAATATTTGGTTCACAGGGGTGTGGACTCATTCAGATTAGATTCTGCGGACTTCAGGTTTTGTCTGGCTAGGGGAACTCTGCTGTAGCCTTGTAGGTTTGAAGACAGTGAGTGATTTTAATTCTCTCATCTTGTGTTTACAAATAATTAAAGAAGACAAAAAAATATAAAATAATTTCTTTTATGTAAGACTTTCCAGAGAGAGGCTGGGAGTGGAAATAGATCTCTAAGACCTCAGAGGTCTTAAAAGCCCACACTATCCAGTTAGGCACATAAAATGATTGTAACTTCTCTACAGAAATACGTAACTTAAATCCCTTGTTTCTGTATGCCTTTCTTGGTCAGGAAACAAAGAACTTATCCAGATATATTTTCTTCAAAACATTGTCTGCTGCTGCTCCAAAGGGCTTTGACCATACTGAAGAGTGACTTGGTGAGCTCACTGACCAGTAAAACACTTTTCTGGTGCTGTCCTTACCTTCTGTGTCTCCAAGTCCCAGCTGTCCACAATCATTCTTTCCCCAAGAGTACACAAATCCAGAGAGTGACACGGTGGTGCTGTGAGCTCCTCCAGCAGCAATTTGAGCAAGTGGGATGCCCTTTAGTCTTTCCACCAGCTGTGCTTCAGTAATAAACGTGGTCTGGCTCCCCACTCCAAGCTGTCCATGCACATTCTGGCCCCAGGTGAAGAGCTCACCTCCTTCACACACAGAACAAAAAAATCCAGCTCAGCTTCATTGCTTCCCTTGAGTATTTCCACTCTGGGAGTAGTAGCGAAACTCTACTGTTTTCAGGGAACTAGCTCCAAGGTAAGACCATCATGTATAGCCAAATTTCCATTTGCTTTTGACCTCTTTGGGGCAGTCCCATGTTGCACATGTGACTCAGCATAGCAAGAATAAAGGCCAGGTGTTTCCACCCCTAAAGTCATACTTGCAAGAAGTTCTCAACCAGAGAGGTGTTGCACCTTAATAATGAGCAGGCCTGGTCAATGCAGAGTAGGCCAGCCAGGGCTGTTCTCTAAAACACACCTTTGTGGAGAGGGTATTGCTTAGGAACTGGAGAGACACAGACAGAGATGCAGGTCCCTGAGTGCTGGGAGGAAAGGGCAGCACTGATAGCCAGTGCATTTTGTGTCCCCTACCCACTGCTCATTACTCTATAGTGGTGTCACAAGCTACTGGAAGTAGTACAAACACTGCCTTCCTGGTGCTATAATGTGACTCCTGTTTGGAGGAAAAGAATTCTTTAAAGAGGCTACCTCTGGATAAAGCCATGGCGTGCTGGTCTCCACATGCTATTTGAACAATATTTAGACTTCCTAGTTCTTTCACCAGCCTACAAAAATAAGGAAAAAGAAAAAATCAAAATAGGTAGATGCTGTGCCTCAAGACAAAGTAAAGGAAAAAGATCCTCTGCTTACCAAGCCCCATCACTTCTAGCAGGAAATAAGTGAAAAAATATAGGTCACCTCGAAGTTGACTCACTCTGCTTTTATGCCAGCCTGCTGCAGCAGGGCTAACTGATTTGATTGTGGTTTGCTCCATGGCAAGCTGGAAAGGAATCAAGCTCAACCCTGGACACGCTAACAGAAAATCAGAGAACAAACTGCTGGGACATTTGTACAAGATGGTTACCCTCACAGCTTAATCAGAATGTGGTAAGGTTCAGATATGCTTGTGTCTTTCACATGCAGTTTTCCCAAGCCATGTGTAGTTTGCAAGTCATCTGCATTAATCTGGTATGTACTACTGATCCTCACTAAGTCTGAGAGAAACCTGTGCATGCCAAGCAGCTCAGATCTTGGTATCATCCTCAAAATGCGTGCATTTCTTGCTGGGTTAAAAAAGAAGATAAAGATTTGGTAACTAGGAATGTATGTGTTCCAATTCTGTCTCTACAACATGAATATGACTCAGTCTCTTAGATGTTACTTTTAAGAAAAGCAGGCTGCATCTTCTGACCTTTGCCATCCATACCTCCACCCTGTGACAGCTCCTTACCTTTGTTTAGAGCAGTTTGCTGGAGCTTTTGCCCAGCGTTCATAAACCTTCCCATCATGGAAGAGAATGAGCTTATGTGTCGCATCATGGTTTGAGCACTGTGCCTTCTCACTCCTCTGCAACTGCGTGTGCTCTGCAGAACACATACAGACAGACACGATGGTCACACTATGGCAGCAGGAATCTTAACCACCTCAGCCCTCTCCCCAACATCACTGTGTGCTACTGTTTTCAGCAAGAGCTTCTGCTCCTCAGGAAAATGTGAGACAAGTGCATATGATTTATTTTCTCTGGCTCCTTAGGGTTTCAATGTCCTACTCACCCACTGCTTGGTTTCATGCTGGTTTAATCTCCTGGCTACCACTAAAAGACCTTTCTCCATCTCTCAGGCTGCTGTGCAACCAGCTCCCAAGACAACCAGTGAAACATCAGCAGAAGCAGTCTATTACTTTTGCACATCTATTGAGAGTGTCAGCGGGAAACAAAGCAGTTCCTGAGGTATCTGACCACCCCAGACTTGTCACAGCCTTGGGGATGGAGATGCCTCAAGTCAGACTTTTACATGACACTGGAGAAATGACAAATTCACCCATTTCCTATTCAGAGCAGAGGGAGGTCCCTCCTTGGCTACAGCTGAGGGGCTGCAGGTGCTTTCCTGACCCTGAGGCACCAGGTCTACTCAGTTACGCGCACGAAGCCCCGCTGCAGCACAAGTGTCTGAGACCCGGGACACACAAACGTGAAAGGTGGTCACCGGCAAAGCTTGCCCTGATTTCCGTAACACCTCGAGACTCACTGCCCACCCTTCACACACCTCCAACAGTGAACTAGAGGGAAAAGCCCTGTTTATTCCCCGGCACGGTCTGCTTCCTTCCAGACCCCCGTCTCCTAGCTCTGCGCGCTGGGACGCGTTAAAGCCCCTGAGGCAGAGGCTCCCCCTCCTTGAGGGGTCGCACAGCAGAGTATTGCAGCTTCAGCGGTTCCACCTCCTCGGACCCGTCCTCGCCCCCGCGCGGGGCTGCTGACGATTATTCACACCCCTCAGACCCCGCACCTCGCAGCGGTCCCAGCCGCTAGGAACCGAGCCGGACATGTCGGCGTGATAATGGCAATTGGGATCTTGCGGCGACCGTTCCT
>JAOXXN010000471.1:18023479-18042000 GCA_026770055.1 Myrmophylax atrothorax | reverse complement strand
CAACCACCCTCATTCCAGCTGCGGAGACAATGGCTCAGTACCACAGATCTGTATGCTTAGGAATAAAACTGGATAGCTGGGACAGTAACTGTAACCATGTTAGAAGCAGAGGCACTGGGAAACAAACATCCAACTAGAAAATACTGTGCTGCCCAAATCCACTTTTGGAACATAAGCCTTACTTTTAATCCCATCAGCTTTAGCCAAACCATATAGTCTTGACTTTCTGTATCCTTGTATCTGTGAATAGCTGAAATACTGCCCTTAGGAGAGTATTAACAGCACTTGGCATTGAAATAAGAGCTTAAAATGAATCCAAATATCATGCATAAGAACATTGCTAATGGTTTTTTAGCTAGTCTCTAATCCCTTTTCAAAAACCTTCTTTATGGATGTGAATGAAATTGAGTTTTACTGACTTGTGCCACAAACAGCACACATAGACCCCAGAACAGAAAATGTTCACTCCCTCTCTCTCACAGTAACTACCATGAGGCTGCAGTACCATGTATATTGCCTCACAGTTTATTTCTTACACACAGCCCCCACGTGTTACAGCTGTTTCTTTTCAGCTGCAGGAAAGCTCCCAAGTCAGCATGCTGGAGTCAAGAGATAAGTAAGTGTAGACTGCCAGCTTAAAGGAAATTGATAAGATTAATGGAGCAAACTGTCAGACGTCATAGCTACACACTGTGAGAGTATGTCCCATGCCCAGGTGATCTCAGCACAGAAAAATGCATCTATTATCATCCCCCTGCAGCAGGGAGGGAAGGAAAGAAGGAAGGAAGAAGGGGTCAGGTCTCGCCCTCAACTGAAAGAACAGAAAGCTAATGCCAAAGTTGCAATATTCCCTCTTGGAACAGTACAGAGTGTAACATGTTTTTGTTTTTCCACAGATGATGGTGCAGAGCTGTGATGTGAGGACTTTCACTTACCCACAGTTTTAAATTAGTATTTTGGAAAGCTGCAAGCTCTGGCTTTTTCTAGCTGACTAATCATTCCGTCTTAAATCTCTTATTCTTTGACTCCCAATTTGCTTGCACACTTCTTTCACAGATGCACAAATGAAGAGATTCACAAGTTTGATTACAAATTTTAATTCTATTTACAGGAAATAAACATACTTTTGAACAGCACACAGCAGATGAGTAAAACTGTATTTTGAATGCAACGTACACAAAATGAAACAAAACCTGGAGAACTTCAGTCTCATAATTAAAAAACCAAAAAGCCCTTTTAAAGGCTAAACACTCATCATACGAGGTGCAATACTCATAGACATCAGTTCTTGGAAGAGGAGTTTGCAGGCATAGGGCATTCGAACCAAAGATATCTGGAAAGAGATTTTGAAAGTCTTGTGATAGGCACTCCTAAAGCATCAACTTCTACCACCCTCTAAACAAGTAACTCTTTCAGTTTTTGGCTCAAAAGTGAATCTGAAGTTATGCATGAAAGCATTTAACATGAATTGCTCACAGATGGTACCAAAGCAAGAGGAAAGCTGAGACTGACTGTGGAGGCCACACAGCAGATATCCGGAACACATTTTTAATGTAAAAACGCTGCAGCCAAGGGATCTGATCCTAAACAAGAACCATTTAACATGGGAATGTGTGCATAGCAAAGTGTGCCTGATGTACAGTAAATGCAGTTAAGATTTCCAGCACACGCTCATTCATAACCCCAGTGCCACTGCTACAGTTGCAGCAGTCAGTCCCTGGCAGAAGAACAAGCTTGTTCAAGGCAACTCTTTTTATCTCTGTCGCCACTCTTCCTTGGCATGGTGTTGTAACCAAGCACACACTGCAGGGCTTTAATTAAATAAAAAAATCCACCAAAGTCCAACACAAAAGGCCTCCCATGGGGACCCAGCTCTGCAAGTATAAATATCTTCATGGGACAGTCACAAGGGCGATGGTTCTAAATTCCTGTGATTCTGAGTTTTACTTCTAAAAATAAGTTCTCAAGCATTTAAAGTCTCTGAAAATGCTGCACTATACAATACTTGAACAGCACTTCCTGCCAAGTGACAAGCCAACACTGTAAAGTTAATAAGGAAGCACCCAAATTAGCTAGGTCACTGTAAACACTTAAAACAGTTATGAAACTAAAATAGCAATCGTTCTGGTGCTTCTTTAAATATTTACTTCCCTATCCTCCTGTTCACTGGAGTGGCATTTCCTCTTGCCCACAAAGAGAAACACTGGCTGATAAAAAACACACGTACCTGAGTTTTATTGCGGCATCCCCGGCATTCATAGGTGTGAGTCCTCGTGTTTGCAATCGCCATGATTCCACAGAGGTTACACACATGGACTTGGTATGGGTCTGAAGCTTCAAACAATCTTTCTCTCAAGAACTGGGCTGCTCCATGAGCAATCTGGCAATCTCGTTCCATTTCTCCGAAGCGAAGGCCACCATCACTGAAAAGAAGAAACAAAAACACTCAGCTTTTGAGTTCACTGGCAAAATAATCAGTTTTGCTTGGCAGAACAAGTGTCTTACCAGAAACACAACAGAAGTATTGCAAGGCAGGAGGAAAGTCGTGCATTATTTTTCCTCTAACACCTCAGAATAAACTGATAGGGAAAATGTGAACACAATAATTTTTAACTGCTGCTGAGCATTTCTACAGCAGGTGTCTGACAGTCACAGCACAACCACAAAGCAAAATGAAATATACAATTAAATCATCATCTACTTATCTGTGGTGGGTTTAACTTTGGCTGTCTGCCAGACGCCCACCAAGCAGCTCTCATGACTCCCCCATGCTGACAGGACATGGGAACAAAATGTGATGGAAAATTCAGGGAGATTGCTTATCAATTACTGTCACAGGCAAAACAGACTCAGCATGGGGAAAATTAATTTATTACCCATTAAAAACGGAGTAGTGTGATGAGAAATGAAGACAAAACTAAAAAATTAATCTCCCCAACGTTCTTCCCAGGTTCAACTTCACTTCTTCAGTCCAAACTCCTTCCCCCCTCCCCTCCCCATGGTCACAGGGAGAATGGGGGATGCAGTCAGTGCCTAACAGTTCCTCTCAGCTGCTCCTTCCTCCTCACTCTTTTCCCTGCTTCAGCATATGGTCCCTCCCATTGGACAGTGCTTCTCAAAAACTGTTCCAGCTTGAGACTGTTCCATGGGGTACAATCCTGCAGGAACAGACTGCTGCAGCATGGATTCCCCATAGATCATACCTTCTGCCAAGAACCTGCTCCATCATGGGCTTTCCACAGGCTGCAGGGCAGTTTCTTTTGCATTTTTTTCCCTCCTCTCTCACAGCCGCTGCACAGCATTTTTTACTCTTTCTTCAATATATTCCCACAGCGGTGCCACCAGCACTGCTAACAGGCTTTGGCTGGTCAGAACCAGCTACAAGTGACTGTGTCCAGCACGGGGCAATCCCTGGTCCTTTCTCAGAGAGGCCAGCCCAGCAGCATCTCCTGCTACCAAAACCTTGACACTACACCCAATACTTGATCTTAATCCAAACACTTGAAAAACAGGCGGCTAATTGCTGTGAACTAATTAAGTTGTAGCTGCAAAGCTACAGTTTTAGCCCTACAGTTTAGGACTAAAAACTTGACAGAAAAAGAAAACACCATATAGAAACTAACACACATCCTTACCGAGATCTACCTTCCATGGGCTGTCTGTTAAGTATCTGGATGGGCCCTCTTGCACGAGAATGGATTTTGTCATCTACCATGTGCTTCAAACGCTGGTAATATGTAGGACCAATGAAGATCTGTGATGTGATTTTTCGACCAGTGAAGCCATTGTAGAGGACCTGAGGAAGTCAACGCAGTCACTGAATCATAAGCCTTACTATCCATCAACTGTATATTAAAAAAATTACAACGAGCTGATATTTTGACTATACCTCATTTCCTCTTAGATGATAGCCATAATCTGATAAAAGATTGGAAATCTTCTGCACATTGACAGCATCATTAAAAGGTGTAGCATCACCGATTTCTCCCTTGTTTGCAGACACCTACAAGAGATTTGCAAAAGTCTGTTACATATCTGAAGGACTGGTTAGACCACATTAAGCTGTTTAAATCAGTTTTAACTCTTAGTGCTTGAATTTGAGAATCCATGCCCATAAGAGTACCCTATCTTGCTTTGTTTATCAGCTACACAATTTAAAAAATACAGAGTATCAACACTTTTGCTACTCCTTTTTCTAGGCCAGGGGAAAAGTCTGTAACAAAAGCAACAGATGAAAGAGCACACTGTAGTCTGACTTGCTGGACAAAATTTACAGGACTGTGGGTCTTCCCCAGGAAACCTGCTTTTGCTATCAAGTAACTGGAGAACAGTCCTTATTTTTTAGTGAATTAACACCTACTAGGCAGTACTTATCTTTACAAAAAAAACCTCCAAAACAAACACTAACCTCTCTCCCAAATTTTAAGGTCATATTGCTCAGACATTCAATATAGAAGATTCTTCTTACCTTGCCCTGAAGACACTCAATCAAGTGACCAATGGTCATACGAGAAGGGATGGCATGGGGGTTGATAATGATATCAGGTGTGATGCCTTCACAGGTGAAGGGCATATCCTAGAGCAGGGAAAGAGACAGTCAATTCTTCTCAGAATGTAGGAAAAGTAGGTGCCTGGATCCAAATTAAATCTTTTAGCTAAATTTAAGTCAACACATTGCATCTGAGTAGCTATTCTACAGACAATTCACTTAAGGCACTTCAAATTCTATGAAGAGCACAGGTAAAATGTTAAGAAGGAAAAAAAAATTATTACCTCTTGCCTGTACTGGATACCACAGGTTCCTTTCTGACCATGTCTGCTAGCAAATTTATCTCCAATTTGTGGAATTCTTACAGAACGTACCTGTAAGCCATAGGGAAACATTCAATGCGTAACTTAAACACAGAACAAAGATTATTAAAATCAGAAAGCACACAGATTGCTGCTCACCCTAATCTTGCAGAACTTGTACCCTTCCTGGTTAAGGGTTACCATGACCTGATCTACAATGCCAGTCTCACTAGTTCGCAGAAAAGTGCTGCAGTCTCTCTTTGTGAAGCGCCTGTTTGTGCTTTCCAGTTCGTCTTCATTTTCTGGCAGTGTGACTGTTTTGCCAATGATGACATCATCCCCAGACACACGTACCCCAGGTGCTATCAAACCATCATCATCAAGTTTGTCATAGATTGCATGTCTCATACCTTCGGGGAAAAAAGGAAAAGAGAAAGCAGACTCACAAATTTTTCAACTATTCATATTGACTCTGATGTTCTGCAGAAATTCAGCAAGTCTGCTTGCAACTTCAGGCAATTGCAAAAAGATACCATTTCACACAAGTATCCCAACTGATTTATTAACTGCAATTAATACAGACTTCTCTGCTATCTTATATGTCCTGAAATGAAGACTGAATCAGTTCGACAACTTTAACAGCCTTTCCCACAAAAATGTAACTTAAAACCTCAGCCTTTGCACACTCCTGTATCTTACCTTGGCAAGTTTCACGTGTAGGCTTTTCAAAAACTTCCTCTTGGTCATACCCTTTTTTAGATTCCTGCTCTTTGTATGAGCGGTAGAACACAGATCTGAAACAAAGTTATAAAGTCTTCTCCAGTGACACTACCATCATTTTCCCTCATCCATAAATCTCAATTTCACTATAATCACCTTTTTATCACACATTATGGCTACTATGACTAATGACAATCAAAACCAAACAATGAGCATATGCCACACAACCTTGGCTCTAATTTCCCCTTAATCTGAATATCACTGAAGAGGGGAAAACAAAAACAACACCCCACCAACCAACCAACCAACCAAGGTTCTGATGGCATTATGATGGTCACTTTTCAGATACTGCAAGTACGTCTAAATAACACATTAATTTCTGATGAACTGCAGAGACTTTTGGATCTTGCTGACATCTCAGAAGTAGTTATTATTCCTAATGATTATTCAAATCTTCAGCATATCATTCTCATACTACTTTGTTCCTTATACCTGCCCTTTTACAAGCTCTTTTAGGCTCCTGCTACCTTGCAGTGCCACCCTCACTACAACTAAGCTGCAGCAGGAAACTTTCAATTTATGTAGGCTTCTTTCTGGGGCTTTAGGGGTTTTTGTTTGCTGCCCTGGTTGCCAGCACACCAAAGCCACAGTCTTTCAGGTACTAAAATGCACTAAGTCACAAGTTGTCCCAACAGCAGCTTCTACCAAGGAGAGGAACATGCCAATCCTTACTGATACCAACTGTCATGTTACTAAAGACAAGACTATGTTACAACGCTGCAATATTGACATTAAGGAGTTCATGTAGCTGGCAACAGTTTTATGAACATACAGCAGGGAAGAGCCCAAATGTTTTTTTTTCATTTAACTGTTATACGGAGGACAGTAAACATAATAAATACCAAAATGGAAAAGCTGGGAAGGCAAAGTGGGCAGTCAGGTTGCACAGAGGATGAACCATTCCTCGCTGTGTTTTGCTAAGATACACACTCACTGTTTTCATTGCACTGCTCCCTCCAACCTCATAAAAACCCAAAAATTAAAAAGCTTCTCAAGTTGGAAAGATTTGGACAATAGTGTCTTCCAGCATAAGATGAACTCTTCTTGAGCCTCTGGACAACTCAGTATAGTTTTAATTCCATGCAGTAAAATATATTACCTGAAAAAGCCTCTGTCAACAGCAGAACGGTTCATGATGACAGAATCTTCCTGGTTATAGCCTGTGTATGATGCAATGGCTACAATCGAGTTGATACCTATAATATGCAGAGCAAATACTTTGAAAGGATCCACACATGACAGTCAGACATTATTTGTAACTCAAAATAAGCTGTATTCTCTACAGTGATGCTGTTCTGCCCTTTTGGAGATAACATCTCCATGTCCCCCCCCCCCCAAAAATACTTAGTATGAGCAACTTTGGGTAGAAAAGAGTCAAGAGTGACCCCTTGTGAAAAAATCTAGCAAATACCAATACCGAAAATGCATTTCTTCAGTTAGGTTTTAGCACACTATAGAGGCAAAGAAGTTTCAGCTGCAGCACTACCAGGATTTTCTGCAGTCTAGCTGTCCAGCTACAAGCTAGCACTTAACCTACAGTTATTTTTAAAATTGCATACATTTGCTAAATACTCAGGTATTCTACACATTTGTGACATTTAAACAAACAGTAGTATTTTTGTTCAACAAACATTAACTGACAACGCACCTGCTGGTAACTCTCTGAATCGCAAGTACTCCATGGAGCGTGTTGTTACAAGGGGCTTCTGGGGATAATACAACACATGTGCCAGCGTATCCATACGAACATGGAAGTTTGTAATGTAAACTCCCATGGCCTGCTTACCCATAGCAGACTGGTACGTGTTCCTGGGAGACTAGACAGACAAGGAAAGACCAGTAATTATGTACATGAAGCTCTTCACACACACACACCTGTGGGTTTCCTATAGGCTTTAAAAGCGGGATGTCAGAAGAGGTGCACTGACCTGGTTGTGATCAGGGAAAGGGATAATAGATGCACAGACTCCCAGGATCATGGATGGGTGAATCTCACAGTGTGTGTATGTCGAACAATATGCCACACCTTTCTCTTGCAAGTCATCTGGAGTCATTGCCAGCATCACAGTCTCTTCTTCCAGGGTATCAATGTACTCTACCACACCACTGGCTACGAGATCCTGCCAACTGAATAACAAATAACTCAACCAACACATAAAATGGGCCTCTTCAGCAGTAACAAGAATAAGGACTTCCCTGGATTATTACTACTACCACCACTGCCTCAGTGTGATTCAAAAAACTGAACTACCAGGCAGAGAAAGTTTCTTTGAGCTGCACAAAGCTTTAAACATTTCTCTCTCCAACCTGAGGGAATGTGCAGCTTCCAAGATGGTGAGTAACACATTCAGCTGAATTTCAGGAACGTATCTCACCTGTAGTTGTTATACTCTCTTTCCTTCAGTTGGTCAATATGCCTTTTCTTCAACAGCAACTTCTGTTTCTCCACAATTAAAAGGGGTCGACAAATTCTGCCTGCGTCGGTATAGATGCGGATTTCTCGCTCACGGATATCTCTGATCATTGAGACCTGTACAAGAAAGCAGCATCCCATGAGTGCAAAGACTTAGCTTGGACTCAGAACCGTAGAACACAACAGGGTACCTAAATTCCCTTAAGCAAAGACTTTACAGGCACTATCGGCAGCACAGAACAAACATTAACACTCCTACAACAAAAGCATTTCAAAAGACTATTTTCAAGTTTGTTTTTTTTTTTTCAACTGGATCCTCTTTAAAAACAACCAACCAACCCTGTCACCCCACAAAAAAAACAAACCCTGAAAGCAAATCACATACAAATCAAATAACAACAACAACAAAAAAGCACCAAACTCAAAAAAGTCTCCAAACAAAACAAAACAAAAAACCCCCACTGTGAAGAATATTCAGAAAGACACTGGCAAATAATGCTATTTGGAGCTTGCAAAGTAGCATCAAGGCATTATCCTCTCTTGTCTAAAATAACACTGAAACTCTAGATGCAAAATTTGTACCTCTGACACAATGATGTCCATCTGACGACGGAGCTTCCTGAGGGTATTCATGAGCTGCTCTGGATCTTTGTGTATTCCCACCCAGCAGCCATTAACAAAGATCTTGGTAGCACTACAAAGAGGGGAAAACCAAACAGAAAATAATTAAAAAAAATCCACACAAAAAAACCCCAAGACCTTGAAGTGTTGTGCAGGACAAAAAGTTTAAGTCTAAACAGTTTCATTTGCACATACTCAGCTATTGCTGCTGGAGAAATTTCTTCCAGGTTTTCCATACTCCACTCTTCCAAGAATTCCAAAATTGGGGATGGCTGAGACCCCACAGAAATGTAAGCCATCAGGGCTAAGTTCTTCACAAGTCCTACTGCATGACCCTAGCAGAAACACAAAGTTAACCTGCATTATCAAACCAAGAGATACCCCCAAGAAGATCCAGGAACTCAAACTTCAACTCCTCAAGGAACTGGACATAGAACATGCTAATTGCTTCATTCATTTCTGCCATTTAACCACAGAGTTAGCTATAAAGCTAATCCTGTCATGCATAATGTCAGCATTTTTTTTAAAAAAGCAAGCCATCATCACAAGTGCCATGGCTACCAAATGACCAGGAGAAAAAGGCAGTACTAACATAAATACTGCTTTCATTACCTCTGGGGTCTCAGCAGGGCAAACCATTCCCCACAGCGTATTGTGCAGCTGCCGGGGCTTTGCCAGTTTCCCGTCTCTCCCAATCGGAGAATTCAGGCGTCTCAGGTGGGAAAGCGTAGATGCAAAAGTCAGGCGGTTTAACACCTGCACATGGCAAGAAATTCAGTTATTCAAAGTTCCTTAAGTATGTTATTGACAGGCATTACATTAGCCCAAGGGATCAATGGCCTCTAGAAATTATGTACTTAAAAAGAACTAAAATACCTCTGATTTCTGTTAGTTACACTTTTCAGTTCACCTCCACTAATCTTAGACTTATCCTTAGAATCAAAAGCTCCTAACTAGTGTTTTAATGGCAGGAGCTTCCAGAGCACACTTACACCATGGCAGGGCCCAGCAGGAACACAGTTATATCCGAGCAAAGAGCTGGTTTTTGTTGCATAGCTTTCTCCGTTCAGGTAACTGAACGAGTAATACTTTCTAAACAGCATTTTCATTAGGGGGGATTGCCAGTACAGTAACACGGACATCTTTTCAAATTTTGAAAAACCAGGGCCACTCAGGAGCAAATCAGCATTTACATTCTTCTCAGAATCTGCTCGAAGCTCCTCAGAAGGTAAGAAAATCTATTTTTACAGCCTGAAATATGAGACTTTATTTAAAATGCAAACAAGCCCCTCATACACATACACCAACAACACTCCATCCAGAGACACCTACCAGCTTCATCCCTTTCTTTACTTTGCTTTCCCCAAATTACGATACCACAAGGGTTCCAGACAACAAAATGTGCTGGCATTGAAAAACTGACACCTTTTTTCTGTTTCCATCCTTACGGGAAAGAGGCTCAACTAAGCACTGCACTGGCTAATAAAGTCAGTGCTCGTCATCATTTGCTGTGGAATATGTTACTTTTATATTACTAGCTGTCACTCAAGTTTCTTTTAACCACCTGTGAAACACTGGAAGTCATTAGAGGAAAGAAAATCATCCTCTCAAAAGATCCCCTGGGACTAGGAATTTACCAGACACACAAGCATATGCTCTAACACACAAAAAATCTTTAGAAGAGCTATACCAACTGTTTAGCAGTGAATGCAATAGCTAAAATAAAAAAAAAAACCAAACCACACATCTGAATCAATTATTTGCATCTTCATCTGCGTCAGCTAAGCAAGTTTTCTTCTAAAAATGCTTTTATTTAACATAGAACAAGCATGGCTGACAAGCAATGTTAAACCCTTCCACGATATAGTTTTTCTTTTACACAAACCTGACAAAGCTACTGTACCTGAGATACTCCTGCTCTGGCCTGATGAGCTTTCTTCTGGTCACCCCAGTTTCCAGTTGCCAGTGAATATTTCAAACCATCTGAAATAATTCTTGTTTTAATTGCCAATTCCAAGTTGAAATCTTTCCCTCTGTCAATAAACTTTTGTGCATATATTCTCACTTCCTTCAGCAAATTCTTAAACATTCTGTAGAAGAAAGACACAATAGAACATGATTAAGCAGCACTGTAGCAATTCACCCTAGTCAGTGCTATTTGGAAAAAATGTCACTGACCTCCTGAAAAGAAGCAATTTGTAACTAGCAGGAGGGCAGAGGGGAATAAAACAAATTAACCTATTTGGGAACATGCACAAAAGACATTCCAAAACAAGTCAATACCAGCCATCAACTATGATAGGAAACTTAACCACTCCATGAAAAGGTCATAGTCAGATACAGGCAACAGGCTCTTGGACACAACAGAATTAGTCTGACTGATTTAGACACACAGAGTTGGCAACGCTCCTACCATTAATTATGTCCAAAGAAAATGTACATGTGATAGTTACCCTCTGAACAGGAAAGCCAAGAGTGGCCCAGCAAGATCCAGTCTTTTGTTGCCATAATGATCTCTGTCATCCAGCTCTCTTCTTCCCAGTGCTGCCAGCAACAATCTATGAACCATATACCTAAGCAAATAAGAGTTTTTGTTTTAAACTGACAGCAGGCATTCACAACAAAGATAACATGCTTTCATAGATAAATCAGTGAACTCTTTCCTAAAGGCTGTCTATTTAGATCTTTAGGATATTGCTGTCCTAAAACAGACCTCTTCAGCACATTCCAAGAGTTAAATGACCCACTGAAAGTTCAGGTTGAGGACAGAGAGAAGTCAGTATTTAAATCATGATTAAAATGTCTCTTTTGTTACAGTCTGTCTTGTTGTGCAAGATGGGCTCTGTTCAAGCATGTGTAATCAGGTGTAAAATGGCAAGTCTCCTGACAGTGCACTTCATCAGCATACTAATAAGCAGTGATCAAGACAATGTGCTAATAATGTAAAGTGATTTACATTACAACCAGCATATCAGTAGTTATCTACATATTAGTTATCAATTTCTATATTTTGTCCATGCAAAAAGTCATGTAACACTATCATCACATCTAACTGAAGATCCATAAGGTGTTGGAGGCTTGTTTTGTTTCTTTTTTTCCTATTTTATCGGAATTTGCATTTTCTCAGCCTCAAAACTATACCAGAGCCCTAAAGTTTATCCCTGAGTATCCAGAGACCGCAGTTAAAAACAAACTTGCATTCAATGTGTTGTTCCAATCATATACATATATGTGAATGAAATGTATGTTCAGGGTTCCTTTGCAGATGTAAGACAAAGTTCTGACATACCCTAGAAAATAGGCCTTTTTGGTTTCACAGAAGTCACTGACACCAACATGTGGGAGCATTTCTTTCTGCAGGACTTCTTTAGCATACTTGATTCTCTTTTCTTTGGTGACACCTGGCTTTGCACCTCTTGAGCCAATGAAGTTTAGAGCAACATTTTGCTCTTGAATGACAAATGCTTCATCCAGAGAAGGTTTGACCTAAGGCACAAAAATACAGTAAAATCCTGTAGCATCCAATGTCTGTTGAGGTTGAAGGAAACTACACAATAGTTTGCTAAGGACTCTTTCCAGGATCTGCTAATTACTGAGCCTGGTCTTTCTGGCACCAGAAAACAGTAATGAAGCACATGGAAAGAACACAAAAAATAGTTTAGACTTCAGAAAATAGTTCTCATTTGAGTACATTCTAGGCCTATTGCTGTTTCAGGTATAATGAAGATTTTACAATTAAAGTCAATGGCAGCAGGAGAAGATCCTCTCTCTCTAAATACATATTAACTCTCTGAAATTTCCATGGCACTCCGTTCACTTTAAGTACTCATTAGAACAGGTTTAGGTAGAGAACTTATAACATTTCTAATAGACAACCCACAAAAATAATAATAAAGAAACAAACTACAAATAGAAAATGGACAATGCTTTACGTGATGATCAGTCACACCTACACATCACCAAACATCAAGATATAATTTAACATATTACCATTTCCATCATTTCAGGATCTTCAAAATCATATATGATGTGCTCTAAAATGTCCCTGTCGGACACAAAGCCTAGTGCACGAAAGACAATAATGATGGGGACTTCTTGTTTGATATATGGCAAAGTTGCTACAATGCGCTGACCGATAGCACTCTTCTTTGCACCCTGAAAAGGTGGGGAAAAGAACACATTAGGCTTAAATCATCCTGCTTTTAAACAAAAATATCTCTTTGGATTTGGATGATACAATGTAAGTGTACTTATTCAAGCACCACAGGTAAGCACAACTTCTCAGCAGGCCAACTAAGGAGCTATTCTGAAACCTTACGCTGGCAATGACTTTCTATTTTAAAACATTTTGAGCTTTAGAAGTCTACAAAAACTTATGAGGTATTTGCTGACACAGAGGAATGCAAATTCTACTTGTGCACCCATATGCAGCATTTTCTCCCTTTGTGTATTTGCCAAGAGCAAACCACCTTCAGCGTTCCTTCTGTCAGCTTAAACCCAGCTTTTCTAACCCACTGTGCAAGTGAGTATTGAAGTAGCTGCTCCCGTTTTCCAGAAAGAAACACTGGGATGCAGAAGGACTCAGGAGTGCCTCAGACATGAGGACTGAGAGTAGCCTAAAAGCTTCATGGCAAATTTCACAACATCAGTGCAACAGTAAATGAGTATTGACACCTTCCGCTTTAGAAGTTACAAGTAGCACTTATTTCCCCTCACTCAGGGCACAATTAGATGTTAAATATGAATTTATATGTGGTCTGCAGAATACACTAAACACTAGCTTGGACATCAGCAAAGAGAGGGACCCTGCTCCTCTTTAGGTCCTTCATCAAAACACAGGACAAAACTTGTTTAGATTTTCTAAAAACTCGTACACAGTAATTATAAAATTATTTTTAGCCTCGCCCAAAAGCCTGAGACAAATCGAGTCTTCATCTCAATCCTCAAATTATCATAGAGAAAGCCACCATGTATGACAAACAGAATACATTTTCACTTGATTTTGCTTCTTTACAACTTAGCATCAGAAGAAATTTCTTCTCAAAATCCCCAAAGCAAACTACACAAAGAGACAGGACAGTAATAAACCCCCTAGAACAATCTTTACTGTAATCCCCAGGGTAGGGGTTATTACTGCCCAGGCATACCTGCCCACCTCTGGCCAGCATGCTAACCCATATAGTACTTGTTGGTCGAGAGGAATTTTCCAGACAAGATCTACACTCTCCTGTGTAGGCATATTTTGAGTCTTTCTTTGCAAACACATACACTGTGTTTGTAGCCATTTTCTCTTGAGCAATCAGAACCTGTGTGAGAAAGAACAGTAGTAAATAACTGACAAAAGAGCATGCTCAAAGTAACAAGCACAGTGTTTCTACTATTCCTACAAGTGCCTTAGTGTGAGAGCACTGCACAGCAAGAAGTCAATTTGCCAAACTCAGATGGATTATACATCTTAAAAAATACAGATTTAAGCAAAATATATAGCGAGTTAAGACAAAACAACCAAAACAAGAGACTTAGGGAACACTGTTCTCTGTGATGTACTTATGAAATCTGCAAGCTGCACCGAGAAATTTGTTAGCTTTAGGCACTACACTGATAAAAAAAGCATTTCACTATCTGTTTTTCCAAGGCCAATGCACTACAAAGGCATGTAAATTTAAATGCCAACTATAACAATCTAAGACAGATTATTTTTTTTCTCCAAGAAGAAAATAAAATTCTAATACTTTTGCTGTGGTTACTCAGCTATCAGTTACAAAATACTGGCAGCTTCACTGGTGAGGCACTAGCCCAAAGAGGATATGACTTCTAAAGCTGCATCCACTGCAATGGAAGGAAAAATCCCATTTTATAATAAAATGCATCATAGCAGTGAAAAAGCTGGAGGACACTCCAAGTGAAGAAGCGCCTCATTTTAGAGTGCATGCTACTCTGCAATGCTGGAAACAGAAAGGAAAACAGTGGCATTCAGTGCAAAACAGTTCACACGACTGAAGAAGGGAAGAACTGAAGATGGGAAACATGCCTCAGGGAAGAAGGTACCTTGAGAAATTCCTAACCGAGGACTAAACTCCAATCTTTCTCCAAGATCAAGAGTACCACACAGTAACTGATAGACTGGAATAACAGTGCTTATGCTGCTGGCAAATCATATGGAAACAAGCAACAGAACTTCCAGTGTCTGTAAAGATACCTGAGCAAGGTATAATCCCTTACCTTTTCTGATCCATTGATGATAAAATAGCCACCAGGATCAAGTGGGCATTCATTCAGTTCACAGAGATCACGGTCAGTTAAGCCATTCAATAAACAGTATGTTGAACGTAACATAATAGGAATTTTTCCTATAAAGGTTTTCTGATGCTGAGTCTGTAACTGATCCTCCCCTTCTTTAATAACTGTTTTAGTTATATCCACATACAAGGGGGCTGAATACCTGCAAAATAAAAATACCACTGTGTTATCTGTCAGTTATTACCTTTCTGTACAACCTTGAGTAATGAAGGCACTTATTCAGGCACTCATTGGTATATTAAGTATTATTACCAAATCACCAATTATCATCTGGATTTAAAAACTAGGCATGGAATTTTAAATAGAACAGTAATTATTACATTTTCAAGGCATTACTATATTGAAAAAGACTATCAATTAATAATGCAGAGGCAGTTCTTCCTTGTGTTTATCCACTACAGAGTCGGTTCTTACGTAAGGTTTCTCAGTCTGGCTTCATTTGGCATCATAGGTGAGGGTGCTCCATCTCTTTCCCAGTGTGTAGGTTTGGAGAGATAGATTTGTTCAAACTTCAACAGATACCGGGGCTGGAAAACAAGAATACATTTAGTTGTAATGGAAGAGACAACCATTTTGGTTATTCAAGAGTGGCCCTTAAGAGTTTATAACACAATGCTGCCACATGTCTTCAGCTCAAGATATGGAAACAATCCCTCTCCAGATGAATAGATGAAAAAAGCACTAAAAAGCTTTTAATAATTTCTTAACATAGCATTAATAAAAAAGCAGAGGAAACTGAAGGACCAAAAGCGTTGCTAAGCGATGAATAAACTAACCAAATAGGTCTTCCTATAAAATAGCTAACAAATTTAAAATCTGACAAGTCAGTGAATATATTAGCAAATAGATCATGCCTTACATATGCTTACTTAGACATTTATTGCCTACATAACTTTAGATAAAACTGTCAGTTTTTATGATGCAAATACCTGAACCTGCTTTAACATATACAGTAACACAGCTGACATATCAAACAAGCTGCAAGCTTTTGTAAAGCTTTGCTCCCATTCATAAAACATCTCTTTCATTACTAACCAAAACTGCTACTGGAGAAGAACAACCACTACCAATAAACGAAAGCACAGCAAGTTGGGTAACGTCAGTTCTGAGGATGACTCTATAGCATTAGTAAAAAATGCAAGGGAACAGGAAAAATGTGTAACAAACTCAATGTTCCTGTGTCCTAAAGTTCCTTTAAATCTCCAGAGGGAAGCATCAAGGTAGTGACTGATAGCAGGGCAACACTCATCACTATGGGAACTTAGGGGAACAGGGATCAGACCACATGAGGGACACAGATGAAGCACAACAGCCACTGCAGAAGGTGCACTCTCATCACAGAAGAGCCATTACAGGGCACAGACCTGAGACAATTGGTTCTCCTTTGGAACATGGTGACAATGGAAGATGAAGAGTAACAGCAACCTTTGAAAACCTGGACCTAACTTCAGCTGAAGAAAACTAACAGAAGTTTTCAGCTGTAAATCTTTCCTGGTGTGGTAAAGCTACTGAAAACCAAAATCCCACCAAAACTTGCTTTTGGCTACCTGACTTGCTCTTCTACATCTCTGTCAGTGCAGCTTTTCACAGCAATTGACAATATGAGCCACAGTAGCCAGTTGTTCTTGGTCACTTCTCAACCAAAAGGACTCTATAGGACAGGGAAGTTCAATTTCATGGATAACAAAGATCTTGCACATATTTCTCAGCCATATACCCGACTATACGACAACTTAGCCACATATCTCAGACTCCAAGAGTTCATCCTTCTGTCCTATTGACTGCACAAGCAGCATCACACTTCATATGTATTTCCATCTCTTGAGACAGGGGTTGAATAAACCCAATGCAAAATGATTTTGCATAGTAAAAACACATCATCTCTGCCTGGGTTCTCCACTTACCGGCTCCTCCACTTCTCCTGAGGCATGCTGGGCTTCAGCTTGTAAATCAATTGGTGGCGCATCTTCAACAATTCTCTGCACAGACATCTGAATAAACTCATCAAAAGAATCCAGCTGTTGCCTCACTAAACCCTTTTCATCAAAGTAGGAGCTAAAAAAAAAGTACATTAATGAACAAGAAATCTTAATTTAATTCAGGTGTTTCATAGAAAAAGCTTAAGATTTATAACAAAACCTCCAAAAGCCATGAAATACAGTAGAGAATCAAACACATTCACTTATCCCAGGGCATGAGTTTCAAAGAGATGCTCAAAAATGTTTGATAATTCACTGCTTGAAGACACAGAAACTACAAAGTGACAGATGTGCTGCCACCTCTTGGCTAAGCCAAGACTGCACACACAGCCTACCTTAAGTTAGAAGGGAAATATGATGACAAACCTCAGTGAAAGTGGCTTCAGCTAAAGTTTTCACACACAACTGTAAATCATTTTGCTTTAAATAATTTTCCAACCTGCAGTAAAAGGAGAGCATGCCCCAAAGTCCAAGTAATAGTTCTCAGAACTCAGAATCAATCTGTATTACGGAACAGTTGAGGCTGGAAGGGATGTCTGGATGTCACCTTGTCTGGTCACTGCACCCAAGCAAGGTCACCTACAGCTGATTGCCTTTAACCAGCTTCAGACAGCTTTTGAGTAACACCAAGGATGGAGATACAGACTCCATGACCTCTCTGGACAACCCATGCCAGGCCTTGGTCCCACTCACAGTAAACAAAGTGTTTTGCCATAGGAGTGAGGTGCAGCTTCAGCAAAAGAATTCATCTTAGATACCTCCCACATGTCTGAAAGCAAAGACAGCTGTACTGCTGCACAAAAGAAAGGATCTCCTTCTGTTTCCAAAGTTTCACATCTCTGCTCTCCAACCAGACTGTATATGGGACCACCTCTGCAGACCTACCTTTCTGCTTGCAGGTGCTACTCTAAGATACCATTAATGTACATCTTATGAAGTATGCAACTAGTGAAAGAAACACTTTTTTCTCAGTTCACATGGCATCCCACTTACTAACAGTCACAAGAAGCTGCAGGTTCTTTTTTTGACAGAAAAGAACCCACTTAAATGGTAAAAATACTCAAGTACTGCCTTCCTAATGCCAGCATCAGCTGTGAGATTAGTGGACAAAATTATGTGCTCGATATGGAACCAAAACCATCTCTCACTTAATTGAAAACAGCGTGGCTCCCTGAGGGTCAGCAGGGGTTCCTCATTCCCAATGGCAAACCTTAAAGCCCTCCTGCTCTGAATGTGCTACAACACAGGGTTCAGCATAACCAAGCCTGCAGCTCCCAGGGCGTGTCCCTAGCACAGTGGATGCCACCTGTCAGGCTAAGAGAGCAAGTGAAGGGTTAAGAAAAGGGAGTTTTAGACAGTCACCTAATGACAATCCAGCAGGCTTCTTGCCACAGGTCGGGCGTGATCTCATCATCGTCCTCATCATACTGCATATCTGTGGGAAATGAAGCACAGCGTGTGAGCCGGGCTCCCACCACCACCACCACGGTGTCCCTCCTCGCCAGCCGAGGGACCCTCCGCAATCCAGCATCGCCCGTGCCCGCCCGGCTCCCGCGGGGGATTCGGAGCATCCCCCCGCTCCCGGCTCCCGCGGGGGATCCGGAGCATCCCCCCGCTCCCGGCTCCCGCGGGGGATC
>JAOXXN010000471.1:18009503-18022539 GCA_026770055.1 Myrmophylax atrothorax | reverse complement strand
CGCCGCGGCGGGAGCGGAAGCCGGAGGCGGGCAGGCAGCGCGAGCCGGAGGCGGGCAGGCAGCCCGAGGCGCGGCGGGAGCGGCGGGCGCGGGGAATATCGGCCGGGATCCCGGGTGTGCCCGACCCGTCGGTGCCGCCGAGCGGCGTGAGCTGCTCGGGCTGCGGGGCCGAGCTGCAGTGCGCGGACGGCGACGCGCCTGGGTTCGTGCCGGCCGAGAAGTACCGCAGCCTGCTGTCGGAGGGCGCGGCGGGGCTGCGCGGCACCGTGTGCCAGCGCTGCTGGGCGCTGGCGCACCACGGGCTGGCCCTGCGGCTGCGGCTGCCGCCCGACGAGCACCGGCGGGTGGTGAGCGCCGCGCTGCGCCGCCCGCCGCGCCACGGCCGCGGGCCGCTGCTGCTCTACGTGCTCGACGTTATGGAGCTGCCCGACCCGGTGCTGCCGCAGCTGCCCGCGCTGCTGGGCCCCGGCGTGCCCGCCTCCGGCGTGCTGGTGGTGGGCAACAAAGTAGACCTGCTGCCCGCGGACGCTCCCGGGCACCTGGGGCGGCTGAGGAAGAGGCTGGCCGAGGCCTGCGCCCGGGCCGGGCTGGAGGGGGCTGCGCTGGTGGACGTCCGCCTGGTGAGCGCCAAGACCGGCTTCGGGGTGGAGGGGCTGGTCAGCCGCCTGCAGCGCTCCTGGAAGTGCGCCGGGGACGTGTACCTGCTGGGCGCCACCAACTCCGGCAAGTCCACGCTCTTCAACACCCTGCTGAGCTCCGACTACTGCAAGTCCCGCGCCCCTGACATCGTCGACAGGGCCACCGTGTCCCCATGGCCAGGTCAGGGACGCTGCTCTCGCCCAGGGTGTTGGGGCCTCAGAAGCCAGCGAGCGCTGGGCCTCTGCGCTGCCCTCGGCCACCGCCGTGGCAGCAGAACCTGTCACCCAATGGGAACCCACCACTGCGAGCACCACCGTGGTGGGCAGCGAGCTCCTGAGCTCTGCCGTGCTTCCAATTGTCACCTCTGGGGAGTGGCTGAGGGAGCTGGGGTTGTTTAACCTGGAGAAGAGAAGGTTCAGGGGAGACCTTATCACCTTATCTGCAACTATCTGAAAGGAGGTTGTAGCCAGGTGGGGGGTTGGCCTCTTCTCCCAGGTAGCTAGTGATAGGACAAGAGGACATAGTCTTAAGCTGTGGTAGGGGAGGTTTAGGTTGGACTTTGGAGGAATTTCTTCAGAGAAGGAATCATTAGACATTGGAATGGATTGCCCAGGGAGGTGGTAGAGTCACAGTTCCTGGAGGTGTTTGACTAGATGTGGCACTTGGTGCCATGATCTAGTTAACATGTTGTTTTTCAGGTATAGGTTGGACTCGATGATCTCAAAGGTCTTTTCCAACGTGGTTGATTCTGTGATTCCCTGGGGCAGCAGGTGTGGGAGGTGTGCGCTGAGGGTGCTGCGCATCTGGGAACACTGAGGGGCCTGGTAGACCAGAGTCAGCCTCTGTGTGCCCCCCTGCCGGTGGGGATGCTGATCCATATGCCTTGTCCTGTCCCTATCAATTAGGGCCGCCCTCCAGTTTGGAGGAACCAGGAGGTGGACTGGTGAGCACCTGTAGGTCAAGCCAAGCCACTTGGAGGTGAGACTTGCCTGGGGTGTATTGTCAGTCTTGGCACCACCTGCCTTTGAGATCCTTTTGTTCAAACAATAGGTGAGAACAGGTCTCAAGCAGGTGGATGCCTCCTATTTGTTGCCCTGCCTTTGGAGGGTGGTACTTTATGGGAGCAGCTGTAGTTCAACCTCTGGCTTTGTGTTACTGGGTTTCACCAAAAAGTTGGAGAAGCAATTTTTTTTTGTTCATCAGAGCTTAAATATACCAGTTAAACAGAGACCCAAAGATACCTTGTTTTTTTTTTTTCCAGGAACAACACTGAATCTGTTGAAATTTCCACTTATTAATCCTACATGTGACAGGATATTCCGAAGGCAGGAGAGGCTGAAAGAGGAGGCAACAAAAACAGAAGATGATCTAAGCAGGGAAGAAAAAGTGTACCTTAATCACCTTAAAAAGCAAGGCTACTTAGTGGGTGAGTATTGCCTGAGTAAAGATATTGCCACTGTGCCCCAATGAAAATACTGCTTCGCCCAAAGGAATGTTAACTCCTTAGTTTGCTTTAGAATCCAGCTGTTTTTTGCAAGTAATTTCTTCCTACACTGAAAGAACTTATTTGCATTTAATTACTGGAAGGAAATGCTATCTGTAGAAGCAGCAAAAAATTTCCAAACTTGCATTTAAGTTATTTTGATTAGTGTTTGTTCCCAGAGTAATGGGGGCAAGACCTCTATCTCCTTCATAAGCAGCATCATTGGCACTTCTTTTGAGTACTTGTGAGCTGTTCTAGTGGCATTGGAGAGATTTTTTTCTTCAATGCACGTCCCATCTGAACTAGGCTGGCAAATTCTGACGGTTTAGTAGTTTACAAGGATATATAATAAAATAGTAAACTATGGGCCATCTCTCATTCCTAAAGGAAGAAAACAAGTTTAATTTTTAAATAATCATGTTTGGGTTGCAGGCTGCTGTGGTTGTACTTCATTTTAGTATTTATCCAAAGAGGGGGTTGCCAGAAGATAGCTCTGGTCTTCAAATGATTTTGTGTTTGGCAGTCTGAGGCACTGAAAAAAGGAGGCAGCTGCCTGTATTATAAATCAGAAATAACAGAGTGTCTGTGATCTATCCCCCTGCTGAGATTTTGAGGCTTGAGGAGTGCTAAGCAAGAGTTATAGAAGGGATTTCTTGCCATTTGGGTTTTTGAACACACAAATTTGCAGTCACGTGTCATCTTTATCACCTTTATGTTGCTGATGTGTATCTCTTTTAAGCCAGGAAAGGGGCAGATGTTTGATTGAAGGAAAGGCAGGTTAATAAATTAATTATCAGGAACCTTTTTCATTTTAATCCAGGAAGAGTTGGAAGAACATTTCAACGGCAGAAGCCTAGCACTGTGATTGACTTTGATCCTGACGCGCTCTCCTACAGCGTAGATGAAGATCCCATACATTCCCCGAAGAAGCAGGAGAAAAGGGAGGAGTTCACACACAACGAAGTGAAGGACGCTCGCTGGTGTTTTGACACTCCAGGAATCATAAAGGAAGATTGTGTAGGTACTCTGTGGTACTGTGTTTTGGGATGACAGGGTTTGGTAGGACTGTTCTGCTTTAGCTGTGCCAGTGGGAGAGTATTTCTGCTGTAGTTTGGGATTAGGATTCTTTTAGTTTGGGAATTGTGTTAAGATATGGTTTGTACTTACTTGGGATCATGTGATAATGTTGCATTTCTGAATAGTGCATACTGCCAGCTTTATGAAGAGCTGTAGAACTGCATCATCAAGCTTCCATTACCCCTGAATGAAAGGAAGTAATAGTTCTGTAAGCAAGTTTCTACCAGTGTCATCCAATGAAGCTGGCATTTTTGGAGCTCTCCCAGTCTACTGAAAAAGATGGAACTTAGTAGGATAACCAGAGTTGTATGATATAACTAAATCTTAGAGAACAGACTCTTCTGAAGCAAACAGGATCCACAGTGTTCCTGTTGATGGCTCCAGTAGGTCTGGCCTACATCAGCATTCAGTAGAGTATTGGTTCTACTGGAGCCAGTGCTGATGAAGTACGCATGTCCAAAACAGGCATGTTTTGGTTTTTGATCACTTTGATGCCCATCCAAAGCTGCAGGTCATTTTTTGGGAAAGATTAAAAGGTACAGGGAGATGGAAAGGTTCTGAAGAGAATGAAATGCAAGAACTGTACTGAGACAGAGGTGCTGCTTTCATGAGACTAGAAAACTACTGGTTTTCTAGTGATGTGTTTGCGAGACAATAACCCACTCTGCTATGGCACTTAGCTCTCTTATAGCCAGTCTAAAGACAAGACATCAGATTAGAGAGCTGGTTTGGTAACTTAAAATTGTATATGTTTTTCTCCTCTTCTGGAGTTGAATACGTGTGGGAAACAAGAGGGTTTTCCTCCATCCAGAAACGCTGCTGTTTCTGATTTTGATTATCCTTGCTGTGCCTGTGGAGAGCTACATGTCAAGTTTCAGATCAAATTTTGTTCCTGCGTCAGTGTTCAATCTGAGTGGAGAACAAGCAGATTGTCTATGTGGTACATATTGGTAGGGGAGATTTCTAATTATAAGCAGGTTTCTTTTATTCATTTTATTTTGGAAGAAGAGGGAAGGAAAGTGGCTGTTAGCATTTGATGAAATAAATTTTTTGCCTTAATCCTTGAAGGTTTGTTTTTAGCTGCTTCATCATAATTCCTTACAAACCCAAACTTTTGGAAAGCCTGGAAAAGGATTACTGATAGCTCAGGTTTTGGTTTAAATATTGTCAAACACATCAGAAAACCTGCAGCTAGTATGTCAAAGCCTTCTCATCTTTTAGAATTGGTGTTGAAATCTGCCCTGACTTTCAAGCTAAAAAATGTCTGCTTGTGAGCATAGAAAGAGCATTACAGGTTCTGACTGCACCACAGTCCTTGTTATTTGGTCTTTTAAAGCTGAATTGAGGTTAATTATCATGTCCAGACTGGTACAAATTTCCATCTTCATGACTGGGGGCACAGCCGGAAGAGACATCGTGGAGACAATTTGTTTCCTTGGAGGCACCGTTTTTCGTGCTGACACATTGTTTCATGACTGGATTTGAACTGTGGTACCACACAAAAGTGATCAAACTTCCATGGCTGCAGCACTGCTGGTTAAGTCACTGGTTTTTAAGTATACTTTGGGGTGAATCATCTCAGTGAAACAAGTTAGCATCCAAACAGATGAGCTAGGTGAGGCAGGAGAAGGAAAGGAAGAGAGAGGAGAGGAATACAGGGCAGCAGAAGCATTTAGGAGCCCTCACAGAGGGGAAAGCTTGTTTCACTGTGTGCAGGGTTACAGATCCATGCTGTGTGTCAGGCTGGTCATCCTGCAGTTTGAGTTGTTCCACAGGGTGATTCAGGACTTTTCTCTAGTGAGAGACTTTGAGATTAGCGTTGCTGTTAGTATTGATTTATCACTTCTTGTCACTACTTAAGTGGAGTAACTCAAATATCATAGCTGAAGGTGGTCTCCAGTTCTGCACATGGCTGCACAATAAATTTTGGATGAGCTTGTTCCAGCCAGACCCTGGACTCCTGCATTCATGTCCAACAGGCTGCTGACAGCTGATGCATTTTGACATGGACCCTGCCATGGAGAACAGTGACATCTCTATCTCTTCCTGTTTCTTACTTACTGTGTGGACCAAAATTGAACTGTTCTGTCAGATGGCCTTTACACTGCTTTACTTGGTCTTTTTCCTCTACGAATATAGTGCCAATACTAATTTCATTGTCCCTATTGAAACATCTGGAATGAGCTATGGCAGTTCAATTTATTTTGCAGGTTTTGAATCTCCTGACAGAGAAGGAAGTAAAGCTGGTTTTGCCAACAGTTGCCATCGTTCCACGGACCTTCATTCTTAAGCCAGGAATGACTTTGTTTTTAGCAGCATTGGGACGTGTAGACTACTTACAGGTAAGGGAAGAAAGGATTTTGGGAGCAGCTGCTTCATTTCTTACTATAGTACCAGACATAAAAGGCTTCCTGGTTAAGTTTCCCAGACCCCTTTTTGCTGCTTTGGAGATGATGAATCTGTTAATAAATCACTGCAAAAGGTTAGAAAGCCTTGGGATGGTCAGTTGAAAGGTTTGTTACTTGTTACCAGCATGCAATATTTTTATAGCGTGTAATGGTAACTGCTTTTGAGTGCTGACTAATGTCCTCAGCTTAATGTGCTTCCCATAACGTACCAAGAGGCACAAGGGAGGGAGAGAGGGAGGGAGGAGAATTCCAGAATTAACTCGGAAAACAAGTGGGTTTCATCATTTCTGTGTGTGGTGAAAGCTGGCTGCCACGAGAGAAAAGCATGGACATTTTTCTTTCATGACACAAACTTCTGAAGAATTGGCCAGAGGAAGCAATTAATTGCGTGTGTATTTTAGTTTCTGTAAGCATAGGTACTGTGTGTCCCACCTGCCAGTAATTTCTTCAATTAATTATAAATTCCATACCATACACCTTTATTGAACTGCGTGGAGCTAACCTCCCATGATATTCCCTCTGGAAGGGACGGTTTCTTCCAGTCGTAAGTGCTAGATCCTTTTTTCAGTAGTTTGCCCTGTTTTGGAGGAGGTGTGTATGGCTATTACTGTGTTTCAGTCAGCTTTCCAAGATCACCATAGAAATGTTGAATTTGTACTTTGCTCAGGACATTCTTGACCTGCTGGAAGAAAGTCAGAAAGTGGGAGGGGGTGGGATTCTCTAAGTAACAGTGTGCCTGTATGGCAGGAGAGTTCCATCATAGCTAAGGTGGGAATCCAGGGCCCTGTCCCAAAAACCAGCTTGGCAGGACAGAGTAGTAATGCCTCAGTCAGGAAAAACAGTTTGTGAGGAGAGCAACTGAGCAGAAGAAAATCTCCTTATCCATACTGTCTTGGGAAAAGCTCTCAGAAAAGAACTTCCTAGGCATGTTGGTTGGGTGGTATCAGGGATTAAAGAAAGCACCTGGATTTGCATCCCTGAGAAAGCAGGACAGCAATACAGATGACATCTTTCTGGCAGGATACACCCTCTGCAGAAGTGCTTCAAGAATGGGCAACACAGGGCTGCCTGGGGAGTGTTTTGTTCTTGGGAGCTGTGGAGAACACGGCTGGTATGAGCAGCTGGGGGGACCTGTGGTCAGGGCAAAGAAGTGTCACATAGTCTCTTGATGAGAGGTTCAGGCTCAGAAACGTGTCTAGGGAGTGCAGCAAGGCTGGCAGTTTGGCTCCTGTTCTCCACATAATGGTGCTCCTAGCAAGCTGTTAAAAGTTTGGGGCCCTTCAGGTCCTTGGTATCTGTCTCAGCAGATGTATCAGTCTTGTGTATCTACACCCTCCTGAGATCTTGAAGGACAGTTGTGATCGGATCATGACAGGAGCCCGTGCTTCAGGTTAGAGTTTTGACAAAACTTGAAGGAGTTGCTGCACTTGTGTTTCCTTATTTCAGGCTGCTGGCAGTGTTTGGAGAGGTCTCTCCCCTCTCTGACCTTGTTTGCTCTGCCTGCAGATGTGGTGGGAGTGCCTGCTGAAACTGCTCCATGTTCAGTCTTTACATAGCTTAAGAGCATCTTGGAACAAAGTATGGTTTGTTGAGAGGCGCATTAGAGATGTGGAATGACAGGCGAAGAAGCACCAGATAAGATATTCATCACCTCTCATGCTGAATAACCACGCTCTTCTTGAGAATTAAACAAGAGCAAAAATCTCTTTGGGATAATCTGCCTGAACTGAGCAGCTGTGATGGCAGGAGATGTGACATTGGGGGTGCTTTGAGGCAGGATTGTGAAACTGGGTGCTTCCCTCCTGGAAGCTTGACTCCCCAGTTTGTATAAGCCCTGCCTGCTCTACAGTGGTGGAGGCAACCCCTCGGACAGGGAGGGGACATCAGGCAAACAGGTTTTCAACATGCAGGAAAGAAATGGGGCAGGAGAGAGAAATTCAGGACTGTTTTTCTGTTAGTGTAATTAACACCCTCTTGTTACTTATTACAGGGAGAAAAGTCTGCCTGGTTTTCTGTGGTGGCTTCTAACCTGTTGCCAGTCCACATCACTACCCTGAGTAATGCAGATGCCATCTACGAGAAGCATGCCGGCCAGGAGTTATTAAAGGTAAGGTGCTTGAGGGTGGGCTCTTGGCTGCTGGTAGACAGGCTGTCCTGCCTGGTGAAGCACCCTGTCTGGGGTCCAGCTGACAGGGTAAATCTGCATTTATACAGAGTTTGAGACTTCTGTGGTGTGTAAGTGGAGATATGCAGTGTGGAGGAGTCTTGCACAGACTGCATGGCTGCAGGTGTAGTAGGAGAGAGCACTCAATTTGATGCATTTTCAGCAGAGCTTCTGTTTCTAGCACAAGCTGATTAAGATTTGCAGTGCTCTGCTCTCTGGTACTTGGCTCTTGAACTGCCTTAAAGTGCAGGCAGCAGCAGGGATATTTTCCATGACAAACCTTCAGACTGGTGTTTCAGAACAGAGTGCAATTGAAAAATGTACCTTATTCTTTCCCTGCCAGATCCTCTGCACACCTCTTCTCATCAGTGTTCTGACTTTTTTCTTGGTATGGCAATGTGCTGTGTAGCACTTGCAGATTGATGGGAAATGGGTTGAGCTGTCCCTGTCCTGGCATTTCCATTCCTGTGCTCATGGAGAACAAGTGCTGTCACTCACATCAAGGTGGCTGGCCTGAGCCACCTGCAGTGCGCACTCCATCTTTGCTCATCTCCCATGGATTCCTCTGGATGTGATCTTGATTCTGTTCAGGCACACCTGAAATAACTCCTATAGGTTATTTAATCCAGCTCTTAACTGGCTAGCAAATGTCTAATGTCCTTATTCCCCCTTGTGCCTTGCTTGCCAGTTTAAGGTTGGGAGTCCTGAAGCGTATCTTGACTGTTAAATCTTTCCTCTGTGTTTTTATCTTAGGTTCCCATGGGTGGGGAAGAGAGGATGAAAGAGTTCCCTCCACTTGTCCCTCAGGACATTACACTGAAGGGAATTGGTACCACTGAGGCAGTTGCAGATATCAAGCTTTCCTCTGCAGGTAATTTAATATTCCTTCATTAGTTTGCTTTGCAGGGTCTGCATCCTAGAAATGTTGGTGGGTAGACGCCTCTGAGGGGGTGAAGCCATATTTCCTGCTCAGACCAGGACTGTCTACAACACAAAGTCATAACAGCCATGACTTTGTCCAGCTGAGGCCTGGCAACCTCCAAGAATGGAGATGGACAGCGATGCATGTACAGCATGGCAGTATTGGAATACTTTGTTTTGGCTGCTATACAGGTTCCACAGCATCAGGAATGGCTGTGACACTGTTGGTTGTCCAGGTGAGAAGGGCAGGGCCATTGATAGGAAAGCTTGATTGTGTTTTTGATAGTTCCCACCTTCCTGCTTAAGTTTACCAGGAAAGAGCTGTGTCTGGAGAGAGTAAGATGTGGCTTTAGGTGGTACCTTCTACTGCGAAAGAGCTGGATATCACCGTTGAGCTTGGTTTCTCAAAGAAATCACCTGGGTAAGCTCAGGTTCTTAGCCACTGTGGGAGTCAGTAGTTTGTGTCAGAACTCTTGTTGTGATCATAGGGACTTGTCTCTCTGACTGTGTTCCTTTTGGGTGTGCAGGATGGGTGGCAGTGACAGCTCATGCAGAAGAGGAATTGCTGCTCCGAGCCTATACTCCCAAGGGCACCGCGTTGGTGGTGCGGGAGCCTCCCCTTTTGCCGTACATCAGTACTGTCAGAGGAGCCCGGATTGCAGGCACTGCTGCCTACAGGACAAAAAAGCCTCCCTCCTTTGTGGAAAACCTGAAAACCACGGGAAGCAGATAGCACTTCTCATCATGTGAGCAAGGCAGAAGACAGAACAGCCTCTGGAGATCCTTGTTGCTTATTGATACTCAGAAGACTTTGGGTTCCTTTTTAAAGGCAGACAGGTACATTTTGGAAACAGGCCTGGGGAGCTCTGTAAGTCCACACCTGATGCCGTTGCTGAACTGCAGGTATTTTGAATGATCTGAGTGGCTGATACCTTGCTGTGAGAGGTAAAACAGCTTCTGGTATCTGCCAGTATCTGAGCGCAAATCCCTTTACCTGTCCCCTCTTGAAATATGGGGTGGAAACTCACCTACCTGACCTGGGCTGGCTCTGCTGCTCATAGAGTAGGTGGTTTCTTGCAGACATGCTCCTTCAGGTCAGAAATCATGCCCTTGTTCTTGGAGGCTTTACAGTGTTTCCACAGTTATGGAGGTGGAGGGAATTGGAAGGAACAGGGAATGCTCTGGTGTGCATATGAACCTCTGAGTGGTAGTGGCTGATGCTGATTCAACAACAACAACCAAAAATTGGGTGCTTTCACTCCTTCAGAATCTGAGGCAGATGAGGGTGTGCAGTGCCCTACTTTTGGACACAGGAAAGGGGAATCAAGGAGAAGCAGGTCTGTCTGCTCATCTGCCTGAGGAGGAAACTTTTGCAAGTCATTGTTTTGATTTGCTTTCTGTAGTTTGTGTAAAGGTTTTTGAAACTGAGAGTGTAAAATAAAACTTTTCAAAGACACTCTTTTGTATCCTTTCAAATAGTTGACAAAGCACTCTTGTGTAGGCATAAGCATCTCACTAAATACATGAAAATTCCAGCACAATAATAAATCTGTTAAATCTGCTAAAGACAGGCAGAGAGTGAAAGAAAGACATAAAGAAAGACATAACCAGCCAGTCTTCTGGAAAAGAGGCAAAAAATAATATCTTCCAATGTCTTCTTACCGCCACTTTTCCTTGTCCCATTTTACCTGTCTGCTTTAACTTGAGCTGGGGAACTCTGTTGCAACCCCCCTAAAATATTGGTGTGATGACCCATTGGTCAGGAACACAATATATGTTGTAAAGTCTCATGAGTCTGAACAAAGACACCAGACACTTGTCAGGCAGCTCTTGTGCTCTTTTGTACAGTCACCATGACTCTGGCAAGCAGCCCCCTAGTTGGACTCCAAGGTATTGACCAACAAGGCTTTATATTTTTTTACAATACGTTTCTCAAAATGGTGGCTAACAAGCCCTTAGTTTCCTACAGTACACGTCAGTAAGTTCTCAACTCCCACACCAAATTGCGTGGGGCCCAACCTGCCTGACGAGAACCTGCTCCTGCTGGAGGTGACAGAAGGTCTGCTGTCTTGATGTGCTGGTTGCAGCCTTCCTGGCCCATCCAAGCATGGCTGCTCAGCAGTCTCTGAGTGCCTCATCCCTTTAACAAATCCTGGTGGGTTGACTGCCAGGAAGAACAGGGTTAGGCGTGATGGGAAAGGCTGCTTGGTGTGTTCTCAGGCAGCTGGTCTGGGCTTCACCTTTATGTGTGCAGGTGAAGGTGTTTGTGGATTTTTTGGTGAACTGCAACTCTGTTCTTCCAGGTGCTGATTCATGGTCGCTGCTGGAAGTGCTGTGACTCCCGGGCTCCCCCAGTTGGTGGCTGCAATAAAATGATCTTTTCTGTCTGTGACTGCCTTAGGATATTCTAGAGCAGGGAGCTGTTCTTTTGTGATCAGTCCTGAGGGAGGATTGAGTCTGGGATCAGGCCTCATCCCAGCATCCTTCCCAGTGGGCAGCAGGACTGAGTCAAGATGCCCTAGGAGTGAAACCAGAGCACAGTATCACACCAGAGGGTGGAGTTTTGAAGGGATCTGGAGGTCATCTGGTCAAACATCTGCTAAAGCAGATAGATACACCTAAAGTAGTTGGCCAGGGCTATGTCCTGGGGACTTTAGGGTATCTTCTAGCAGCAACACCATGTGGCCAGAGAGAGCAACATGTTGGCAGGACATGGTGGCCAGGAAGTGTTCGAGGTCCTTCGGATGCCAGAGCCATCCCTGCAGTTCTGAAGTTTGGGTTCTGCGCTTTTTTCTTCTATGTTGCTCTTTCTCTGTAGCAGAGTAATTCTGTGGCCCCTGAGAGTTGTGGGTGGTGGTGGTGCCGCTGCTTCAGGTGTGTCAGGACTTAAAGAATGCATCTAACTGTCCGAAAACACTGTCAAAGAGGGAAATTCCCATAAGATATGGCATTACACTGTGTAGAGGGCTGGGCCCCACCATTTGAGGAGGATGTGAAGGTTCTCAGATGCTTCCAGTGAAGAAGTTTTCTTTTTTATGCTTTACATGGGTCTATGGTTACACTTGGTTATGGCTACATGCTTTAAAAAGGCAACAAGGTGTATTTTCAGCAAGCTAAAAATAAAATCAGTGAAAAATTAAATATAATGGTATTCAACTGAAATTTAGAGGGACAATGTGCCAACAGCAGTTTTTTTTCTCTGTGCAGAAAAGTGCTGACTGATGGGATCACCAGACTCTAAAGATCTCTTGGAAGGTTTAAAAATGTAGATGGTATGGCATAAGGGGAGATAGGTGAAAGACTGAAAGCAGGGGCAAAGGTGGTTTGTTCTTGATAGGGAGCACGAAGAGAAAATGTGATTACTTAAGGTCTTCATATGCTAATGCTATCCCACTTCCTGTGTTTGGGGAGAGACTGGAGGAGATGGGATATACAGTCAGCTGCAATCCTAAAGAAAGAATGAATTAACTTGCAGGCAAAGTAGGTTTGTTGAGAAGACAAATGAGACTGCAGTCTGGTCTACAAAAAATGAGTAAAATCCTAATTAGTTGTGTCCTGATGACAAGGTTAAGGAAGTGGCTAAATAGTGGATGGTATGCTACATCTAAGGTTGAAAGAACATCTGCTAATGTTCCTGTTGAAGTTGCTATTGTAGTAGGGAGAAAAAAGGGAAAAGCAAAACCATAAAAAGCAGTACAAGATAGGACACTCTTTCTTTTTTCTCCCATCTTTTATTTTCAGAAGAGAGATGAGAACTGCATGGAGGAACTCTTATTTCTTCTTGATTTCCATACCTTGGATCACTAGTAATACTGCACTTATATGGTCCAATATATGCATAACAATGCATTTATATTGCATAAGAAAAGGGGAATGAATGTTTTGGAACAAAGATGATAATGAGAATACCATTCAGTAAAGTTGGCTTTAAAAATCCTTTAGTATTTTAGTCTGTGGAGCATCCTGGGTCTTTCTATGTCATCAAACTCAATATCTGTATTTGGTAGTGATGCTAAAGCTTGGCATGGCAAATGTCAGTCACAACTCGGGAGCTGCACCCGTTCTCTTGGTTATTGCCAAGGAAAACTGTCATGACTGGGTGTTCCTTCTGTGTTGCATGTGCCCCTGCTCGGATTGCTCTTTCTGTGCTTTGAATCAGGACAGAAGCTCGAAGCTGTTGGTGTAGGGGTTGGGAATTGGACCCACTACCACCAGCGCTCTCTAATACAGAGACTGTGTCTCCCTGAAAGGGTGAAGAGCAACACATGGCCTGGAAACTTCTTGGAGAACTCTGGAAGCAAATTCAGGAAGGAGAAAGGGGATTTTAAGGGCTTTGACTTTGCT
>JAOXXN010000471.1:17985387-18007406 GCA_026770055.1 Myrmophylax atrothorax | reverse complement strand
GTTCATGCCCCGCCGGGCTGGCCGTGCCCGCCGGGCTGTTCGTGCCCCGCCGGGCAGGCCGTGCCCGCCGGTCTGGCCGCCTCAGCGGTTTGGTATTTTTGTTTGCTCGAGAAACTTTCTGAGAATCCTATAACCTTTAAGATAAGACAGATTTTTTTTATAGGTAGAAAGCATCTATGTTTCCTTTCTGTGTTGCCTGAAAGGTGTAACCAGTCAGAAACCTGCCTCCCAGGCTGAGGAAATAGCATCCAGGAACAAGAATGGGAGAACCAGTTCCAAGACTTGGAAACGGGACAACTGAAAAGGAGCTGCTAAACTTTTTGAAATCGTGCACATTTCAAATTAGATCTGGATTTACTAGTATGAATAAGTTTTAAAAAGATTTTAATTCTTCTAACAGTTATAGAGAAAATAGTTGAAAAAGAATAAATATTAATAATAAATAGTTAATAAAGTTAATACAGAATTAATATAAAACTATTTTAGTTATGTGTGTGGCAAGAAATGAGCATAACCTTATATTTTGCTTAACTTGCTGAGAATTTCCTAACTTTAGAAGCGAGGCCTTTTTCAAGAAAGATGGACTGGGAAATGACCATAGTTTTGCAAATGGATAGACTAAATCTTCAAACTGACACGTAATCAATCAAGATTCAGCATTCAAGGCTGTGAAACAGGTCATCCGAAGCGAAAAGATAAAAGCAAAACGGATTAATTTATGGAGTAAAAAGCTGTTTCTGAGAGTCTGTAATTATAATAAAAGGTCACTAGATGGCAGACAAGACCGTGAAGCAGTTGCAGCAGCGCTGTCCAGCGAGACTCGTGAAATGGGTGCTATTTAATGAATATATAATAACTTTTGGAAATCTAAAGTTTTTGCTTTTGTGATTTCCTTGGAGTACTTATGGACGGATTTATCCGCAGTGCACCCTGGTACTGTCAATAAAGGATGCCTACTCACCACTGATACAGATTTGGTGTTAAATCTTTAAGTTTGATTTCAGTTCCCCATGAAATGCTGCTGAGGATTTACCATCAAATAGATGTATCTGTGCATTAGGCACAGCATTGCCGCTGGTGGAGGGAGGGGATTGTCCTGGTCTACTCTGTGTTGGTGCAGCCTCACCTGGTGGGTGACCAAGGCAAGGAAGATGGAAAGCTATTGAAGAGTGTCCAAAGGAGGGCCACAGAGATGGTGAAGGGCCCAGAGGAGAAGACATATGTGGTGCTGAGGTAACATGGTTTGTTTAGCCTAGGGAAGAGAATCCTGAGGGGAGACCTCACTGTGGTCTACAGCTTCCTTGTGATGGGGAGCAGAGGGGCAGGCACTGATCTCTGTGGTGACCAGTGACAGGACCTGAGGGAATGGCAAGAAGCTGAGCCAGGTTGCATATCTGGGGAAGGTTCTTCACCCAGAGGGTGGTTGGGCACTGGAATAGGCTCCCCAGGGGAGTGGTCACAGCACTGAGCCTGACAGAGCTCAAGAAGCATTTGGACAGTGCTCTCAGGCACACGGTGTGACTCTTGGGTCTGTCCTGTGCAGGACAAGGAGTTGAGCTCACCGTTCCTTGTGGATCCCTTCTAACTGAGGATATTCTAGAATTCTCTGATTTTGTGAAATCCAATAATCCTAGGGAATGCCTTATACTTATCTTTTTTTCTTCTCACTAGTAAGCCAAAGCAGTGAGCATTGGCCAAAGGAAGCCATGGGAGGAAGAACTCTGTACCTTTGGCAGGGTGAGTGCAAGGGAAGGAGATTTGACATCAAACATCAGGGAGAATCCTTATTTTTAAAGAAAATGTTGATGCAACTTCATTTTCTAAACAGAAAATGGCCTTCTGAGTTTTCCAACTTGTCAGGATAATGGTTTTTTTTAATGATTCTCACAAATGACCGCAGGCCAAGTATTCCCAATGCCTTGCCTTTCAAACAGACATAAAAATAAAAATAGCCTATCACAGAAACTGCCATAGACCTTCAAATTTTTCCATTTCAGTGTTTTCACTCTCCTCTGAGTGGCTTGTGATAGATGTGAAAACAGCAGCAGCAGCAGCCGCAGGAAAAAAAAAAAGATGTCACTAATTACAGACACAGGAGGGATGCTCAAATGAGCCAAAGTGGCAAGAACTGACATGTATGGTTCCTTGGCTCTCTATATGAAACATTAGTGTACTCTGGATCAGTAGATATATGAATGAAGAGAGAAGGCAAAAGAATGAAACCTGGAAACAAGAACTATCCAGGCCAAGGTGTCATTAACAGTAAAATTGCTTTTCCTTTTATACTTGCTGTCTCAGAACTTTAGCTATTGCCATTAGTTCAATTCAAAATGACATGGTACTTCACATCAGTCTAAAGAGTAGTCTAATCAGACAAAATACAAGGAGGCCGAAACATGACTGGGTCTCAGGTCCTCTAGGAATGCAAAGAGTTAAGTTATAGGACGTTTTATGGCTCATTGGTAGGGTTTGAGATACATGAATGGGATGTACTACAGGCCTTTCAGCATTAATTAAGCTGTTGCATAATAGCCTTTGATGACAGAAAACTAGAGTCAGTGCTCAGCATGGCCTCTGTTTGTCCTTTTTTTGCTGCTGATGTTCCACACACCCAGTTGCCTCTCCTGCACTGTGTTAGCGCTCTAAGCACATGCCAATAACTGAACTACTGCCATACTTTAAAGGGGGGAGAAGGGTTGGAGAATGGAGATATTCAGACTTAGGGTTATGCCTTTAGCAACACTGAACAATCCTGCCAAAGGAAGTTTGCATTGCTCGCTGTGATGTTCTGTACAGCTTCCTTAAGCTGAATACTGATACTGAGACATCAAGGAACCTATTGTGGCAATGTGGAAATGTCATATAAATTTAAAAATGTTTTCACATTTTTTTTCTACAAAAGTGTTTGAGAGCTTTAGAGTTTCCAATCAATGCAGCAATTTTATTCTACAACACATTTCTAAAACCTATGAGGTTTGCAAAATGAAATGTAATTCTAACATTTGCTTTTCAGATATTTGGTGCAAGTGAAGAACAATTCTGAAATATCCACAGCAATTTCTTCTTATTAAATTCATTCAGTGTGGATATATTTTATATCTGTAGGTATTTGCATAATGAGCATACTTGATAAATAATTACTAAGTTACAGTTAATTGTCCAATTAATTACAAGAAAATCAATTTGAAAGTTGGAGAAGCCTTACAAGTTGCAGTAAGGAGAGTGAAGAGTAGATGAAAGGAGAAGGTAAATTCAATTAAAATGTCATCTAAGTCAACTTCATCATTTTTAAGGCAGTAAGGAGAGATTGGCAGCTTCCATCCTCCTGCTGTGAGATACTTTTGTACCACTGAGATTTCTAACACGGCTAGCTCTGAGTCTCTGAACCTTTGCATAGTAGCTCAGTCTATTCCATGAAGACCATTAGTCTCGCTGAATGTGGCCCACTTTTGCTGAGAAAGGTTTGCATACATAAACAGAGATGCTTGAAAGCTTCTTTGTTTAATAATACATTATTGCTTTCTATGAATTGTAGTATTTTCACTCATTTTTGCAGGCTCCACATAAGGCTTATAGCAACTATAACTTGCTCATGAATACATATGTGATGGTACCTCTAGCACTACCTTCAGTCTTGATGACCCTGATTTGATACAGATTTGTCAGTAGCACACTTCAGACCAACTTCTACCAAATGCTAAAACTGGAGCTAGTCTGGCTGCAAACGACTGACGGGGAGGAGCAGAAAAGCTCATTTAAGGCTTGTTTTGCAAAGAGGAAAGGATAAATCCAGTGCCTTACAGTAAAAAGTCTGAAGAGCAGAGGGTGGATTGTCCTTTCCATGGACAAGCGTTGCAGTCACTCAAGCATGACAAGACAGGACTGCTTGCCACAGTAGGGGGAGAAGGCAGCACCTTGGAAGAGTTGGAGAAGTTCTGATGTTCACTTTCTTTAATCACTTTAAAGCACAGCCTCTACTTCTCATGTGCTATTTTCCAAGCCTCCCATGTCTTAGTCATATCTTCATGCATCAGGCAGATTTACTTTTTCAATAGCACTTGAAGTGAGGAGAAAATATCTGCAATTTTAATAATGAACACTTTCAACTGTGTATTTATTTTTAGCGAGCAGAGTGCTCCTTTCCTTGCTTTTCCAGGTAATTGGATATACATGTTGTAATAAATCACCTTTCATTCTTTGCCATTGTCTCCTGATGAACTTTTCCCTGTCACTCACACTTCCTAGGTAGCTTAGAAAGTCTGCTAGGATGAAATATTTTTTATTGATAACAAAGAGACTAGACCACCTGACTATTTCAGCATACCAACACTACAGATTAAGTCTTCAAGGAGTACAAGAGGGCCCACTTTATGTTCCTCTGACTTTTTTTGCCATGGCAGATGGGCTGTGGGTGAGAAGAGAAATATAGACAGATATCCCAGCTCAGCTGACTGTGGATATTGAGTGTTCAAGTCTTTGTCTTCACAACTAGTGAAAAAGAGGAAAGCTGCTTGTTTCCTAGTGCTTTTCACAGTGAGAACAAGATGACTTGGAAAGGTTTGTTTTGTTGGCTTTTAGGAAATTACCAACTGTGGTCCTGATTCAAACATACCTGTGTTGCTAACCACAAATTACTGATGCTTTCCAACTAATCTTTCCATTATTGCTCATATTGTTGTTTTTCCTTGACGTGTTCCTATTGTTTTATTTCAAATATCTGTTTTAACATGGCTGTGACTACCCACTAACCACAGTGTCTTACAGAGTGGCACTAATACAACCGCTTTACCTTTTTCATTAAAGGAAGGAGACACTGTTGAGATGTGTTTGGCATCAGGTGATATCCAGGGGAGAAAAATATGCATAGGATAATATCTGCTGCTCAGCTCCACCAGAATGGAAACTGCATTGGTAGCTCATAAAAGAGAGATTATATGAGGTAAAAGCAAATAGGTGCCTGGCTGGCCTGAAACTAGTAGATCTTCTTTAAGATGCTCCTGGTCTTACCACCCACTACGCTTAGGGCCGAGGAAACAGTGGATTTGTACAATGTGTATACTTGTCTGCTCAAAGACATATCACCTAATACCATATTTGTAAAGGTTTTTTAGGGGCAGTTAACTTCTAGTGATTTTACTGAATACAGGTGCCTTAGCAGTTCTTGAAGACATATTTCTTGTATGTGCTCAGTTTACCTGGGTGTAAAAAAACCCCAAAACCAAAACAGTACAACATTTCCTCATAATAACATAGCATTCAGGTTTGAGATACTCAAGTAGTTCAGCAATAGAAGGGTTTTAGATGCCTCAGAAATCCCCAGCAAGGATTCTTCATGTATGTAAATTAATCCCTTCATATCCTTGACCCCAATCAGACATTTCTGAGCCAAACTCATCAGCTCCGTTGCAGCTGGAAGCAACACAAGGAGGAGGATGGAGAATCCCTGCTATCACCACATATGTCTGCAGGTCTTTCACCAACCAGGCACTACCAGCAGGTCCCAGATAACAGTGACAGTTTCCCTTCTGGGCTGAATTGAGCTGCATTGAAATCAGCCTAATCTGTCTGAACAAGCGATGCTGCTCCACCAGTTCCTGAGAAGGGTCATTCAGGGGCTGCTTTGTTCTGTTATGTGGGACATATAGACCTCACTGTGTGATAATTAGGGCCTCTGGCAGACTTTAAAAAGTCTTTTATATAAGTCTGTTACAAGAGCCTCAAAGGCTTTTGAATTCATAGACATTTGCCCCTGTAGCTACATGCCCAGTAACCCCAGCCACAAACCTCTTTCCCACCTAGTTTTATGGTGGCATACCAATATTTGTCACTTTGTTATTTACGGATAAAAAGGTGATATTTAAAGGGACACTCAATCTCCTGTATTTAATAGGCTTAAACGAGAGAATCAGTACTTTGCCAAGTTTTTTCTCGCTGTACCGCTTGATGGCACACTTGCATTAGCACACTGCAGGCTGAAGGCAAGACAAATCAACACACAAATCCTATCCAAAGTTGTTCCACTTAATTTGTTCTGCATCATGAATGTACCTGTTTAATTGATTAAAGGAATCTAGCACTGTAGTATTGAGCAGGAATAAGCGGGGCATACAAAATAATTACATCAAGAAAACCCTGTATTTTGCAATTTTAATCCCAGATGTTGCCTGGATAATTCATTACTTTCTCATTCTTTCAATAAGTTTGGTAAGAAACCTACCTTTGTCCTACTAAGCCTTTTCTTCCAGGTGTGACAAATTTTTCTTACCCAATATTTTCTTCTTTCTCTTTCTAGAAGGCTTGTAGTAGGTTTGTTCATTGCATGTGTTCATATATGTTTCAGGGTTTTCTTTTATCCTGTCCGTTCAAAAGCAGCAATGAAACTAAACAATATCTTCTGTTTGGCTAAACTGTAGGTGGAAATTATGTCCTTTGAGTAATTATGATTTGACTTCATATCAAAGTTATGTTCTCCAGCGGTCTATATGAGGATAGTAATAAGTGTTATCACATATGCCACTTCTCTCTGGGTGGTTATAAATATTTTAGTGAATGCTGCAGATGGTTACAGACCACAGGTAGAAACAATATGCTGGTCTCTTGGATTTTAAGACTTCATGAAGAAAGTATTGAAACATTTATTATCTCTTTATGTAGAGAATCTTAATAAAAAATGTAAATGACCAGGATCTGAGGTTAAAAAGTTTCAAGAACTGGGGTGAAAACTTCGGAGGGTGGCTGACTGTCATAGGGGCACCTGTTCAAGGGCTGGGATCCAAGTTCTGAAGGAGAACCTCAAAGGGAAAACTGGAATCACCTCAGTACAAATGACTGGGTGCCAAGTGACTCTTGGATTTACCAAAGCATAAATACCACCATCTTTTTTTAGAAAAACGTTACCTGATGCACAATATGGTTGCTAACAGTCTTTTCTTACCAAGACTTTAATTGTCTATTACTTTGACACTTCATCAGCTCCTGAGGGCTGGAGTGCAGACTTCTTGCCTTTGTTGTCTAATTATCCTTGTTCAACTTTGTGAATGTGTTCTTCTCCCCTAACACTCCTTCCCTGCTCCTTCAAATGCACCGGTAAAAGATGGGCTAGAGGTTTAAGTCAGGGAGAGCTCATTCTTTTTATTCTGCCTGAAACAATGGAGAGCAGAGTGGGAGTCTCACAAATAAGTGTCATGGGTAGGTAGCACCTGAGAGGTTTCGAAGCACGTGCTGTTCTGACTTCCTCCATTACCCACTGAATTGCACTGGCAGTGATAATTGCAGCTTCAGGAAAAATAACTGCTAAACAATGATAGCAGTAAAGCCCTACAGCCTTTCTCAATTAAATTAAGTGGAAATTTAGTCCTTGAATACTACTTCTGAAACTGGCTGTGTTGGAAGATAGTGTAGGGCAGGAGAAAGACTTCTTGCTTTGCTCTGTGACCATTGTCCCTATGACCCCATCTGAAGAAAAGTCAGTGTCCACCTCTGGCCTACAGCTAATGTTGTCATGAGAATAACAGCAACAGATTGCAAGCTGAATCTACTCCAGCAGAGGTCCTGTCAGGTGTTGAATTCAGGAGAAGGCCATTGCCATCTCTGTAGCCATCTCTGGTTTTGCATGAGCAGCTTGTACTTCCACCATTACTCATTTGTCTCAGCCGCAACCTCTTGATCTTTGAAGGCTATTTTGGTATTGTTAGAATGTCCTTTCTACCTCACTGTTTGCTACTCTTAGCTGCTTACCTTTGCTTTTTATCAACACCATCTGCAAACATCTCACTTTTGCTAGTGAGTCTTACAAACTGCAGTCTTACAAATTAGGATTTTGTTTCTGTACATTCTTGTGTGAGGAGGAGCTGGAGTAATTTTTGGAAATACCTTTACACTCATTTGATGTAAACTACCCAAAATGAAAGAATGAGCAAACAAATAAGAAATCTTTGTCATAATACTCATGAATTCAGATTTTCTTCAAATAATATCTGAGAGAGCATTTTCTTCAGCCTTCATAAAGGAAGGGAACTCTACCCTAATGAATGTTGTGTGGGATAAAGATGAGATAGGAAGGACAGGTTTTTATGAAAGAGAACAGCTGCAAATCAATATAGCCTTTTAGCCTCTTTCTGCAGTGCTTAGAAAAAATAACCTAAAATAAGTAGAAAGGTTTTTAGCCAGCCTTTATATAATGTAGCTATAGAAGCGCTATCTCAAAGATTTTAGGCACAGATTTCTGTGTCTTAATTTTCTACAGTTTTTAGAAAAACTACCTACAACTTTGAGAAGCAAGTAGACACAGCACATGATTGTATCCTAAGAAATCTGTGTGCATTCACCTTTGGCTACCATCCAAAGCTTGTCCACTGCATTCAATTTGAGCCATTCTCCCAAAAAAGTGACTAAACTTTTCACAATCCCTAGGTCTAGCCTGAAGTTCCTGTTCTCCCTTTTGTCATTTCTTGTGCCAGTTCCTCATTGCTTTTGGTGTATTTTGAGGAGCACTTAACCCCAGAACTCTGTGACATGCACTTTATCAGTGTAACAAAGCATCTCTGGTCTTGTGCAAAACAGAAGTAGTCATCTGTCTGGAAGTGGCCAGGACATACTGCAGGTTGTCATGCAGAGTCAGAGGCCGAGAAAAGCGAACTTGTCAGCTTTACTTTGATAAGCCCATGAGTGTGAAAGACATGTCACATGCAATTTCCATTACAGATATCATCAGGAATCCATGAGAAGCATGAATGAGTGGAAGGAGTCAGGCATGCAGAAAGTTATTCAAACTGAAAATCCTTGGGCGGTTCCAGGTGTGCCTGCTTTCCATAGGACTCAAGGAGATTCTCAAAATTGTTACAAGATCAAAGGAAGACTATCCATTGCCAAGTGCTGCATCAAGATAGCAACATAACATTTTTGGATTAACCTTCCTGTATTTTCCCACGCTTCAAGCAAAAAAAGTGATAAGTTCTCTCACAGAAGGAAAGCAGGTTTGGTAGCATCCAAAAATGTTTTGCTGCTTTTTCCACTTATTTGGGACCATGTTCCTGGGTCACTTGAGAGCAGTGTACTACATCCTCCTTGCCTTTTCCTGGCACTGGCAACTTAATCCACAGGTACAAGCATCCTCTCCCTTTGTGATGTAGGAGCCATATGGGCTGTTTGTGGAGTCAGCTTTCAGAGGACAGAGCACCAGCTGTCCTTACAATGAGAGGTCAAAACCAAGGACCCGATTCTTTAGCAGCATCTCGAATTCTATAGCTGCATGAGCTACTCACAGCAAAGGACCTGGCATGCACTGTGCTACTCTGCAGGATGATCCCACCCAGAAGCTGGCTGTAACTCTGCAGTGAAGAGCCTCATCTTCCTGAAGCTGGATGTTTGGGGTCAGCTGGGACAGATGCAAGGAGCCATGCAACTCAAATATGTGCTAGTGCTTGATTTCCAGGCACCAACTTAGTTTTAAAAGCTGAATGCAGTTCGGAGAGGAAACAAGTTTTGTTGCTTTCATTTACACTCTCACACAAAATTTTCTGCACCTGGAAGCTGGTAACAGCACAGCATACTTGTACAAGCTAAAAATACCTTTTCACTTAGGAAAAATAATGTCCCTTTGAAACCTGCACTTAGTTGAACAAGTGATGTAAGATGCATATAAGATCTTTCAGACCAATGCTACCCCTAGACAAAGCATTTGTTCATCAATAGTGTGATAAAAAGCATCACTGCAGAAGGTCAGCAGCCTAGCTTCAAGAACTAAAGTCAGATAACTGTTAGATTTGCAAGACAAGTGGAAGCAAAGTCAGCTTGTGTCAATCAGTATGAAAATGTAATTTAATTCTGTGCAACAGAAATCAATTTTTTTCTCCCAGGATCTAAGATAACTAAATATCACACAGTCAGCTTAATTAGTTTCTGATATTTGTACAACTTCACCTTTAAACTCTGGGAAAAAACCCCAAAGTTCATGTGTTTATTCTTTATAATTCTTTTCTTTTTGGCTTTACTGCTTAGAAGGAGTCTTACAAAGCTTCACAGTGGCAGTAAAATCTTATTCCAATTCAGACTTCCAGTTGGCAACCAGGAGATGGAATCAATGCTCTACCAGATCCATTAGGCCATCTCTTTAGTATCACTAAACCAAGCTCAACAAAAGAACACAAAACCAGAGGTCTTTAAACTTTTTAAAAAGATCTCTTTTCTCATCAGTTGCCTTCCCTAGGAAAGTAACAGTACATAAACTGCATGACCCTCATTCAGTGTTCCCTCCCAAATGTATCTGTCCAAGTCTTTTTCAGTATCAGTGGCTTCTCTTAAAGCTGCTGGTCCACCACCTCACAGTCTGGAGGCACCCTGTTGCCAAAGCATGGGCTAGGAGCTCCCACAAAGCAACCCACCTCTCTCTGCTGCAAACAAATTTAAGGGGTCTGTGCCTTTGTGTTGCCCTACCCCGCACATTTCCCAGTTGCATTTTCTGGGCTATTGCTCCACACGTGGCCCTGGAAGGAGCATTCAGTTACCAGCATCAGAACAAGTCTCATTACTTGTGGAATGGGTAGACCCTGTGTAAGGGGTGCTCAGCCAGTCTGACCAGTCCACCAGTCCATAGCACACAGAACACTAATTCTGGAGGTGTGAAACCAGCAGCATCTACTGTGAGAACAAGGTGAGGAGGACAAACCAGGGTGCACAGCAACTTCACCAGTGTGGGGCTCACTGCCAAGCAGAGCAAGCAGGGCTGGTGGCAATAATGAGTTCCAGCAACGGCCCAGTGACAATCAGACAAACATTCAGGCTCTAGAGCAAGCTAGGATATCTGGTAAGTCAGGCTCAGTGGAGAATAAGGCTGAGGCCAAACTATTTTACACGGTTCACAGAAAGGGTAGAAGTGTTCACATCTGAGTTTACACAGAGCTCCTGGGCTATGAATGAAGGCTGGAGGCACCAGCAGAGGTTGATGAAGGCAATTAGAGTCTATTAGCACCCTCATACCCAGCTAGCTGGCTCTCCTCAGGCTTGTTTGCATCAAGAATTTTGCCACTGGTCCAGGAGAAATCATCAACCACTTTGTTTTCTGAAATTTGGACTACATTACCTCAGCTAAAAAAGTTTTACTTGTTATAAATGTTTCAAGAAGTCTTCTGCACTCATCCCTCACCCAAGAAAAGGTTTGTAATGGTTGAACTAAATGGGCTCCTGCACTTGGGTTTACACCTCTAAGCTCAAGAATAGGGTAATTTCTAAGACCACTGTGACATCTCTTTTCTAATTTGCCGTAAACCACTATGCTTTTCCTTCATACACCCTTCTGGCTCTTTAGTGCTTTTCCAGGCTCACATGCTTGCCATAAGTACTATGCTTGAAGAACAAAGTCAGAACTGGGAGTTTCACAGGCATTCAGAACAGGCATAGTCCTGCTGTGCCTACAACCCAACAGCCCAGAGTTACATAGACAGTATAGGATGAAGGACAGATTTCAAACCCATATAATTAACCTCATGTTCTCTAGATCACAATAAGCACTTCCATAAAGCCATGCTCACTGAAGGGGGCTTTGCAGTATACTTTAGCTATCCAGAACTTTCTTGGCAACTGATGGTTGGAAAGAGAGGAGATGGTTGCTTTAGCAGAGCTGTGTGTTCCTTTAAGTGCAAAGTCATGATAAAGTGAGAGATGGAAATCTGCATGGCTGTGCAACGTGCAGTGATAAAGATGATTATAACCTCCAGTTCTCTTTAAACTTACCAAGGGCAATGGGGTGAGAGCTTAGTTAATCAATCCTGAGGAATCCTTTCCTGCTATCTTTTCCATCAGCAAAAGAATGAAATCACAAATGATGATGATTCATACCCAGTGAACAAAGGCATAAGGAGCTCGAAGTGCATTTGGCTCAACACAGCTTAATTAAAACAGGCATTGCAGGAGACTGTTGATAATGCCCTCTCACATTTCTTCTTTTTTGAAGTGACTGCATCCCAATTAGATAGGGTCTTGAGGTAAAAATGCTCTAAACTCAAAGACAAATGGTATGTCACTACCCTAACATTTAAATATGTTGGGACAGAAGTCAGCACTAATATTCCAGGCAAGGATGGCAAAAGTTGTATTGGGATCAGTGTGGTTTGCCACACGTGTAGCTGAGCTCCAGCTTTCAGAGTTTACCTGAGTGAGAAGCTTGTTCTTGGCAAAATCTGAGGCGCAGTGTAAAGAACACCGTCATGCCTTCAAAAGCTCACAATTCAGTTCCATTATTTACTCTTGGGTTAATTATAGGATTGCAGAGGTAGAGAGAAAAGTATAAAAATACTAAAATTCAAACTGGCAGTTGAAGCAAGCTGGGGTGAGGCCAAGCCTCTGCAACACATTTGATTGCCAGTGATGGCAAGAATTCTATGCATAGTTGAAAATCCTCATCCTCATATTCCCATTGGAGTTGATCATAACACTTAAAACAAAGCACCTTTGTAGAATCAGGGCTCCAGTCATTCTCTGCTAAGACAGACACTACCCTCCCAACAGGGACATTGAAAACATCACACATGGGCAGTAAAAAATGAGAAGCCTAATTTTTTGTAAATGAAAGCTGATACAGAAGCATATTCACTGTAGTCCAAGAGGTGAATTTTTCCAGGACATCTCTAAAACCTCAAAACATGCAAGGTTCATGCCTAAAATCTCTGCAAATCTATTTTACATAACAGGATAATTTTGGAGAAAAACAGTCCTGTAGCCATAATGGTACTTGTTCTTAGGAGCAGTGGAATGAAAAGAATTTAAGTGATGGAAAACAAGGGAAAGATCCCCCTAGGAAGGAAGACCTCTTTAACAGAAAATAACCTCCTTTTCCCCTGTATGCCATTAGTTTAAAAATTGTCTAGTTTCAAACTGGAGCTTTTAAAGTCCAGAATAATTTGCAGCACACTAGCTTGTCAGAACTTTGGATGAGAACTCAGCTCTCAACTCAGGTCTAGTTTTGTCTTGTCAAGCCTTAATTGCAACTTTCTCTTCCTATAAATTGATGAGTAAACTACTCAGATTTCAATTTTTTCATGTATTGACCTGTCTCTTATCTTCTTCTATCATTAATCTTTCACATATACTGGAAATTTTTCTGGACTTTGCTACATGCAGCCTGCTTTATGCTACTCAAAGGGCCTGAATTAAAATTACAACTTTTGTGTGGATTATCCTTGAATCAGAAAGATATCCAAAGCTCTTTCATGTTTCCCAGCCAGAGAAAAATGAGGTTTATGTGGGAATGGGAGCTATTCCTGTCAAGAGTTAATAACAGCATTGATTTCTGGATCACTGTGGCTGTACCTGCTCTGGGCATAGGATCAGGGCCAAATATTTAGTGGCTAAGAGCAGAACTGACCTTTGAGATCATTGATGGGACAAATATTAGCACTCATTATAATATTGCTAGCATCTAATAATGATGCAGAAAAATATGCAGCCCTTGTGGAAGCAAGGTACAGGTCATATGTTTCTGGGGACAGCTGGTTTTCTGCACTGTTACTGTCTATATTGAGATCCCATGTGTATGGTGTAGCTTAGAGCAACCCCAGAGCAGCTTTAAATAACGTGGCCAGTTCTGGGCTTGAGAATTAATGCACTGGAAACAGCTTTCTCATAGTCTGCAGTTTCTAATGTGTTAATCAGTCTGCCTCAAGAAGATGAGAATGTTCAGTCTGATGTATTTGAAGGTAAAGAGCAGGATTTTCTAAAGCAGTCATGATTAATTTTGGTTATTTAGTAAGACATATCAAGGAATTGTCTAATTAGCAAATCTGAACATCTGATCCCCTGTATGCTTTTTGGTGAACATGAAGGGCTGTTTGTTACCAGCATTATTTTCAGTGTGTCTGAGAAGACAGTTTTTATTTCATTAACCTGCACACAGGTAATTCTCAGATCACCATCCTGTTGTTCTCCTGTGGGATAGATGTATATACCTTATTGGATGCAAAAGGTGTTCAATTTTAATGGGGAAGGACAAGAAGCAAGCTACAGTCATCTTTCTAGAAGCTGGCAGTCACGCCACTGTCCCTTATGTTGCTATTCTGAGAGAATGGGTAGGATGTAATTCCCTACATCTCACACAGAAATTACTTGTCCATGTTGGCATTTGCAGCCCTCTGGGATAGCCCCAACTACTGACCTGTTTGCTAAACACTGGTTCAGCTGTGTCAGTTCTGTCGAAAACTATTTCCTGGCATTTGTGTTCAGCTCACACTATTTTGCAATATCCCAACCACGACTGTTTTCTTTCTTGAGGAAAATAACTTCTCTACTTAGGCCATTGAAAACCTGGGTGTTAAATGCCTTTCATGTCTTTTATCAGCACTGTGTGCCTGCCTTCTCTGTTGTGAGCAACGAGTGCTGTTCGTAGCATGCCCATTTGTCATTCTTTGTGTCCACATACGTTAGTGGTGTTGTTTCTGAGAAGCTTCGTGGCACAAAATGACCTCTGGGCTGGGCAACTGCATTCATGCTTGGAAGCAACACTCAGAATCACAGTCCCTCGGGCAGCAGGAACAGCAACATCTGCCTTGGGCTATGAGGGAAGCTGAGTCCTCAGAGACACAAAAGCCTGAAGCTATTTCCTTCTGTCGGTTATTCAACTGAAGTCACTGGGAAATTACTGAGGACAATACATCCAATTAGAGAGATCAGTTCTGCGCCTCATGACAGAAGTATGCATAGTTCCTGCAGCAGCAGGCAATAAATGTTACTCCTAGGCAGGCCTGCAATTCTTTGAAGATACTCTGCACCGTGCTGTAGACATCTGTTAGCACCACAGGTGTTCCCCACAGCTCTCCTAGCAGGTTTGAATAGGTGCATGCCATTGCATTTCAGAAGCAGCTAATCCCATCCACTTAAATGGTGCACACTCCAAGGAGATTTCGTTTGGTGCTTATGTTTTACTCAATGAGATAAACAGACCCGAGATTCTGTAATTCAACAAGACAGACAAACACATTGGAGCAGGAAAACACTACAAAGCTATATGTGGAAATTACTTAAGTTTTATTAAACTGTATTTTTTCCCCGTGATTTTATAAAAAAGTCCACATTTATACAGCATGAAAAGGAAACAGATTGTCTACTGTTCTGATAGTAGACCAGAAATAGACATTGGTTTGCAAGCAGTTTCGAAGCAGCCAGTGGCAGTCTGGGCTGCCTTTACAGAAGTATTCCGGAGCACTCATTTCTTGAACATCGTGCTGAGTCTGGGCATTTTGTTATCAGTAGGGAGAGGTCAGGGCTGAAAGAGAAAAAATTGATGAGCAGATCATTGACTTGGAATGAGCGACTTGTACAGTACGAGAAAGATTAAAAGGACTAAAGTGATTTATGCCAGCTGAGGATCTGAGCTGGCCAGTTTAGTTTTGGCCACTAGCCAACCTAAAGGGTGAGAATGGAGCTCAGCGGTCTGCAAATAACTGAAGGCTGTTAAATACCAAGGAGGAAATTAAATGATTTAATGAAGCACACAAAGGTGTAACTAGAAGTAGTTGTACTTAATTAAGAAAGGGACTATTGTAAATGAGTATCCAGAAAGCTTCTTGCTAATGAAATATAATAGTCTGAAAATCAACTTAGCCTGAGACTTAAACCTGTGTATGACAGAATACAAATGTCTTGCAGGTGATTGTGTCTTTAGAGTATATAAATTTACAGTTATTTTGCAGTCCCGGGCTCTAATATATCTTACCTTTTTTGTGCCATCATGTATGTTTGAGAGTCCGAATCACAAACCCACTATACTTTTTTGGCCACCTTTAATGTATATCTACTCCTCTTGAAAAAAAATCCAAACCCTAAAATGAACAGACAACTGTAGCTTATTACATATGATTAGTAGAGAACTGGTTTATGGTTAAATGGTGAAAAGTGATGATAACTATGTGGAAGAGTAGCCAGGACAGTCCTTGCCACAGTTCTTGGATGAGAAGATGTTTTCTTAGTTGTCTCAAAATTCTTGGAGGATGTGCCCCTTGCAGTGAGGGCACTGCAGTCCCAAATGGGAGAGAAACTTGAGCTTAGCTGGGGCATTCAGGTATTTCTGTGGCAAAGAAGAGACATAGAATTGTTGCTGTTCCTCTTACCTTAAAACCAGTAGCAACTGACTAGGGGAGTAACATTTCCATTTGTGAACAAACTGTGAATCATTAGCTCAGATATTTGAGAGATAGAGATTATTCTGAATTTGCTAAAATGGCCACATCTGAATTTATTTCACAGCTCATTAGGGAGCTGTGTATAATAAATTACATGGCATGTTATGTTCAGCTAACCTGCCAGCTTCCTGATTCGTTTTATGCTCTGGGTTGCTGAATGTGAATAAGCAAATAGTGCCTATTCGACCATTGTTTCATTGTCCAAATGACAGAGACAGTAACTGGACAGAGGATTTTTGTTCTTTCCGTTGAACCTAAAGCAGTTTCTTGCAAACCTAGAGGTGATTTTTCTGCATTCTACAGCCATGAGAGCTGCTTCCAGTTGATAAGAAAAGACATACTAGCAGGAAGACAGAGCTACCTAAAGGCAGGAGGGTCTGTTTTTCGTTCCTAATTGTTGCTCACAGGGCTGGTTCCTCTCAGCCCAATAATTTCCACTTCCCAGTGGGCAGGATTTTCAGACAGGCTTAAGATGTCTTATAGACCTCAAGGACATGCTGGACAGAGACTCAACCTCACCATTTTATTATTCACTTTGGGCTCTAATTTCATGTGGCTGCCTCACAGCACTGGACATAGGGAAAAGGCTTCACTTCATTTTTCATATGTAATAGCTGTGTGACTTAACTATGCAGTCCCAGTTTGCTCTGTGGTCCCACTTCGCTTCCCCTCTTCCTACCCCCCCCTCCCACCCCCAAAATTGAACTCGCTGGGCAAGATTTTCTTACTTTTCCTTAATATTTTTTCCTTAATATTTTTTCCTTTTATGTTTCACAGTTAATACTCAAAATAGGTCTCTGTGGAGTAAGAATATGTTTCATTTACTTCTTTGGTGTTTCTAGAAAAGACTAACTCATTACTGGAACCAGTAAAAAAAAAATGTATGTCTAATAGTATTAATGCTTTCTTATAGTGAAAGCTTTTGATCATGAACAGGGAGCTTTGGGGGGATGTTTCACTATAGAGTGTTTCCATTTTCTATGGACAGGATTAGTTTTTTTCACAGACTGGTTCTTCCAGGCTGTAATAATGGCTGTATGAGACTGTGCATGGACAACTCCTGTTTTTTGTACTGGCATGTTTGCATTGTCTGGTCTAAACAAAAAAAACTATACTGACTGTATATACAAATTTCCCAGTGGATTTCATTAAGTCAACTACATCCATGACATTGATATGTATTTTAAATTGGAGAGTGCTTTATTCCCTGTTTCAGGAGTTGTTAAAAGAAAACAGAAACCCTCTGACAAGTACTAGGTACTCTTATATGACAAACAAGTGCTCTGTGAAAGAAATGTGTGTCTTTACCAAATCAGGTTTCAAACAGGTATAAGATTGGTGCCCAGATGGATTCAAGTTCTTCCGTAAAGTCACAATGTAGACTTTAATTTACAGACTGGTGTTAAGGGATCAGTAGCATTCACAAGTACATGAAAGCAATACACAGGTGTTGAGGCACCTGAAACCAGTGGCTGCATTTTTACAACCAGCTGGTTTCATCTGCTGGGATGAGGCCGAGGTTTTGTCTGCTCAAGTGGTGGTTGCGTGGCAGGGCAGTTCATGCACTGAGCCAGCATTTAAGAACTGCAGGAGCCTTGCAGTAGGCAGTAGCTGTGAACATAACTGGAGGCAGGCTGTGCCATGCCTCTGTTTCACCAGCTGCAGCCAGGGAGAAAAATTGCACTCAACTTCTTTATATGTGCTTTGATGACAAGTGCTCTGTTGGAGTCAGGCATTAGGGCTGTCTTTATTCCCCTTTGGAACTGGTAGCACTAAACCACCATCCCCTTTACACACATACACACCCAAATATCTCTGCAAGCTTCTGACACTGACCTAAGCAGGGGATGGAAACAGGCTGCTCTGTGCAACAGAATAAAGGGATTTCCATTTTCCCAAACCCATACATTCTACCTTAATTGCTTTCCTGTAATAATACAGGGATATGGTGTTGGCTTTGTATGAATAATTCAGGGCAGTAAAATGATAAAGTTATCAACAGAAGATGACTTACAGCTGATAGCTTAATGCAGTTCATAGATATTTCAAAGACAAAAAGATATATCTGCAGGTGGAATGTGAAATGCTACGCTGAGAGTGTGTACAAATGTATTAACTCTATTACTGGGGTAGAGGAAAAATAAAAGTCAGCTGAAGATAGTGAATAAAACATTTTTATATACCCTGAATGTATGCTATCACCTTCTAGTAAATAATGAACAGAAGATCTTTGCAAAATTTAGATAATCTCTCGTGCAATTGGTACAATATATTTTATGAAAGGGAATGGGAAGACTTGAAGAAGAGGCAGAACTCTTTTCTAGTGGAGTGGTTAATAAATGCAGTATTACGTGTGCACCAGCAATATGTAAGGGGGTGCATTTCATGCATGGGCTACACATATCAGTGAGTGCTAGGGCTTTACATTAGAAAACATGCCCTGCATGCAGAAGCTCTTTTTTTCCCCCCCTCACTCTCCAGGTCTCTGTGCTCTGCATGGTGTGGGAGTGGTGATCCAAAGGAGAAGCTGAAGGCAGGTTGGAAACAAAACAGGTGGTGTTGCAGCCCTGAGCTTCCAGGATGCTGTTGTGGTTTGTGCTGCCCCTCTGGCCCAAGCTGGTGCTGAACTGGAGGAACTGAGGGAAGCAGCTTGTCAGAGCAAAACCCAGCGGCTACTAAAATCTCCTGACAGCTTCAGCTGTGCTAACAAACGTGAGTGTTGAGGTAAAGAGCAGCCCACATTTCCACAGGTCCCCAGTTCCCACAATGGAGTGGGTCTGTGCATTTTGCTCCCTGCTTGGAGCATAGGGAAGGTGGGGAAACTCTTCATAATGCAGAGCAGGATGGTCATCTCCTGTGCTGCTAGTGCAAGCCAGCCATCAGGAAAACAGGCAAACCAAGATGTTCCATCTAGGATTTCTTGCTGAATCCTCACTTCTGCACCTCCCCCTCGAGGGACGTGGTTTTCTTTTTCCGTGCCCTGATATAAGCACTTGGAGAAGTGGGAAGGCATGAGAGCACATTTGGAGAATTGCCTGAGGCTCTTGGAAGCACCAAACTCTGCCTCTGCTGTGGAGGCTCAAAGGGCTGTGTTGTGCCTGCCCCTGTGGGCTCCAAACAGCCCACTCAGGGGGCAGTGTGGGCACAGCCAGCCTGCTTGAGTGCTGCAGACTTTGCAGACTAGACCTTGAGAACTACTTGGCAGAGACCATGGCTTACCAGCTGCTGTGGAGAACAAAGACTGTAAACATGGAAGCTTTGAATTTTCAGGGACAAGTCTCAAGTCACTCTTAGTTTGGGCCACAGTCTGCTTTCTGTAAATCCATGCAGTTAAATTCTTTGTTTACCCTTGAGGTGCACCTTGCAAGCACCATTAGAAATCTGCCCCTGAAATAAGATAGAAGATTTCTCCTGTGTTAAATTACCTTGTTAAATATCCCTCTCTGTCTTTTTGCTTTTTAGTACATTCCTCTCCTTCTAAAGCAAGTCAAAGAGGAATCTTCACTCTTCAGAGTCACAGAAAAAGAAAAAAAAGTCTGGAGTTATTGGTCTTTTCTCTTTTTCCTCCCCATTCTGTTACCCTTTATACTATTCATTTACCTGTTTACTATTAAAATAACTGTCTGTTGGTGGCATTACTTTGTGAAGTGATACAGATATGCTAAGTGGAGTGTGACAGATGAATTCCATAATTTGAAAACCTGCTAGCTATGAGGTAGCAAGAAGTGCCTTTTTTCTGTCTTTATTGACTACTAAAGCTCCATTTTGCAGTGCATACTGTTCCAGTGACATGGTTTTCCATGCAAAAGAGTCTTGGTTTTTTTCTAAAACCAAAAAATCTTCCCATCTGTGTTCATGTGGGCTGAGTAATAGTGGGATTGTTTATTCAGGCCAGAGAAGATAGTTTGTTTTGTTAAGAAAAGGGCTTTTCATTACCTTCCTAGAATGTAATTTTTTAAGTATGTGAATTAAAATCTTGCATATTAATTGCGGGGCATGCAAGTGCCATTGGCATTCTTTCAGTATACCTGTGCCAGAGCTGCTGCTGGCCAGAATGTGACAAGGCAAAGGGTTGTATAAATACATCTGGTCTGAGCGATCCTGATGGGAAATCTGACCACAAATACTTAATTCCCTTCTGTGATTGCTTTCTGCTCTAATTACTTTGTGAAAAGACAGAGTGATTGTCTTTTCGATAAGCTGACATACTTTTTAGATTGAAACTGTAAAGTGTTTTTCTTCAGTGGAGGATTCCATTTTAAGCGAGTAGCAGTGCTTAGGAACTCAGCTTATCTCATTTTGGCTCAGTGCAGCTCAGTAACAGCTGAGGAGTAACTTCATTAAACATGTGCTGTGTGGCAGGGGAACATTGCTTTGCCAAAATCTGTACTTATTGTGAAGCATGTTATTTTAACAAGGGAAAGCTAGGATTTCATTATACATTTATTCCCATAGTAAAGATAATTGTATTTATCTCTCATACAGCAACTTTCATGGACCTTAATAAAAATGAATTAAACCCAACCTACCCATTTATTCTACAGAAAAAAATGATAAATATTCACCTTTAAAAGTCAGTTCTCAACATAGGCTTTTATTTTAAATATATATCTGCTGTTAATTGGAGTGTATGGTAAAAATGAAAAGCCAGATCTTGATCTTGGTTACCCCGTAGGGAATGACAATAAATATGCTGATACTAACAGACTTACACAGATGTTTTCATAATAAAAAGCTTGTCTTCAAGTGTTAATGTTGGAATGGTGGCCTTGTCCTTCACTCTCTGGTAGCAGGTGTTCACATGCACTGCTCTGAGAACAGGGTGATCACTTAAGTCTAGTTGGAGTCCTATGCTACTGGAAGACTTTTTGAAGCTGAAATCTAAGGTGCAGTTTCTGTTTAGGTACAGCATGACTGGATCCTTGCCTACCTTTTCTGGGAAGTCTACTAATCCCAAAATTTCAGCCATGCAGTGACTAAAGCTGATCAGAAAGCAGAGCTTTCATTCCTTTTGAGTTTCTAGCGGTGAGCATTTAGAAGATATTCAGAAAACCCAACCTTAGGTATGCAACTCCATAGAAAAGGGAAGATTTTTTTCTCCAGGCCTGAATTAGGTGCCTTGATTTACCTTCTGCTCACTGACTGTGTATGTAGGAAAGGTATAAAAACCAGTTTCCTGTGCTGAATGGTGTGAATAGCCACATTTTATTAATTTCTAGGCTGAAATCATCTGAATGAGATGACTAAACTGAAAACTCTTTAAACCTTTTATCCCGTAAAATGTTACAATCATTTTTAGGTTTTACAATATTTCATTTTCAAGTGCTTCATTCAGTTGCTTTTAATGAAGGATGCAAACATGTTGGTGTTATTCAAGCAAAACCAAATTTCTTCTGGCTTCTGCAAAGAGTTTCATTTCGATTTGTGTTGTTTCTGAGCTCAGCCTCCAGGTCACTGTCCGCTGAGCCCCCCTGAGGCCTTCAGTTTTTGGTAAGCTCCCTCTGGCCAAATTCCCAGTCCATGCTAATGCTCTTGCTGCGATATGCAAAATTCTGCCCAGATGGTCTTTTCCTCTGAAATAGTTTGTGATGCTCAATCTCCCATTTTCCTCAGGGGAGAAATATATAATTTAATTTGTGGGTTTCAGTAGTCTTGCTAATGACTTGCTGCTTGTTCTGTTGTTTTTAAGTAGTTACAGATGCTTCACTGGCACTTTTATATTGTCTTGTATTGTTTCCATCAGTTGTTGGATTTCAGGAGGGAGAGATGTAAACTGTTGTCCTAGGTCAGCAGATGGGACCAGTTATCTCTGTGTATGGGTGATCAAAGCCATGTATTCTACCCCCTCTA
>JAOXXN010000471.1:17965717-17985287 GCA_026770055.1 Myrmophylax atrothorax | reverse complement strand
AAAATTGTAATTCTGACTCATAATCTCTTGTGTGGAGTTCCTTTCTCCTGCTGGTTTACCTCTAAACCAGCACAACTGTACTTCAGCTTCTTTGAGACAAAGCTGACGGAGCTGTTGAAAATGAGACACATTCTGCTGCTGAATATTTTGCCTTTCTGGGTTGAATGTTGCAAGAGAGAGCTGGAAAAGTATATTCATGAGAGAAACTACTGATTCTGAAAAGCTTGTCTCTCAAAGTCTAAAGGGCATCAAGTAGGAAACCATTAACTTCTGGCACAGAACTTGCCCTTTAGCAACACACAGAACATTATTAAAACAACCTTTAAGGCTTTTGCTGGTGAAGATGTCTGACTACCACTTTATCACTGTCTCAGCAGTGCTAACTTAAGGCATAGACCTGAGGAGCTCAGCCTGTCTCCTGATCTGACAGGTCTGTGTGTCATGCCAATGGCAATGAGTCCAGCCAGTGCATCACCTACAACAGGAGACCTGCTGGGCTGTGTGTAGCATTCCTGGGGCCTCTACTGTTCTTAAAAAACCCTCTGTGTTCAGGAGTGTTTTAAAATGGTGTGCTGCAGTAGTTAGCATTTAATAACAAAAAGATAAAAGCAGAGCAAGCAGAAATTATTTTATCCTTACCTGGTGGTAAGCCGTGCAAAAGAAAGATAGAAGGCTGCTATGCTCCTGTTCTGACAGATTATTTTTTAACCTTGAGAGCTACAGCTAGCTGAAAAAAGAAATGTTTTCTGGGAATAACATCAAGAGAAACTTATTTCCCCCCCCCCCCTGTTCATTAAGGCTGTATTTTTATTCTTGATGAAGAATGAAGTATTTAAGTTTAAGTGGTTATTAGTCTGTAAGGAAGTGCTCTGAAAGAAATGTTGTAAGAGGGAGTTTTGGTTTTCCCTGTAGGAAGTGTTCTGTGCTTAGCTTACAACAAGCAACACCAGTGGTCAGTCAGCTTGGCTCGAAGTGCTGTGAACTAAGAGAAAAGCTGTGAAGTCAAACATTCATTAGAAACTTGAGGCTCTTGTAGCTAAACCTACAAAAAACCCCTGCAACAGACATTGATCAAATCTCTCTTTAGTAGTTTTTTTCCATATTTGTTCTTGACTGTTGTACTTTTGCATGCAGAATCATCTTTTTTTTTGAGAACAGAATGACACTCATAGGTCCTCTGTATTAACAGCAGTAACAGCAAAGCAGATTCCTTATGTATAAAGAAACTTGCAGGCATAGCCTGCTGCTCCTGGGACTGATATAATGCCAAGAGCTCTGGCACAAAGACCACTGAACTGGATGGACTCTGTCACAGCATCTGTGGTGCTTGTACGTGGTTTGGCTCAGGGGAAAGTTGCAGCAGGAAGCAGTTGGAGCAGTGTCTTTTGTATAGCAGTGAGGACCACACTCATCTACAGCTCTGGAGAGAGAGAAGAGGGAGACTGTGAAGGTACAGTGTCACTGTCATGCACGCACAGTGAGTAACCCTGGTCAGCTCACACCTCCCAGCCAGCACGACAGTACAGTACACAAGGATTATGTCAAAGTACATTTGCAGCATTACATGGTTGGCCAGATGTCTGACAGCTTGAGGTGCTGGGCATATGGAAAAATAACCAATGGGTCAGAGGAAAAAAAGAAAAGCTATGCTTTATTGCTTTTCAAATAATTTGCCCCGTGTCCTGTATATTAAGGTTATATAGGATGTCTAGCAACATGGCTGCTCAGGACTTGGATCCTTTCAAATGCAGATACACTCGAAACTCCTGCTGCAAGATAGCACAGGAAGCCAGGGTTCTTATTAAAAAAAAGTAGGTATCTCATCAGATTGTCAAACCAGCAATAACTGCATCAACTCCCACTAGGCAACTGTGGATTTTCCCTTTCCACTGGTTAATTTCTAGCCCTGGAAGATTGCAGATTTGATACTGAATCTTCTTTCATTTCTCCCTTACAAATGAGCAGTACCTTAAACCTTTTAGAATTCTTCCTACAGTTGGATATAGAGGGGGTATATTGTTTTACCCAGGGGCTTTATTTTACAGCACTTTTGAAGCTGTTGGTGGATCTGAGTTGCTTTCTGCAACAGGAACTTTTAGTGAAGCATGTTTTTATCTTACCTGTAATCCCTCAATGTTGTTTCCCAGACTGTTAAATGTCAGGGCTCTCCTTGTCATATCTATCTATATGACCTTGCCCCCATGAAGGCTATGGAAATTGCAGGAATGCCTTACAGAGACAGTTGTCAGCCTATGAACAGCATCAGCTGGGTTTTTTTCCCTTTTTCTTTTTTTTAAAGCAAAGATAATTCTGACAGCTGGATGTAACCACAGGGTGGTTGTCCTGACATTGTTTGCAAGCTGGTCACAGTCACTGCTGACTAGGAGCTGTTAAACTGGAGCTCAGACTCCAGAGGTGTTGAGTGACATGCTGTTGTCCTAATGTGTCAAGCAACAAGTGCTGTCTTTTGGCAGTCTGAGCTTACATATCAGTTCTGTCAAGGTTTTAGAGTCTACAATGGCAATCATTTGCTTTGGCTGTGCTTGTCTGTAGAGCCAAACTGCTTATCGCTGAGTTGTCACATGCTGACTAACATAGGCAGCAGCAAACCTCTCTCCTTCTGACTTGCTACAGGACAGGCAAGTCTGTGCATTGCAAACCTTACACAAATAGTGCATTCTGCCCTGCCAACTGTGCTGTACAGAAGAAGATTTTTTACATTAAAATGCTTCTGTGCCAGTGTTGGTGCAATAAAACAAAGCATGAATAAACTGGGTTGTGCCAACAACAGAGCACCAAGTGAAAAATGTTTTCTTCACTAGGAAAACAGGTGTTTCACAAGAAGCCACAGGAGCTTTTCTGGAGCCAACAGTGCCATTTTCCTTGGAGCTCAAGTTTAAAACCCTGTTCTTTTCAGCTTGTTCCAGGTTGCTGTGTGGTATAATACGCTTACATACATGACATGCACACTTGTTTCTGCCTGCATTTCTTTTTGGTGGTTAACAATGGAGAACAGGAAGGCCTTGAGCTCACATGGACTCCATCGTCTTGTGCATGGCAGGATGCCCTGATGCTGTATTGAGGTTCATCAACATTATGTCTGTGGGCTGCACACTTCCCCTATGGGTCAGTTCTGCTTTGTCCTCAGAGCATAAACTTGTGGCATGGAGCATGAGCACCCAGGCCAGATCCTGAATGGGATCCAAGTGCTACAGCCCTCTGCTCTGAGGTAGGTGGGTCCTGGAGAGGTATTCAGAGTCCAGCACTGAGATACCAGGGCACACTGTACCTTGTGTATGGCAGGGCAGGTGTCTCAGCATGGGTACTCATCTGAATTTTGACCTTGAAAGCTACAAAGTGGATCAAACCCCTGATCTCTGGGTTGCTCTCCAAGGAGCAGGAGATAGACAGGCCTTTCTGTGCCTGGGCTCTAGAGCTGTATCATGTTTAGTCATGAGCAAAAGGACCAGGTTGCTCAACTAGCCCCTGAGAGAGCCAGCTCTTACGGTTCAGCACGGTACACATGGATGTGCTACTGGACACCCCATAGAACCACTACTTGCTGTGATTCTGTTGGCATCTCCTAATCTGCCTGAATTTTTTAGGGAAAGGCAGGTGTTAGTTCAGGGCATGTGGTGGCTCCAGGTGCTGTAAGGATGGCAGGTTTGATGAGGTGGTAATCTCGAGCACATGAACCTGATAAATTTGTGGTATTAAGGCAGTGGTGTTTCCACCAACACCTGCTGCAAGCAGAACTGCCTGGCTGAGCACTGCTTCCTTCGTTGGACCAAACCCCAAACTGGCAGAAAAATGATCTGTTCTCAGGTGAAATCTCTGCTTCTGAAGTATAAATAAGGCGCGGATTTCTGGTAGTGCCTTAAATATGATAGATTTCCTGTACTGTTTTAAGCAATGCTAGGGAGGAGACTGGTCTCTGATGCAGGCTTGTCAGAAATAATGGTCAAACCAGGACAATATCCAAACTAGGGCAGGGTCACTTCTTTATCAGCGTTATTATTGAGAATGGTAGTAGTCTGAGGGCAGATGATTTGTCTATACAAATTTTTTAATTCTATCTGATGAGCATGCTTGCTTTTTTTCCTCAATTTTGCTGCATGAGAACATTTTTTCAACCATTTCAAGCTTGAGAAAACCCGACACTGAACAACAGTGCTTAATGAAATAAATAAAGTCCTTTTTTTGTTTACTTGTCTAATTCCAAGTTTTCAGGAACTCTGTTTGTCAAAGTCTTTCAGCTTTGAGACAAATATGTCACAAGAATATTTTTTAGTCAAAAAATGATTGTAAAAAAATTGATAATTTTTCTTTTAGCTCAAGAATAATTTTTGGGTGGAGTATGAGTATTAAAAATGTCATAATAAGTGGCAACTTTCCTGGAAAACTGAAGGTTTGTGAAAGAAGGAGGTTATAATGACAGATGTTTCAGAAACCTAATTAATAAAGCCCTGAAATGAAAAAGACTGAGAATAATTTGGCTTCTTGCATGAGAAGAAATCCAATGTAACATTTCAAAAGTAATAAAAGACCAATCAACCCAAGAACTTCAGACAGTAAAGAAGGATTGTAAAAAAAAAAGGAGTTAGATTTCTTTTTGTCATTGTGAACTTTTAAATGTATCTCTGAATAGAACTTTCTGAAAGACCATGATTATATTTTGTGACAATTACCGAGCTTTCAGGATTTTTATACTCTCTACATTAGCAAACAAAACCTTTTGAATATTTTAATGTTGAAATAGCTCCTTTAGGAATCTGTAGGTGTTCTAGCCAAGGTTGTTCTTCCCTCCTGCTGGTCAGAAATTATTAGAGACCACAAAAATCTTTGCATCCAAATGAGTAAGTCTTTATAAGTGTTTCAGTGTCACGGAAAACTGCATATTTAAACAACATTTTGTTTTTCTGAAACTGTTTCATGTGACTCCAACTTCATCTTGCGTGTAATAGTTTTGCCCAAAAGAAAGATGCTCTTAATCTCAGCTGTTAGAGCATGGATTTTTCCAGTTCTGTACTGCTGCCATTTGTGAAAAATGGCTTTGCTTTACTGTATTTCTTTTCATTATCCTTACTTAGTGGCTTATCAGCTTCAAATAATGTGGTTACTTGATCTTATCCTGTGAAAATACAATTCATTATCTCATCAGGATATGTTCTCAGAGGGGATTTAAAAAAAAATGCTGTCAGTAAGACCTATACTCAGTTTAAATTAAATGAGGACATGAAGTAAGCTTCAGTGCTGCAAAGTACAGGGTATCAGCACCTGTCCTTCATTAATCTGATCAGCCTTTTCTCTTTACACTGAGAAGTGGCACAATAACATAAAGCCACAATTAAATACATAGAAACGTGCTTTGAGGAGTCTCATGCACCCAGAAGCTGCCTTATTCTACCTTTGCTGCAAGGCTGACACTGACAGGGAGCTCATCACAAGTAAGCAGTGGCACATTAGGGTACACAAAGTCTGTTGTGAAAAGCTGAAGTAAAGCCAAACATTTGTAAACCAGTTTCTAACCTCTGTTAATTGAGGTGCCATTTTATTAGGCAGAAGTGATGATGCAGTAAGGGGAGCCATACTACATTAAGGCAAATGTATGGAAACACTTGTTGCTACTGAAAGGCAAAAGCTGCCTGAGGACATGCTGAAGGATGAGTGTAATGCTGCATGGAAAATTCTGCAGGTAAAGGTCAGTGCAGTTTTCTTTGAAAGTAGTTCTTGAACATGTTTGGGTGACATTTCTTTGTCTGCTTTCTAATACTGCTTTCTAATCTTTGCCTTAAAGAAACAATGAGGTACAAAGCATATTGTCTGTGCAAGGACTTAAACACGCACGATGTTGATCTCCCTGTCTGTCTACAAAATGCCAAGATGAGCTTAAAAATCACAGACTTTTTGGGGGCGGAGGAAAAAACCCCTATAAAACAAAGTCTTTTTCTCTAGACTTTCTGAGGTCGTGTTTCAGATATGCCCATATGTTTCTAAGGGCTACACAGTTACCTGAATGAAAAAAAAAAACAATATATAAATAAAAAAAAAGTCATTTCACATAGCATTTCCCATAGTCATGTCCTTCCAGATGCCATATATTTAGAGGAAAAGAACGTCATGTGCTAAAAATAATGAGTGTTAATAACATCAGGAATAGCACACTTTGCACTGATTTCATTTAAACAAGAGCTGAAAATTCTCAGCTGCACAGCTGTAAATATTCATATTTATTGTCAGTAACCTTAAAAGACTGGTCACCTATGAAGATTCATTTGGGCCTCTTTATCACCAGGAGCATCTCCTCGGACTTCTATACTGCAGTCCAACAGCTGTCTGTTACAATTTATTCTGGCTGTCATCAATTTGAGTTCTGTATCATGCTGTTCTTATTTTGGTATAGAAGTAGGTGTGTGTTTGTGTGTTACAGGGGCCCCATGGGGGTGGAAGTTTCACTTTGTATGGCTTGCAGATAGAATTACTGTGCCTGTGTATTTTGACTTCAGTTATTTCCATTGTGTCTCTTGTGGATATCTGTGGGGGATAAAATAAACACGGGCTTTGGATTTGATTTGCACTGTGAATTTGCTTCTAATTGGCACCACCCACACTAAAGTTTAAAGTCAACATTTTCAGTTTTCAAAGCCAGAAGATAAGCCAGGCTAATACAGTAAGTTTTTAAACAGCTGACAAAACATCATTGCTGTGATCAGAGGTAAAAACTCCTCCAGGGACAAGGTGGGCAATAATGATCTCTGGGCCCTGCTTGCAAGCTGTTCTTTGGACTCTCCCTTCTCACAGCTTCTGAAAGATGTGGCCTGAGGCTTGTGGCTTTTGGCCATGTAATGTTTCCATTGCATAGCTCACAGGGTCAGGAAGGGTGTCATCCTTTGCTTAGGAGCCCTGCCAGTATAGCTGAAGGGGAGACATATGGGTGTCTATCACTTTCACCCTGTCCCTTAGCTGGTGGTGTTTAGTCCTGACTTTAGCAGTATTTAAAATAGTTTTAGAATTGTTTAGTGTTAGAGTCAGGACACTCTCCTTCTGTGCCTTTCTACCCACCATTACTTATTTATTAAGAGATTAAGCTTAAAGAGAGAAAATTAAACTACCTGACTAGTTTTAGTAGCAATTCCGTGGAGCTTCTTTGAAGTGGCTTGCATGTACATGTAGATAAAATTGATTTTGTGGCTGCTAAGATAGGCTTGTGAAGGAAAAAAAATGCCAGAGGTTCATGCAAGCAGGTTTTTTTGGGGGGGCATTGATTGGGGTTCTATTGTTGTAGGCGTTTGGGTGTTTTGTTTTTTTTTTAAACCATGCAGCTCATGCAGCCTTTGTATACAGCATGTGGGAATAATGCTATCAAATTTCACATACTATACGGTGCAATCTTACATCTACATTCTTAATGTCTAACAGTCAGGCTCACATGCTTAAATTTCTGCAGTGCTTTGGAAATACATTCTATACATTCTAGTTTTTACTTAATTGATATGGATAATAATATTTAAAAGCATTAGCCTTGTAAATAGTCTGGTAAGCCTATTCCTAAACTCTCAGCCAGATTAAGCCAGGAACCAGACACAGAAATTGTTAGTGTTTTTCCAAATGAGTGGGTTAGACCAGGTTCTTAAATCCTTCCTTGGACAGCTCAGAAAAAGAGACTGAAAGTACAGCTACCTTCCTGCCTGGCCCTGAGAACATGAAATCCAAAATGGAAAGGGGGGGATATGAATGGCTCTGGTTAGATCAAGTGCAATACCAGGTGTAAGGACCACTCAGCTGCTGAACAAGGTGATGAGGCCATGAAGGATGGTATGTGCCATGTGAACATACTGGTTCAGACCTTCTTTAGCAAGAGGATTTCATTGCTTGTTTCCACCACAGTTGAGAGCACTTGATCCCAGCATCTCCTTCCCCAGCAAAATGATTGGCAGAATCTCCAAAAAGGGGACACAGGTGAGTTCGTGTGACCTTGGGAATCTGCTTTGTTTTAGGCTGCATGACCTGTGTTACTGAACCCCATGTACTTTGGGCTCTGGAGTTTTGTGTTTTAGGGTCAAAGCCTGTCGGAAAAGAATAACCCTGCTTCCAAAAAGCATTTGAAGTGTGTGGGATAAAAAGTGATGTATGAGGGGCTGCTGACAAGCATCTGGACTGACAGAGATGACCCTCTGCTGCTGACTTAACAGTTGACATTCTGCAGACTGAAAGGAGCTGACCAGTTCTCTGGGGAAGGAGAAGTACAAAACATAACCAAAGACGAAAAGGAACTTCAAAAGTGCCTTAAGGCCCCAGGTGAGATCCTTTGAAATCCCTTTGTGCCAGGCTGTCTGCAAAATGCACAGTGCAACAGAACCTCACACAAAGAAGGCTTGTGGAATGGGAAGGAAAAGCAGGGAAAACAGCAGTTCCCTACCATCTCACAGCAATACAGTGTCATAAGTGGAAACTGCATGCTAAGTCTTAGTATCTGGCCAGTGCTTTGTTAACTATTTTGTTATGACTTGCACAGGCTGATGCTTGTTACCAGATATTGATTAGAAGGGTACAAAAAAATCCACTACAGGTGTTGCTTTTGCTGTGACAATATCAGCAGTTCATTTAACCAGAGATAATGGTCCTCCTGCATGCTTTGGGGGCAGACATTCCCTCCCTCCTGGAAAAAGCGCCTTTCTAAAGGATGGTTTAATGAAGTGCCTGCCTGCCTCCAAAACGACTCATGTCAGCCAAGTGAGGAGAGGAGGCAGAGCCACAGTGTGAGAAGAGTGAAGCCCATTCTTGTGGCCCCTAAAAATATTGGCCCCTTATATGGTAGGAAATTCAGTGCAAGTCAAAGCTGTCAGAGATGATTTAATTCTCACTGAGTGCTCTTTGACTCCTCTTGGAGTCTCAGAATGAAGCTGAGGTCAGGGACTTGGTGACTGCTGGCTGCTCATCCCGCCACAGCTCTGGGAACAGCAGCTTATATCAGTGTAATGTAGATCAATAATCTCACCGTGGGACTGATCACCTGTACCCATATGCTGGGCCTCTCCATCTCCAGTGTCAGGCATTGAGATGAGATACAATAACTGCATTAAGGAGAAGATGTGCTTTTTGTCCAGTAATTAATGTTTCCCCTCCATATGCACTTCTACTCAGAATGGGCTGGATTACCTCACACTGAGCCACAATATCCAAACCCATTGATGACATTTCAAGCAAATGAGGCACTTATTACATTAATGGCAACATCTCCATGGCTTTTATGCCTCTCTCCTTTAGAGCCTAGGTTATCAGTGGTAACTCTATCCCTGATTATTTTTAGTAGAGCAGCTCTCACCCACCTTATATGCAAGCAGTATGTTTGCTGTAGGCATAGTGCTGCAGTCTAATCCTAGACCTGTAATATAACAGAGTGAGGACAGGACCAGCCACCTTTAGGGAAGCCCTCCTAGTTTATGTCAGTAAAGTTTTTGGGTCTGTAAAGACTTTTGTTCATCAAAATATTGAAATTGCATATGGTTACCTTAGATTGAAAAATTAAAAGTATATTTTTGTAAGCATTTTCCTGTAATTGGCTCAGGTATTCAAATGTTTATTGGTCAGTAATAAAAATCTGATCATAATGTCTGCAGTAAATCAAAAGCTTTTTTTTTTCCCCAGAAGCAGCAGCCCAGGTGTTACAATTTTAAATGTTATAAATATACCCACAGTAATGACTGTAATACCACTTCCTTTATATACACAGAACTTAGCCATGATGATCAACATTATTCTTTATTGCCTTTGAATTGAAATACATTTAGAAATTTATTAATATATGCTATTACATCTCTCTGATTCATAGATCTTATATCTAAAAAGGGATATTGTATCGGTGTATCTCATCTTTTGTACAGCACTTTGTACAGTTTCCTTATAGTAGTCTGTTCAAATAAGCGTATCTCACACTTGGATTTTAGGACCTGTGTATTCTGTGGTCTTTCCCTGGCACTTAGCAAGCCTCTTACAGGTAGCCAATAATTTGTCTCTCTCCATGTTGTGACTACCTTATACCAAAATTTCTGCTTGCTGTATTGACTCCACTAAGGTAGTAGTTCCTTGCACACCTTTCATTGAAACTCATGGACAGGTGTACTTCTTTGATCACAAAACAATCTTTGTTCAAGTCTAACAGTTTTTTCCTTTAGATGCTGACTTGTTTTGCATCAATGACAAGACAATGACTGATTTTCAGTATGGCTAAAATTTAATCCTTTTTTGTAGTATGTGATCAATATTGTTATACATCTGCATTCCCACAGTCAGGGCTTTCCATTAACAAAGCCAGTGAAGGCATTCAAAGGCTGCATGACTGCATCAAAAAAGTAACAGGGACCTGGTCATGTGGACTTAAAGCATCTTAGCTATGACTTGGAACTAGCCTCTTTAGTCAGAACAACTGTCTAAAAAGCAATAAATAAATACATTCAACTAGCTCTTGATATTGGAACTGTTTTGTTATTTCAAATGTCCAGTACTCTTACCACTGAGCTCAGACCTGTCCATGAATTCAGCCCCTGCTAATTCACTGTTTTCTTCTCTTATGTCTTTTCCATATGTTTATAAGCAGGAAACATTTCATGTATGCAGGCTTGACTTTCAAGAACTTAAGCACATAACAACTTGATACAACATGGATTATTCTATCAACAGCAACTAGTGTGGAAATTGCCTTCTTTTGGGGGTCCCCCTCACTCTCATTTTAATTCTTGCAGCAACTTATCAATTACTTTTGCTGTTATTTCATAGAGCTTCTTGCCATGTGTCTCTAGACAAGATGCAGTAACTATTTTCTGTAAATTATAGCAGAATCAAAAAAAAGATACTTATTCACTGCATTCCAGAGAGGGTATTAGTTGTTTGGTAACTTTTTATCTTGTAGAAGTTTTTTTTTCCACTTAATTAAATTTCCTCACGATTTTTGCAATAGTGATTGTAGTTTTCCTGAGGTTTTTACCATGGAGAAATGTTTTCAGAACTTACTCTGTGCCTCCACTGGAAAGAGCTGTCTGCAGAAATTCACGGTGCCCTTCTGATACTGTAATCCTAAGCAGCCCAGGGAAATTTAGGAAGAACCTCAGGATGGAAAAGTGCTGCTAGTTCTACTAAATCCTATTAAAAAGTCATAAATGGAAAAATGAAGTTTAAACAAGGCTTGGGGTAGCCCTTTTAGAGAAAATATGTTTTTATGTAATCTTTATTTTTACCATTAAAGCTGCTTTTGTTTTGCTGCAGACGCACAGTGTGAAAATTGTTAGGAAAGAATAAAAAAATAGTAAAATGATTCAAGCCCTAAATTAATGCCCTTATGGTTATAATTTCTTTTTCTTAAGTTGATTTTCCCTAGCAGAGCTGTAAGGGAAACTCTACCCCATTAAATAACAGAAAATCCATAGGGCTAAAACCAAGCAGATATTTGCAAGCAGCCTCTAAATTTTGCTGGTGAACTCCTGGTATTTTGTTAGTAGATATTTCTGAGACAAATGACATCTGATGTGATTTTGTAGATGGATGATAAGGGAGCATACACATACACCTATGGATATGTGTATATGTGGACACTAAATATCTGTATCAGCAGGTAAGAGTGGTATTTACTACATTAATTCCTGATTCCTCTGGGGCTCTGGAATTTCAGGATCTGACATCTTCTGATAGAGAATGTCTAGATGTGTTATTTCAAATGCTGGTTTAATAAACTAAAAAAAAAAAATCATTAGCAGCACCCATACAGTACATCATGATAGCAGGTTAAATATAGAAATGGATTACAGAGTCATTGTTTTCACTCCTCCTAAATAAGACACTACACTTAAAATGGAATGCCACTTGACCTTTTGTGTCTCATCAGCCTGTGACTGTATTTAACTGATGCAAGGAGGAAACATTTTCCCCTGGAACTGTCCTGTGTTGATATGACGATTGCTACTGCTGGGTCACACCATGTACCAGAGGCAGAAGCCCAGCACTCCAGAACACAGGAGCGATCTTGCAGCCGATGGAGGAGCTCTGTCCATGTCTCACAATGACTCACGCTCTCTCTTCAACTTCTCTCAGCTTGTGCTCTCTGCTGGCCAAATCAAACCATCACCAGCACTCAAACATTCAAAAATCACGTACTTTGAAGTAGAAATTCTTGATATGCAAAGCAAGAAGCAGATCTGCATTGTGGACAAGGTGAGTGTATTATTCCAGCACGCTGGGGATGTGCCTGGTTCACACGGTGCCAGTTCAGGGACTCTGTTTTCACTGTGTTGTGGTCTTATTCTGTAGTAGAAGTACTTTCATTCTTTTCCATAGGAGATACTCAGAACTTGTTATTCACAATCCTGGGCTGTTTTTCTCCAGGATTTTTACAAGTAATTTTACAAATAATCTAACATTGGTTTGTTGCAAACCTCCTGGCTGCTCTCTGGACTCAGGATATGTCCTTAGACTGTTCCTTGACACTTAAGAGTACAGTGTTTATTTCAGAGCAGGATACTTAAATGCCTGCTTCAGAATGGATACTCAATACATTTGTAAAGCTTACCATCTCTGCAATGCTAGTATCTAAATGTACTCAGCTGTGCCCTGCCTATTGGATTGGGCAGAAACCTGGCATTTAAACAAAAAAATTTAGGTTGTAAACAAACAGTCTTAACTAAAGGAGGTGTTCTGAGTTTCTGTTTGGTTTGTTTGTTTGTTTTAATAATGTGCGTAAAAAATATAAACTATGGCCAAACTGCCTAAGTAAGGCTTGGTGGGAATGAAGTTTACAAACTCTTGAAAAACAGCTAAAAAGTGCTTCACAAATATTTTCATCACCGTTTTCATGATTCATTTTGTGATTCTCAGCGGAAGACCTGGTCTCTTGCAAGCCATGAAAACGGGAATCCTAATCTATTTAACTATAGAATTTTTCTGTAACAAAGTGGAGATTTGAGACTTACTGTTTTGCTAGAAGAGAAGAAATAAAACCAAAAAATTTCCCTTGTCCTCACTGACAACAGCTGGAATTGCTAGATAAGTTTGCTTCAAATGTTTACTTTAATGCCTTTGAAATACGCAGGGTGGGATACTACCGGATTTCTAGTGTTCTCGATCATTTAAAGGGTGGTTTTGCAATTTGTGAGCCTAGTTAAAATAAACATCTAATTTGTTCATTCTTAATGAGGCAAAATATTTTTCGGTGTTTTTTTGATCTAGCCAAAGAGCAACATGTACAAAATGGTCAAGCAAATATGATGACTATTAATACCAGTTCTAATGATTGTATTCACATAATTTAATTTATTGAGTGATATTCACACAGTTGTTAGGTTATCTACATACTATACTGAATTAGGTTTTGATCCAAAACAAGACTGAGTCTGTTCCTTATCTTGAGCTTTCCTCTAGTGTCATTAAAAAAAATACATTACAGAAACAGAATTAGGCAAAGATACATTTCAAGAATCTTCCATGATGCATGCTGCAGGGACAATAGCAGTCTGCATTTTCATCTTTATTCTGAATTTTGATGAGCCTGAAGATTTTTTACACTTTCTCCAAACTATGGACTCTGACCCTGTAGTGGTGGGAAGAGAGACATAAGCGGTGATTGCAGAGCACCCTCTATATAGAGGGGAGCAATAACAACTGTAAACTGAAAGCCTTTGCTCAGAACCAGGAATCTATGTTCAATCTATGTGGTCAGCACACCAAGGGATTGGAGTAAGTACAGTGCAAGGCTGAGGTTTCCAAGACTGCGTAAAGAATTTGGTTTTTGAATGCTCATTCACCTGGCTGTGTAGGTCCCTTAATTTGCTGTGATAATCCCTTCCTAAGACAACCCTGAAAGTACAGAAGTTAAGTTCCTTGCTTCCATGAACATGTGTTAGCATTGGTGAACTTCATTTCCATTTGTCATTAGAGCAAACAAGAGATTGTTTTACTGGACTACACATAATCTTCTGTTTAATTAAAGGTAATTGATACAGGCCTAAGATGACACTTCTAATGCCTGTTTTCTGTTTTTAAGATAATTATGATTAATTTAGTTTCCCGAGGTTGCATGTAATTATTACTTGTCAGGATTTATAATAGGAAAAATGGGAACCATAGATTTTAAAATGTGTGTATTTACACTTATTGCATATTGTTAGAAGTTCAGACTATTATGATTTATCAAATATGTTTCTAATATTCTCGGATGAATAAATCTAAAGGGACAAACTATATTATAGTGGCAGAGAGAGTGATCTTTTCTTTCTTCCCCTAATAGAAACTGAAGCACAGTGATTCAGTGATTAATGCAATATGATTAAACACCACCGGCTGCTTCCAGAGCCTCAGTTTCTATGAGACTCTTGCATATGCATATGAATCCCATTCAGATTAGTGGGAGCTCTGTAAAGTCTGCAACATTGTGATACCTTTAACTAGTTCTGGTATTTAGAAAGAAACTATTTCTTGTCCTCAGTGCAGTGTCAGGGATTTAGAAAAGGTGTGTTTAGCTGTGTGATCTCAAGAAAGCAATTGGCATCAATAGATTTTGCATCTAGCATAAGCAACTCTGAGTTAATTCTCTATCTGTAAAATGAAAATACTATTATTTCATTTGGCTTTCTGTCCTGTCTTATACTTTTGGGAAGGATCGGTCACTTACATTAAGTGAACTCGGTGGTTATTATGAGGTCTTGATCATCTATAATATAAAGAAAGAATAAATACATATTTGCCTGCTTTTTAAGCCCATAAGACACATTCAGATCATACTGAAGGCTTTTCCACAACCAGGAAAGGTAGAAAAAAATTACTTAGAGGAAGCAGTAGGAAAAGAAAATCCCAGACATTTTGTCCCATAGTCACCCCTCCAGGAGCTAGGTCTTGAAGAAAATTACCTAATCTTGCAAAATTTGAATTAAATTCACAGGAGTCAGCAACACTGGCAGTTCATTTTGCACAGGAACACTGAGAACATAAAATTCTTTACAGGAGTATAATTTCTTTTATTTGATATTATCAACCTGCTCTGGGGACTTTCGCTGCTATGGATATGGCATTATCCAACTAGTTTGGTGCACATGAGCTTTTCCAGTGAGTTACTTAAACAATTTAAAAGAGAAATAATAGTAGTGTGAGATCTTTTTCCCCAGATTTGCTCTTGGGAGAGAAATTAATTCTGAAGTGATATGCCACGAGAAGAGGCTTCAGATTTTGGGGGATGGGGAGAGAAAGGAGGAATTGGCAACCAAAGGCCTTACAAATGCGGGTGCTTGAAAGCCACAATTAGGAAAATTTAGCCAAGAAATTGGGTCCATGTTTTGATAGTCAGTTAAGGGATAATAAGGAGCAGTTGGATGTCTTGTGGGTAAATCTTCAGCCTCTTCTACATGCATTTCAATAATGCATTTGTAAAGATGTTCCGTAGTTGAAACATGAGTCATACAGGTTTCTTGCTCAATGAGTGAAAGAACTATTTAGTAAGGATTAAGTCTCTTCTCTGGCCAGCATAAAACAGCAGGAGAGCCTAGATGATCACAAGTCCCTTTCTTCCTCACAATTTATTAATTTGTATGGATGAAATTCCTATCTCTGCATAAAGAGGAGAGGGCATGTAATTAGTGACTTCTTGTTAGAAATATTTTCAATGAAAAACGTCCCAAGATATGTAAGGATTTTAGCTTTTGTACTGCATTCAAAAAGCCATAGAAAACAACATGCAAAATTCATCAAGTCTTATAAATGAAATGAAAACAATTCCTTTTTGGTTTTTTAACAAATAATCCACATTTTTTGCCAGCCACAACTTATGAAAAATACATAGTTACTCAAAATCTGTTTTACTTGTACATTGCTCCAAAAGCGTGATGGAGGTTAGTTTTAAAGTTATCGATGTGCAATGATTTGATTTATAAATGCTGTTAAGGCAACTCATAACTGTTTTTTTTATAGCATTCATTGTATAATATTTTTTTCTTCAAATTAGCTTGTAGTAAAATGTATTTTCCCACAAACATAGTGCCATGTAATTAACTTTGCATGAGTTGCTTTTAAGGCAGAAAGTGTTACACAATGCAGCTTTTACAGAAAAAAAATCACCTTTGGGGAAACCAGCACAGAAAGCTTTTTCCCATCAGAAGCCTCAGAGCTCAGTAGTTCTGTGCTATATGATTTTGCAAGTTAAGCTATAAACAGAGGTGCAAACTCAGGTTTTGGCTACTACACAGTGACCTTCCTTTTTAGAAAACTTTCTGGTTTCTACTGAACAGAGCTTGCTTCTCAAGGAAGAGCTTTTTTTTCTTGGTGTGCTGCAAAGATGATGGAAACTACTTTCCTGCTGTTCCTTAAACCAGCGCTCCGTGCAACCCTCAGTGCCCTCTCCCACTGAAATCTCTTTGTAAAACCGAGTTACTGATAGCTAAATGTTTGTGGTTGGGGACATACAGTGTAGGAACATTTAACTGTATGTTTCTGACTAGACATGCTGTGCAATGCCGACAATGAAAGTCATGTGAACATTAGTTTTATTAAATTAAAAGACCCTTGCATAGAAACAAGTCTGTGCCTCAACCTAGTCACTAATATATACACAGCTCTCCTTGTGGTTAAATATAACAGTATGTGTATTACTACATCTTTGCCAAAGATAATTAGGGCTTATTACTCTGAAAGACCTGACTTAGTCTGAAGAAGTTTACTAGAATTTTTTGTTTGAAAAGCACCTAAAACAACAATGTCCTTGTGTATGCAAACTATATATGGCTTAACAATACAATGGATTTACACTGGCATGTCAGCAAAGCAGAAATGATACCTCCAGTATCAGAAATCTATCGCTCTCGCCTGTGGGTTGCAGCTCTGTCACAGAAAATGAGCAGCTGAGAACAGTCGTCACCAGCTCTCTTTTGCATAGTCAGCTCTAAGCAAATAAAAATAACTTTTCCCATCATGACTTGGAGGTTAAACATACCACATTCATTTTAGGTGAGCAAATGCAATCACTAAAGTAGGCAATGAAACTCTGCAAAGGAACTCTTTGCAGTTCCAAAACATCAGACTCTCCTCATTAGCCTCATTCTAAGGAAGCAAAGTAAAGAAGGCCTTTCCCAGGAAGGAGATTATTATTCTCATTGCTTGTTTTTGGTATTTTCCCCCTAAATCTTACACTTGTAATATTACACTTCAGAGGTCAATTCATTCTTTCTTGTGTGAGAATAAGTAGAATCTGTGAATATACACAGCAGCCTCATTTCATGGACGGGATTTTTATTACAATTTTTCTCATTGAAGCAGTTTATCATTGCAGATGTCCTGCCTCTGATGTCAGAGATGCCCAAAGGGACTGAATGACCAGCTGTTTCAAAGGAGGGGGCTTCCATAGTAAGACCACAAATAGATGCTGCAATTCGCAGTATTAGCAATTCCTACAGCAGTATGGCTGAAGGAGCACAGACACAAAACCAGCTGGATGTAGGCTCATTGCTGTGGAAGTCTTCTTTTTTACTCCTTTTTGGAAGGAGGATTTCACGGTGTCTTGTGCCTTTCACTGCATGTTTTTGCATCCAGCACAACGGGGCTCTGGTCCTTGCTGGGAGGCACTGCAAAAAAATACATTACATTTACAAACTTATTATAAAATGTGTGTGTTTTCTTGCCTGTAGAAATTGAATCTTATGCCTACCCCCCAGTGCTGGAGGTGATGACAGCAGTATTTTCTTCCTCAGTTATTAGTTACACTTGGTAAAGTAGGTAAACATATTCAAATTCTGTTGTAGCAATGCATTACACTTATTTCTTCCTTCTCTACTAGAAATTCACATAATTTTAATGTCAGTATAGCTACAGACAATTTCAGATGAGAAAAGACAGCTATTCATATGGTTTTCTGCTTGCTCCTTGCTGTCATCATTCTTGTTTCAACATGGCTTTTTAAATGGAATACCTGGAGAGATGGCCTTTGATTTTCCTAGAAGAGAGAGATGGGGAGGGGAGAAGCTGGTAACTCTAGGGCATTTAGCATTTTTCAAGGGATAATTTAAAGAATGACAGAAGCTGCAACAGAAGACTAATGATTCAGCTGATACTAATTGAAGTTTAGAAGTACCTTTAAATGACAAATTTTATATATCTCTTTGTTCAGATAAAAAAGGTCTAAGCCTGGGGGAAGAAATAAAAAACCAAATATAATAAATATTCCCAGAAGTTAAAGCTTGATTCAAAGATCAGCAAAACCAAGACAGTGAGTTCTTGAGACACCGGTGGTACTCCAACTCCTCACGAACGTAAGCCATTCTGGCAAACAGTAAAAGGCAGCAATGCTACCAGAGCAGTGAATATTGCCAAAATTATGTCTGTAGAGACAGATTCTGAGCTAGTGTGAAAATGCCCTCTTTCCCAACAGCTATGACATTTTACCCCAGCCGCACATTTGCCTTATTGCATCAAAGATAATTCACGGATTATTGCAAATTATGAACGTACTGGAGCAATGTAAGACCATAGGGAGCTGTAGGTGTTTTATTAGTCTAACAGTTAACAGCACAACCCATGATGGAAAGTTAGGTGTATAATGGCATCTCATATAGATATTATTGTAGCATTTAAATACCCCTGCATATGATTTATTGGTCCATCAGAACATGCTTCAGGTTCTTTCTGAAATCAGACCTATGATTCTTCACAAAATACCTGAGCCATGTAGTCATGGATCTATAAATATCTGGCAGTATATGTTATTGCTATCTCTATAATAGATCTGCCTACTTTGAAACAATTTTGGATTTTAAAAAGTCCTTAAAATGCAAGATTTTCTTTCTAAACAGCTACACTTCTTGTGCCTGAAAAGAACAAATTGTGGCAGTCAGATAATCTCTATCAGAAATACAGCCAGCATCTCTTCATTGCACTTGGTATTGTGAAAAGTACTTAGATTTCTCACTGACTTGGTGTCTAGTTGTTCTCATATATCACCCTCGCTTCCCATTCCTTTCTGCTGCTTCTCAGTTTCCAGGTTCCCTTTATGGACCACAAGGTGTTTGCTGTCTCTCCATCTTTCCCTGCCTGCTCTCCCCAAAATAATGTTGGACCTACTGGCCAAATTTAAATGCACCTGAAAGAGGAAAAGACCCCCCCCAAGTTTTAAAAGATTATTCAGTTCCTACTCGTATAATGGCAGCTGGTGACTCTAGCACAGCCTTTCAGAGCAGGGAGCACAGGCAGCTCAGCCCTCAGGGAAACCAGCAAGTGCAGGGCAGCAAAATAGCCCCAGATTCTTCCCCAGCATAAATGTCTTGGGAGACAGGGAAGAGATATGGGGCAGATAGATAAGGCTTTGAAATCCTATTTTAGGAGAAAGTAAGGCTTTATTAGCCCTGCTACTCATAAACCCACTTATTTTCCAATACACGTTCTGGGAATTTTCTTTTGAATTGTTGGATCTTGGGTGTTTTTTTGTTTGTTTTCATAGAGTCCCTCAAATAGATTGTGACCATCCTGTGCTATATGGTTCTATAATCTTTTCAGATACATTCAAAAGCATTTCTTAAGTGATTTCACTGTTCCAAACATTTTTGTTGAA
>JAOXXN010000471.1:17932506-17965617 GCA_026770055.1 Myrmophylax atrothorax | reverse complement strand
CTTGATTTTAAATATTAGCAGTCTGTGTAGATATAAAAAGCAAACACTAATCTCTACAGTCATCTGATGGAAAAGGGAAGACAAATTCAGAGAGGTTCCATAGCTAAGTCATATACATAATCTGTGCTAGAACTGGCAATCAAAATCCAAACAAAAGCATAACCCTCACTGTAAGCCTCATATTCTTCTGGAGAAGTATGGGTCAAAATTATTCCTTATTATTCTAATTATATATTATTCTATTTAATAAGATATAGTATTTATAATTAAATAATATAATTATTTATAATAAAATACAAAGATAATTACAATAAAATATTATTCTATTTATCTTAAATTTTATTATTTATATTTTTCTATCAAATTATTAAGTGCACATACCAAATGCTGTTTTCTTTGAAAACGACAGTAAAAAAATGAGTCTTTTGAATTTTTGGTGAGGTAGAATTTGGGAAAGATTGCATTACAAATAAATTTTGGAGTATTTCAATCTGTTATGGCACAATAAACATTTCAAGTGCAGTTTATTTTCCAACATAATAGTGCATTTATTTGCATACTATTTCCTATTGGGTTATTTTCAATGACATGAGAGCCATGTGTTCTGTTATTTTGCACTATCATGACAGATGTGTCAGAAAATAATGCAAAAGTAATGAAAGTTGCGTATAGGTGAGAAATAAGAAGTAATGAAAATAACACAGTAAAATGGATTTTCAGCATGTTCCTGAAGCAGGTGTTTTTTTTTTTGTTTGTTTTGTGCTTTTTTAATTCCTATTCCACTTTTAAAATTTTAAGTTGACACAAATTTACACATCCAGAGTTTTGCCAGAACAATTCCATTTCCCTGGTAGAAAAGTGTTGTGACAGAGGCTTCCTGATTGGTTCTGTTGTTAAGCTGTCAAGGTGAATACAGTGACCTTACTCAGGTGCCTTTAACAAAAGGTCAGAAGGCAGAGGGGAGTACCAATTCCAGTCAGATTTGCTCAGAAACAGACAAACATGGTGAACTCTGTAAACGGAAGGATGGCCTGCATACCTTCTGTCTCCAAATGGAATACATTCTTTTTACTTCCACTCCCATCTTTAGCAGAGAGAAAAAGGTATTTCTGGTGTCTAACACTTTGTCAGGAAATTTCTAGCAAAGAGAGAGGACTTTTTTTACAAAAGTACAACAATAGCAGTACCAAAGCAATTAATCATCTTTAGAGACAAACTTGGCTGTTGTAAATTGACATGACAGCACTCTGCAAGTATGTGGTTATGTGTATTCTTAGATAATTTGGCCCATAATCACTGGAAATATTAGTCAGTTGGATTGTCTCATATGCCAAAGTTCATGTGACCAGATCATAATCTGGAAGATTGCTAAGTGATACAGCCCTCTACTTACGCATGTGTACTGGAAATTACTGGAGCTATAACCAGAGTTCTGAATACCCCTGGTTTCTGCAAAGATGGGCTTGAGCTCAGAGCCAGCTGTTTGGTAAGCAGCTCACTGCAGTCTACCAGGTAAAATACATAAAGCTATATAAAGCCTTTGTGTGGCTCCTGACAACACTTGTCTATATGTAGTTACTTCCATGTCATTTCCATGGTGAGCTCATTTATTTATATCTCTTTGGACACAACTGGCACACTGGTTCACCAAGCTAACAAGAGAGCAGTGTGGGATACACTGAGGAATGTTACAGTAAAGCAATACCCAATTTTTAATACTGTCTTTCAAAACAAAAAAGAGTAAAAAATATAATCTGATCTAGAAGTCAAGTTCACAAAACACAGAGGTCAGTTAGAAGAGGTGTTTTCCTGATTAACTTTCTGTGAAATGCTGATTTCTAGTAATACAGCATGCTCCCAAAACAAGGACAGGGTGCAAAAGTAGTAATGATGAAGTATTTGCTGAGTGCTGAATTTGGAAAGTACCTGTTGTCCCCATTAGCTGCTTATCTGTTTTGTGGCCAGATCCTCAGGTGCAGTAAGCTGATATCACCCATTTGAACAAATTTACCCTGGCTGAAGATGGGACTGTGGTTAATGAGTAGCTGGAGTGGCAGAATTTCTGAATTTCTGCAGTTATGGAAAATGACTGCCTGTTGCAAAGTAGGTGACTCAGCAGTGCAGTGATACTGGCATATCACAAAGAGAAAAAAAATATTAAAAGGAACATGTTGAGTGAAAGATCACTTATTAGCTGAAATTCTATTGCTCAAATTCTCATTGATATTCTCCTGACCTCTAACCCTGACAATAATTCTCTAGTGCAAGAACTGTGTGATACATTTACATGCAGATCACCAGATTTGGCATAATTCCTTGACTTATAAATGTGAAAAAGGTATGAAAGTGGATAACTATCTGATGAGCTTGCACTCACAAAAGGCAGTATTAAGTTCCCTTAATATCTTCCACTTAGTGCTCTTCCTTGAGTCATAGCCTAAGATACTAATTTGGTATTTTAATTTTTAAAAAGAAATGCGATGCTTTGTGCATTGGTGCATAAAGGAAGAATAGAATTGGTAGGGATGACCCCTATATGAATTCCTATAAAATGAAAAGTTGCCTCAAATGGAAAAGTAAGGTACAGGAAAGACAGAATTTGAGGTCTTTAAATCATCCCTTTCTGAATGAAAAGTGAAATGAATGCAACTCACAGCTGTGAAATAACATTTTCTTTTGAAGAAAAAGTAGTTTTGAACACAAAACATGATAGTAAACTTACTAGGAAGTTAACTATATTTAAAATCTGGTATTAGATTACAAGTTAAGAAGTTGTAGGGAAAACTGGCTTGACCAGCAGACTACACATTCCAATTAAGAGGTGTTTTTGCAGTGAAATCCATCTTGCTTTAAATAAACTAAGGGTAGTCTTTCACTCTGTTTTCCCTTTGTATATTTGAAAAGTACTGAAATAGAGGAAGGGAAAGGTTTTAACACTTTCAGAAATAATTCAAAAGAATGAAAGGAGAGTAAGACTAATAATTACAGTGAAATATTCCAGGGTGTTTTATTCAGTTAGCACAAAGGGTAATAAGAGCAGATGCTTTTCCAGTCCTCACAATTCTCTAGCTTGTATTGATGTACAACGAAAAGAACAAAAGATAATTAATGGTCTACGAAGAGGACAGTCTTAGTAGTAAACTGATGTCTCAGCATTCATCTTCACATTGATCAATATTAGAAACTATAACTTCCCTGGTTGTTTTATGAGGTCTTTAAAAAAGGACACAGAATTATCAAGATCATAAAAAAATGTATTTCATTCTTTTGTGGCTATAGTCTCATTATTCTGCCTGGAAAAGGACACTGTGATTCTTCTATGTCAGAGCCCATTCTGAAGCGGAAAGTATTTGTGTTATTTTGCAGCTCATGATCTGTGTAGTTTATGTCAAGTGGAAGGGTCCTTCTCTGAGTCAGCTGGCTCACAAGTCACACGTGTTCCTGCCCTCCTGGCTGGACGTGTGCTCCGTGTGCTCCCTGGGCACTCGCAGCCTGTACAGTGTGGTGTCCTGCAGAGCCACCAGACTGCGACCAAACAACCAAGTGCATGCTCTGGGCCTGAGCTGGCAGGATTTAAACCAGCTCTAGCCTAAAGCAGCTTGGATGCAGTCAGGCACAGCAGTGCTCCTGCTAATGACCTCTGCCTCTCTCATAGGTGTCGTACAGAGCATGGTCCTCCCAGCTGCAGCTGCACGGTTCAAGCATCAGCTTCGGAGGTCGGGGAGTGGTGTGTGGTGTTTGAATGCCATGGACACACTCACTGGTTCCCCTGCTGCTGCAGGCCATTGTAAGCACAAATCCTGGCAGGCACTTTGTAACTTTTAAACACCTAAAGCATGGAAATGGTTTTACAGGTAGACCTAAACCAGTAACTTAGAGAAATTTTTTTAATAGCTAAAGTTAGACGATATGAATCCCATGGCTCAACATGTACTCAGGAGTGCAGGAGATGGGCTCTGTTTTGAGCAAGCACTGCTCTGTAAGTTGCTAAGCTTAACAGTTGTTCAGCTTTCTCTGGCTTAATCAGATGATCAGCTCTCCAGAGCACAGGTTGGCCCTGGCTACTCCTTCCCAGAACACATTATGGTGAGATGCTGATCTCCCATACGGATGTAAGTCCTGTAGTAAGGCAACTTGTACTGTATTTAGAAAGCCAGCTCATTCTCCATCACATTGTAAAAGACCATCCCTGTCCTTCATCTGGCAATGCCAGCTCTGAATACCTGCAAACCTGCCCTGTGCCAGGACACATGACAGATTTTGGTCTGCAGTCTTGTGTGCTGTATAGCTGTTGCCAGCTAACAGCGCTTGTATCCATACCTGACAGATTCTGGGCTCCAAGCCTCACAGCTGTGAGATTACAAGGTGTGAGAAAGCAATTTCAGACATTTTTAGAGGTTGTGAGAATGTAGCTCCCCTTGTCCCCCCATCTCTGGTATTCAAGTACACAAAGGCTGTACAGTTTACAAGAAAAGGCACATGTAGACAATGGGAGATGTGCTGTTCAAATGGATGTTGTGTGGAATGGCTTAAGTGCAATGAATACAGATAAATTTTACTTTCCACTCTGAACCAAGGAAGATAAGATAGCTTCTTCTATTGTTCCCTGTAGCTAGGAAAAAAAGTGACCCAGCTGGCATCAGCATCTCCCAGGGTAATGTCTCTTTCCTGGCCCAGTGCTCTTCAACAAGGTTCAGGTCAACACAAATGTTGGGGACACAGAAAGGGCAATTCTTGGTTTCAAGGAGCCCAGCTCTTGATTTGGGTGGAGTTGATGTTGCTTGGCAGACACATCAGAGAGACAAGTTAGGGTTTAAGTAGAGGTTCACTTACAGCAGTTTCTGAAAAGAAGGACTTTTCCAATGTCCAGTAAAACCCTCTGTAACTGTGGAAAAGAAAGTATTCTTATCAAAACCCAAAGAAAAATCTGTACTTTACATACCTTTTAGCACAGGTGTCATTTTGCAGCTTTGGATCATTGAAATATGTATTGAGCTCTCTGCCTGTTCATATTATTACTGGAAGCAAGTTGGCTTTCTCATAAGTACTAATGGCACATATATTGTGTATTTGTGTGAGGTGTCAAAATATATGAGTAAACTTTTCTTTCTGTACTGATCTGTTGCTTTTGAGTCAGCAATTTTATTTTCTTACATCAGTATTTCTCCAAACACAGTCTCTCCAACAAAACAAGCTATATTAAGACAGTGACTGATTTCTCTGAGCAGAATTTCTTATGTTCTTCTCTATTCTTTTGTATGGTTATTGTCACAATCCACTAATAAGTAAAATAGATAGACAGATAAATATCAGTAAGTATATTTGGGAGAAATGGGGCTATAGGCTAAAGATGGTGCCATGATCCAAACAAGGCTCAGTAAGTCAGTTAATGCTTAAGTGTATGAGTTCTAACTGATACAATGTAACAGGAACTGCAAACCCCATAGAAATATTTAGGTGGGCAGAGACATACAAGTTCCTGCAGAGCAGGACACTTGGGTTCCTGTGTAACTGCCAAGGAGGCTGTGCCAGACAACTGCTGCATTCTGGCTAGACTGAGGGAAGCTGGGGATGGGGTGAAGCAGGTGCTGAGTGCCCAAACAGGGAAGTGGTGCCTTGGCTTTTTCTCTACCTCAACCCAAAGAAATTCTGCTATTTCTCAAGATTTAGCTGTATGTCACCACCATTTCATACTGGTATTATTAGCCTATGCTGCACAGGTGATTAAAGTGTCCAGGGAAGGGGGTTTTCTGCATTCTGCTGTCTGACTGCAGTGATGAGGTCTCTTGCTAGAACCAAAGCAGATCCCTATAGTTAAGACATAGCTCAATATACTTCTCAGCCTCTGTGCTTAAATGAACAATATACCATTTTAAATCAATACCAACTGCAAGGGGGTGGCGTTGTTAAAACCAGACCCTTTACCTCTTGTCACCTTGATCTCAAGCTCAACATTCTCCTTCCTCCCTTTCCTTTGAAGCCCAAGGTAAATCTGTGTCTTTCACTCTAGTAAGTTCTGACTGTGTTTCTCAGATACTTTGTACAAAGTATATTAAAAAATCAATGTACATAAGAAAATAGAGCCTAAAAGGCCTCCAGACTGTCATCTAACACTGTGACACCTGAATTGTGTCAGTGCACATGAAAACAGCATGCAGCAGCAAATTTGTTTCAGGCAGAAAGGACAGAACCTGCCGCCTTTGCTACTGGGCTCTCAGGAAAGCCATTTCCTGTCTCTAGGAGATGGGTGTCAGCATGCTTGAACCTAACTTTAAAGCTAAGTCCTTCAAGTTTTCCCACTGGTTTGATCTTGGTGGCAATTATTGCATCAAGCAGGGCCAGTAGCTTTTCCTTTTGACCCTTGTGACTTTACCCTTCCATAGGCCGAGTAGAAGTGGCCCAGGTAATGTATAAGTCAAATGTGGTCAATCCTTAATAACATATCAACATGTGAGAGCAAATTTTCTGATTTGTTTCAATTTTTCCTAAAGAACTTGCAGACAAATTGAATAATATCTTCATTAGAGGAGTGGAGAAGGGATCCCAGAGTTAAGAAGACAGAAAAATTAATCTGCATGCATTTTGCTTTCTTTTCCAGGTACCTCCAGCATCTACCCTTCTTGATGTGAAACACAAATTTCACAAAGCATGTAAGTACTATGGCTAACAGGCTGGAGGCATGGTTAGAGGCCTTTCAGCTTGGAGAAACTGTCAAATTTATTTTTCATGAAATCTCACACAAAAGCTGGGACTGGCTTGACAGCTCCAGTGCTAAATAAGAACAGTGTTGGAACTAAGGTTCTGCTGCAACAATCACAGATGTGAGAGACCGGAAGAAGAAAACTGCATAATTTATCATTGCCAGCACATGAGGGGCAGGAGTTTTCTGTCTTCCTTTTAACATTACACAGTGTCAATACAAGTCCATAACTGCAGTTGTTCTCCCAGTGATATATTAGATAAACTTCAGTAACATTAGACTGCTTCAAGCTGGCCATAAACAGACCATATAAACAAAAAAACTACTGCAGTCAGGAACTTGGGTTCAGAGTGATGAACAACTGGGATGGTTTAGATTTCTGTAAGGCCTTTGATGTGGTCCCATGCAACATCCTTGTCTCCAAATTGGAGAGACATGAATTTGAAAGTTGGACTATTTGGTAGATAAGGAATTGGCTGGGTGGATGCAGCTGTGGTCAATGGTTCTATGAACAGGTGGAAGCCAGTGAGGAGTGGTGTCCCTTGCTCCAGGCTCTGTACTGGGACCTGTACTCTTCAATATCTTTGTCAGTGACATAGAGGGATTGAGTGCACCCTCAGCAAGTTTGGTGATGACATGAAGTTGAGCAGTGCAGTTGACACAACAGAAGGACAGGATGTCATCCAGGGGGACCTGGACAAACTTGATAGGTGGGGCCATGAGAATCTCATGAGGTTCAACAAGTCCAAGTGCAAGATGCTGCACCTGGGTTAAGGTAATCCCAGACATGAGTACAGGCTGGGAGGGGAAGAGCAGCCCTGTGGAGAAAGACTGGGGATTCTCGTGAATGAAAACTTGGAAATGACCTGGTAATGTACACTTGCAGCCCAGGCAGACAGATGCATCCTGGGCTGCGTCAAAAGAGGATTGGCCAACAGGTCAAAGGAGGTTATTCTGCACCTCTGCTCTGCCCTCATGAGACCACCCCTGGAGTATAAGAAAGATGTGGACCTGTTGGACCACAAAATGATCTGAGGGCTGGAGCACTGCTGCTGTAAAGACAGGCTGAGAGAGCTGGGCTTGTCCAGCCTGGAGAAAAGAAGGCTCTGGGAGATCTCATTGCAGCCTTTCAGCACTTAAAGGGAGCCTATAAAGAAGAAGTAGAGTGACTTTTTACTTGGGCACATAGTGACAGGACATGGGGAAACACTTTTAAACTAAAAGAGTAGGAATTTAGGTTAGAGATATGGAAGAAATTCTGTACTGTGAGGATGTCCCATCCCTGGAAGTTTTCAAGGCCAGGTTGGATGGGGCCCTGAGCAACCTGGTCTAGTGGGTGGTGTCTTAGATGCTGAGATTTTATTTTTTTTTATAAAAAAAGTGTTTATTCAACTAAAGGCTAGATGCTTTTAGCAAAAAAAAAAAGGTGGCAGTCACTAATATCTTGAGTTCAGAGTGGGGTAAGTAGAGGAAGAATTGTGCTTTTGCTCTGTCCTTCAAATTTTCTGAAACACTAAGGCTTAAGGCTTCTGTGGTTCCACACATGTTCAGTTGATTAAGCAAAATGCTGTTGACCTGACTACTTTAAAATTACTTATTTTGATTCCCTGTAAGGGCTTGTAAAATACAAAATGGCAAAAGTTCAAAAACCACACTGCTGAGTATGAAAAGATTGAGTGTATATGTTTTAATATTTCAATAAGGGTATGTCCTCCCATCAGTTTGTGAAATGCAGTGCATTTCTGCCTAGAATCTCCTAAATCAATTGAAACTGGATTTATATTGATGCAGTTTAAATCAGCTGAAGAACACTGGCACAGAGGTTTATGCCAATAGAACTGCAATGAAGTTTTTAATGGATTTGGGCTAAAACAGTGCAAGTCTCTGTATAAGCCATTTTAGTGGCACCTATTTTGATATTAAGAGGTATCTTACTCCTCAGGTACCCCCAGTGATGTAACTGGAGGAAGTACCAAGGAAGAAAACAGAACAAAGCATGGTACACACCGTGAACCAAACCTCTGACAGTACAGTGTTTTACAGCACATGGGAGGGCTGGTACGTTCCTTCAATGCTTTTTCAGTCCTCAGTTTCTTCCGTCAATTCCTCCCATTCCTGGGAGTACAGCACATCAGTGTCCTGTGGCCTTTCTTCCTATTTCAGCTCATTGCTTTGATCTCTCTTTTCCAGTTCATGATTCATGGATGTTGTTGTCTCAAGAGGTTCCCCCCCTCAACTCCTCCTTTTCCAATTGCAAAGATCAAACTTTCACTTTTTTCTCTTTGCATAGTTTGGAGGATGACAGCTGATAGAATACAGTTCTTTTAGGCAAGAGCTGAGAAGGGGCTGAAGCTGATCTGTGGATGCCTTTGGTTAGCATGTTGTTTTATACTAGCTCAGGCATTCATTTCTGTCATTTTGTGTGTGCCAGACTCACATGTTCCCCTATAATCCCTCGTTAAAACACACTCCTACGCACAGCCTCTTACAGTCTCCCTGTCTCCATACATTCTCCTTTGATCACCCATGCAATTAAACTTTCTCCTCAGCTGGTATCTTGTCAGCCCTTCAGTGACAGGAACCCCTGTGCAGCAATTTCACAAGCATCATCTCTGTCACAGATCAGGTTTTGCTGCCTGATTTGAGAAGGGAGGAAAAAGACTGAATTATGAATTGCAGTACAGGAGCCTATTAAACATTAAAATAAAAGAAATGAGATGCAAGTGACATGTGCCATCTTACTGCTAGGTAATGTCTAAGTCAGTTGAATGCTTTGGATCTGTGTTTATACAAAAAGCAGAATATGGATTTAGAAATCCAGGAACAAATACTGGAATAGTCCTCAGCCCTCACTTCAGCAAAACAGTCTCTACTGAAACAACACCAGCAAAGCCTAACCCTGTACTTTCTGTGGCACTGAGTTCAGAGTGGCAATCCCAGTTTTATCAGTGGATATTCAGGGATCTTAGTGGAGATTAACCATTTAAGACAAACTGCCATTTCCACGGTAAGTGAAAGGCTTTGTCCAGACTGAAGATGGCTGCTTTCAATCATGCCCTGGTTGCTGTAGCCACTGTCTCTGCAAGGGACTGGAGCACCAACTGGGGTCAGCACAGAACAGCACTTTCCCTGTTGCAGCCCTCCAGCCACCAGTTCTACAGGGGATTTCTGTAACAGATGTTAGAGCCAGGCTGTCACACTTAATAGCAAACATCACACCTGGCCACCATGAATCTATCTAATCCTTTTTAAACATACTTACGGTTTTGACCTCAGCAAAATCCTCTGGGAGGGAGTTCTGCAGTATACGTATGTTGTGGAAAAATGTCTACACTTCTACAACTTGTTATTTTCAGCCCAAAATTGAGTGGCAGCTCAGTGTTTGGGTGTCACTGGCCATCCTGCTGTATTGTCTAAGGCATGGTCAAAGAAGCCTCAATCAAATTCGTGCTGTGCAGTAGGTGACTTTATAATATTTTCCTCATTCCTTTGTCTAGCTGGCAGTGGTGGAACTAAGCCAAAAACTAAGTGTATAAGGAGGTCTCTTGACCCATTTTCTCAGTTGCTTATAATGATTTAGGTACCTGGCATATTCTTTATGTGTACAGATTATGTTTTCAGTGGAGAAAGAAATATCTTGTAAGCTAAACTTCCTGAGCTCTTGTCCTTGGCAATAACTTTTCACCTTTAATTTATTTTTATCTTTGCAAAATGTATTGGACTGCTGTGGGAGGAAATCTTAGAGATAGAAAATGAAAAACTGTAATAATAATGCTAATTCAAGTATCACATAACTAAAATAAAATACCTCTAGAACAGGTAATATAGTGGAGTCAGTGATCATTAAATATTTTCAAGGTCACTGCATGAAACTTACTGAAAAAGCTCTTGAAACAAAAGGAAGAACGGAAAGGAGAGGAAGAAGTAAGACAGCACTACTGTAACAAACTCATGGCGGCAACCTCCTGCACAAGGGGGACAGCACAACTAAGAGCTACGTTTTGAAGCCAGAAAAGCGAGCATAGGGAGGCCAGAAATTGCCTTCTAGGCAGAGAGTGAGCAAGCAGGAAAGGTAGGAAGCCTGGTGATGAGTGGAAGAAAAAAGGGAAGTTGAAGAGAGAACTGAAAACATCATGAGCATCCTGGCCTGCGGAGGGGAAGGAGATGCTTAAGGAATAAGGAACATTTCAAATGGCCAGCTATCCCAATAAAATACTAAATCCTAATCATTCAGCTCCAAAATTGCAGGCATCTCCATCTAAGGTAACAGATGTTACACAGAGCATTTAAAATAAGCAATATCAATGAAAGTAAATCACTAAGACAGAAATTGTCAGTAGATGGCACTCAAGAATAAACAGCGTAATTTCTGGACAATATGAAACTTCAGAATCCTGCTACACCATCTTACAACTTCTCCTTACAGGTATTTATTTATACAGTGATCCTAGGAGTATGTTCCATGGAAAGCTGCTGAGATATTTTCTGTTGCTTTTCTCTAGAGAGAGGACAAGGAAAAAGACTGTGTAATTCCTTCATGATGGGAGCAATCTCTCTTTTAGCCTTCTCCTTATAGGCTATAGGGCAGTGTGTTAGGATTCATCTTCCAGGTTTTACCTACTACTCTTATCCTGCGTGTTCCTCAGAAGCCACAGGAGAACAGGCAGCTCTATGGATTTCTTCACCCTGCAGACTTTCTGGTCAGAGCATTCCCTGCTTGACTACCTGCACAAAAGCAGGATCAGAGGCTCCTGTGCAGCCCTTCCAACGTGCCATTTCACCAACTGTATCAAATACTTGTAGTGACTTCCAAATGCTTGAATAAGGTGTTTATTGCCTAATGCAAGGAGATACCATCTCAAAGGGAAACATAAGAAAAGTACCATAACACACAATTCTTCTCCAGCTGCTTGGGAGGCCTGTGCATATTCTCCCTCCTTCCCTTTTCAAAATGACCTGTTACTGCCTCCAGCTTGCTTCTTGCCTGTCAGCAGTGCTCAGCTCAGGCACTGCTCAGCAGCTGGAGGGAGAGTAGCATTTTAAAACCAACAGGTTCTTGTTCCCCTAAAACCCTGAAGCAGAACTTCAAAACACACAGCAGAAGTCAAGCTGACATGGTGAAGAGCAAGGAGAAGAATCTCTCATTGCTTACATATCACAAGGCAAGCCTTGTGAGTGGAGCTTGAAGCACATGAGGTACTAAAATTACTTATTTAGTGGAGGAGTTCCCCTTTCTTTTCTCTTTTTCAGAAATTCTGCTAAGGGTTTTCATGCTCTAAAGCTGCAACTTTCCTCTTTTTAATGACATCTGAGAGCTAGTAGCATGATTGCAATAGCAGGGTGTAAGTAATAACTCTGTATTTTGCCAGGCCTATGATAAAACACGAGAATGGGATGCAGAGCTGTTGCTGGAAAGGATGACTGTTTGTACTGCATCACATAATTCTCTTCTAGAGGCTGGCTGTGATGTTAAACTGCAAGGCTCAGAGAGGTGAGGAAGGATGCTGTGGGGATTAGTCATTAAGAGCAGTACCAGGGAGAACGGTGACTGCTAAGCCAGTGCCTTGCCTACCGGCTCTGTATAATCAGGACTGTCTGATAACACAGTCTTGCTGAGAACCTGCAGTTCCTCTGATTTCTATACACTGTCTATTACAGCTGGATTCTCAGGTTGCAGAAAGTTAATGAAATCTGTCAATTTTGTTGCCTGGAGAGACTCATGTGCCTGGTGAACACATCTGCTGGGGACTCAGAGAAGCTGAATTATGCTATTTATGGCTTTACAAAGTTGACTTCATAGTCTGAGCCTGTCAATCAACTATGTGTCTCACAAATCAAAGAGACCCAAATAAGTTATATCTAGGGCATAGACCCTTCCAGAGGGATCTTTCTTCTGCCCTATATTAGGAGATCAGGCTTTGAAAAAGCCAACATTTTTGAAAAAGGGGCCATGATCTGATCCCACCATGAATCGCCTTGAGCTGGATTCACTCTCTGGACATAAAGGCAGATACAAAGTCTACGGCTTTTATCAGATCTCAAACTCCTTCCTCCCTGATTGTGTCCTAAGTAGTTCACACTAGCCCAGAATCCATATACGAATGAGTTTTTGAAGGGATAGACAATATCCTGCTGTGCAGGCGTCTGCCTGCAGAGCTCACAGGCCCAGCATTATGTCCCCAGTGCAGATTCAAAGAGCATGTTCAGCTTGCAGTCACATCCAACTATTGTTTTTAATAAATTCTCCCCTCCCTGCATTCGTAACAACTCAATTGGAAATTGCCGTGAAGGCGAATCACTGGGGATGGGCAGTTATTACAAATGGGCACTAAGAAGTACAGTGATTTCATCAGAGTAAATTGTTCATTCATCTGTGTTGGCTTTGTAAATGGAAATTACTAGATTAGGAGGAAACATGGTATTTATTTCATCTTATATTTACAACTTATTTTTCTTTTGTCAGTCACACATCAGATATCAGTATAACATCACAGTATGATGAATTTCAGTATCTCTCAAATTAAACAATTTTAAGATATTTTTACCTCTCTATGCCTGTCAGCACAACTCAGTTTATTAGGATCTCCTTGAATTTCTTGTTACTGCCATAGTGAAGCTTGTATATATTGTATATACTTAAATTCTTTAACTTTAAGCACAAAGTAAGCAATAGATCCTGCCACAAAACTCAAACCACTTGCCTCCACCTTACCCCCAGCCCGCAATCAGAGATCTAATTCGTGAGTAAAGTTCTTCCTACCTCTGCAGCATGTGCCTGTCAGAACAGTCACCTAAATTCTTGCCTTGGCATAGTGCTTTACACTGCCAGCCTGTCTGGTAGCCTTCATTTCAGATCAGGAAGAATCATGAGAAGATCATCCTCCACTCAGCTTATTTGTGCAAATGTTTCTGTACAAAATACAGGAGTCTGTCTGTTGGTACATGTTTGTGTGACTTGAATTTATGGTTTAGCTGTCAAAATAATTGAAGCACGTCTGTGAAAGCTGGGAATACTTTCATTTCTTTTGTAATAGCCAGTCAGGAAATGAGGATGGCATCATTGACCTAACACTGTTAAAAGGAAGGAGAAACCAAACTAAGTTAGCCCTCGATTTTCATCTTCAAAGTGAATGGAAATTTACCTTTATACTTAGACACCACCCCACCACCCCTGCTCCCCATTCCATGCGGGAATTACAGAAGAACAATTCTGGCCATTTTTCAAAAGGGACAGACAACATGTGGAGTCCATTGGATGTGCCCTCCAGAAGGTTCTGTGCACTTCACAGACACTATTTTGCATCCTGAGCTGTGGTCACAACCCTCCAATTCAAGCCATCTGCCCCTTGTTGACACTGCTAAGGGACGTTTCTGGCTGGGGTGCTGAGATAATAATAGTGAGAGCAAGCACCAGACTAGGCACCTGCAGTATGCGTCTCTGCTGAATCTTATTACAAGTTCTGAAGAAAGAGATATTAAAGCAGTCTGAAAAGCATCTGATCAGATATCCCTGATATACAAAGAATATTTTCTTTATATATTGAATTAGGAAACTGTGGTTGAGGTTTGGCTTAGCCAGCACGTTTAGGACCAGGGCACATAGGATCTTAAGCAGGAGTTTTAGAGTCAAAGTTTTGAAGCTTTCTGGTCTCTAAAGATAATAGTAAAAGCCAAAAGGCCACCTGGGACTTTTGAAGTCTCCTGATTTGTACTGAAATGAATGGAATGTTTGAAACTTAGGTCTTTAAGACTTGACCAGTGGAGTCGTGCTATTGACTGGGGGGAGTTGTATGCTAGACACCTTCTCCCTTTCAAGCTTCGTTTTCTGATGTATCAAAATTAGAATAATTAACCTTCTTTTCATCCACCTTGGAATCTTTTGTCTGTTTTGGCTGTGATCCTGTAAGAAACACTTGGGACAAAGAATGACTTAAATTTATGTTTAATGACTTATTGAACCAGAGGGAGTAAGGTGTCTAAAACACAAAAGCCAAGCCATCCATGAAATGCTTATAGAAATAAGACAACCTTTAGAAAAACAGCAATATTTAAACCAGCAATGGAAAAAGTAGAGATCAACTAAAAAACTTTAATGGAAATTCACATTATTTCTCTTTTTTGGCAGCTTCTGCATCTGATGTTATTGCATTTCATTAACAGGATTACAGATATTATTTCAGATGAGCAACATAATAAAAGAAAAGGCAGCAAATCTATTGAGATGTAGCTTGAAGCAGAATTGTCCCTCTCTGCTCTCTGGGATATTGTCCCCAGCTGAGATTTACAGGGCTCTAACAATGCATCACAAATGACATCCTATGTAAACAACTGGAGAACAAATGTGAAATGCTATTTAAATGCCTCATTAAGAAAAGGAAATTTCATAGCTAGTTTCTTTGCTTTTTTTCCTTTGCAGTAGATTTAATTGAGAGATCTAGACGAAAACCAGCAAAATTTGTTTACCACAATTGCCTATTATTATTTACAATGTGTCTTATATTAGTGCCTATGGCTCTGTTGAAAAAACTACAGTAGAAGACCCTATAGAAGTAATCCAGGCCCTAGAGAATATCCAGACTCAGCTAAAATGAGCAATTAAACCTACTGAACTGTTATTAGAAGAAGCCAAAGTAAGTTTGGTTTTTAAGCAGCTCCTACATCAATTTAAACTCAGGTATTACATTTTTTGTCTGAAGAACAGACTGATTTCCAGAGTTAACCTAGTGTTCACCACCAGATTCATGTGGGCCTAATGTTCATTCAAGAAACTCAAGACACTAAATGCCCCAGTGGGCCTTCACTAGTGTGAAAAGAATCTCATGTCCATTAATAAGACAGGTGTCTGTTGATTACAGCAGGGTCAAGATCATTTCAGGCTTTAAATGTGCTCTGCATCTCCATCAGGTTTTTCATAGCAGTCCCTGTGCTTTTGAATGCCTGAGTTGGGCAGATGGCTTTACCGAAAGGTCAAATAGTTTGTCTTACGAGGAGATGTGTGGAATGGGTCTGCATGAAATGTCCCGGGACTTCTTGTGAGCGACAGTCAACAGGCATTGGGTAACAGAAGAGGAACTGAAATGAAAAGAACCCGTCTCCTACTTGAAAGACCACGGGGGAACTTGAGAAAAAAACTGACAAAGCCTATGGTGTCAGTTCTGCTAGACTTTCCCCCAGGTCTTCTCTGGCTCATGCCTTCCCTGGCTGTGCTTCTGCAGCCTCTGGCTTTCTCAGGGCCAAGAGACGTGGCATAGTAAGTAGCTGCAGTTCTGGGGTAGGGTCAGGTGAGCAGGACAAGAGCAAGGGAGGCTGTTCAGGCCTAAATGTGAAGGATATCACCCTGTGATGGTGATTTGTTTTGCATTTGTTTACACAAGAGCTCTCTCTGATATTTTGTAGCCTGTTTATTCATTTATCTTTCTATTTGGACATGGGGGAAAGAAACCCTAAGAACAACCAAAATAAGAAAGCTTTTGAACAAAACTTGGTATTTGTGAGTTTCAAGTTAATGAAAGCAATGCATCAAAGACAAGAAGCTAAACAAATGATTCACAATAAAAATAATGTAGTAGAGTGGTGTTCTGCCTCTTTCTAAATTGTCCCCAAATTCCAATGATATTGAATATATTTGCTGCTGAAAATTATTCACCATTGAAATAAATGATGTGTGAGTTATACTGGAACAAAGTATGTTTCTCTGGTTTAAATACTACACTAATGAGAAGTAATATTATTTTATATTTTGCCATTAGAGTGCAAATTCAGAGTGCACAAGCAGTCTAGATGAGCCGTGGCTATAACATTTACAGAGGGAAAGCAGTAGAGGTGTTCAAAGGCCATGAAATGTTTGCCATGTAGATTGGGATGAAATGTCATCCCTCAAGTATGGGAGTGATTACTCACCAGTGTCACCATAATCAAGTCTCTCATAGTCTAACTGTGGAAAACCGTTTTCCACAGCTGACCAGCTGACCAGCTTTAAGCATGTTACACTTTCTGTGTGGCTGCCTCATGGCTGATGTGCAGACAACCTACCTGGGCTTTTTTCCTGCTGCAAGAGCTTTGGATCGTGGATCCTGCCCACTCACAGAATCACAGAATCATGTAGATTAGAAAAGACCTCAGAGATCATCAAGTCCAACCTTTGACCTTGTCAACCAGACGATGGCACTAAGTGCCATGTCCAGTTGTTTCTTGAACACCTCCATGGATGGTGACTCCACTATCTTCCTGGGCAGTTCACTCCAATGTTTAACAACGCTTTCCATAAAGAAACTCCTCCTGATGTCTAGCCTGAGCCTCCCCTTGCACAACTTGAGGCAATGACCTCTTGTTTTGTTGCTAGTTGCCTGAGAGAAGAGGCTGGTCCCCACCTGGCTACAACTTCCTTTCAGGCAGTTGTGGAGAGAGAGATAAAGTTATGCCTGATCCTTCCTCCGGGATAAACAACCCCTGCTCCCTCAGCTGCTCCTCATAGGACTTACCCTGTAGAGCCTTCACCAGCTTCATTGCTCTTTGTTCCAGCACCTCAATGTCTTTCTTGTAGTGAGGGGCCCAGAACTGGACACAGCACTCAAGGTGCAGCCTCACCAGTGCTGAGGACAAGGAGACAATCACTGCCCTGGTCCTGCTGGCCAGACTATTTCTGGCACAGGCCCTCTTAGCCACCTGGTCACACTGCTGGGTCATGTTCAGCTGCTGTTGACCAGCACCCACAGGTCCTTTTCTGACAGGCAGCTCTTCAGCCATTCTCCTCCAGCCTTTAGTACTGCCTGAGACTGCTGTGGCCAAAGTGCACAATCCAGTACCTGGCCTTGTTGGCCCATCAGTCCAGCCTGTCCAGAGCCTCTATTCACTGGAAAGGTACTATAGCCTTGTTTCACAGCAGGGGAACTGCAGTAGGGAGAAGGAACATTATTTGTTCTCTGTCACAGAGCTGAGATGGGAACAGCAGTTTCCCAAACCTCATAGCAGTGCTTCTGAGATACAGAAGCCTTTGCTCAACCTAAATGTGGTGGGATGAGAGAATTAAACCAGCTGAAATAAACTTCTCCCAGGAAGGACTTGGGAACATGACAGCCTCTGACTCCCATGCTAATTGTCTGATCTGCTACCAGCACAGGGCAGATCTCTGCTGCCTTTCCCTCATTGCTCCTGAAGAAATTACAATTTAGCCTGGTTCTTAGTGAGGATTAATTTTCAGTGTGGTGAATTTACCAATGGATTTCCGAGAAGTTAATTTGTACTTAGGAAGAAATCATGTCAGTTCAAATGTGTTCAATTAATTGTTGATGGCATGGGTGTGACCATTAGATAAAGAAACCACATGGCTTTTGGGGTTAGCGCAGGAACACACCCTGATTAGATTAGTGGTTGCAGGGAACACTATCCCCTGGATAGTCAAACATTGAAAGAAAAGTACACTTGATTAGCATTCTTCATTGATAATTGACTTTGGAATGTTTTAAAGAAACATAGCTAGAACCCAGGTTGGACTCTCCTCTGCCCACTATATTAGAGGGGGAGGCACAAATAAGCTTTTGAGCCATCAGTGCTGTATCAGCTGTGATTGTTGGGCCACCATGTACTTTCTGATGCCGTAATGTAAATCATCAGGGCCCCAGTGCTGCTGTAACATGTGTTGGCACCGTCCCCATCCAGGTAATATGCAAATAACACAGGGTTGAAATGGTGACCTTGCCAGTTTTCTGCTCTCTGTCCCTCTTGCAGCTCTGTGGAGAGCTGCTACCTAAATGTACTCAGCAGTCATGCTGATTGTGGCAGTACCCACACTAGAGCTGTCTGAAGCGAGGAAGCCATGACCTGTGTTATCAGTGCCCTGAAACACAGCATATCTGTAACACTGCAAGGCACAGCACTGTTTGTTCTCTCAGAACCTGGCACAGAATGAACATGGACAAAGGTTTTCTGAGACCCTGAGGATGGACTGATACCTGTGTTCAGATGCTCTGCTTTGCTGCCTATGAAAACCTTGTCTGGGTTTGCTACTGCAGAGCAGTAAAGATATTCAAGCTGTCACAGACTGAGATGGCAACTGGTTTTATAAGCCACCAAACATTAAGCTGCGCTTTTAAAAATGCCATGTTAGAATATGGACAAGCAGATAGAGAAGGAAGGATATTTTTAGTCCCTGAAACACATAGTTTGGGAGATGTATGTTCCTTAACATGCAAGTTCCCAGGTTTGGGTTGCCCTTTGTATGAAGGCTTCACTGATAGAGTTAATATTTCGGAAGAGAATCCTGCTGGAGTTCTCACATCCCCCAGATACCTCAACCATTATCTTCATTACCCTTTCCAAACTTGTAGAGACAGGAGAATCAAAGGCAAAGATAACTACCAGAATACAGATCCTCAATTGGCATAAATTATCTCCCTTTTAATTGGGGTGGCATTTCAGAGCCAGAACACAACCACCTGCAAATACAGAAGCAAACTCACCGTTGTTTTAGTGCATGGCTGACAGGACACGGCCCTCCCTGTGAGACCCTGGTCAAGAGACTCCCCAAACCCATTGTGCAGTCCAGCAGCATTGCCCACCTGAGTGGCAGTACCGTGACTGCGTGTTACGGGCAGCAAAGGTGGGGTGAAGGCCAGGCGAGGGGACCAGCCCTGCAGTGACACTGCCCCGTGAGGGTCACTCTGCTGCACTGGCCCCCCATGCCCCAGCTGCTGTGACCTGTGTAGCACCACATGTTCAGCACCTCCTCGCCCCCTTGCTCTGATGAAGGGCAGTCCCCTATGAGAAAGTTCCTTCAAGCTCCAGGCTTGTCAGAGTATCTATTTTCTTGTTTCTCTGTATTCTGCTGTATGGTTGTTATTAACGAAATAAGAGGTGGGCTTCATTCCCTTTCCCTTCCTTTGCCCACGCACATTAATTTAAATGCAAATTCACACAGAAAGATCAAAATTAATTATACTTTCTGCAGCAGGCTACATGGAAAATTGAAATGCACAGGGTTGGTTTTTCCCTTTCCTCCTTTTTTTTTTTTTGCAAGTGCAAAGGAAAAACAATGTACCAAAAATATTGAAATATGCATATAAATGTTGAATGCTTGCTTGCTTTTATTTTCTCATGCTTTTTGCTTGTCTGAATTTCCACAGTCGCTTTCAATTGCAGGCTGTTTCAGAAGTAATATGGAAAGGTTAATCTGCTAGTGACATAAATTGACCTGTAAATGACAAATAATATTCTGTTTACCACTAATAAGAATCAATCTTCATTAAGAAAAACTATGCTGACTCTTAAGAATTTTGTCCATTATTGCCTGATCAGAATATAGCTGAAGCCTGAGATTTTTTTTAATTTTATTTTTTTTTCAGTGGGAAAGAAAGGCACAGCAGGAGAAGAGTGTTCTGTTCCTCAAGGAGTTCAGGCACTTATAAGTTTTTTAAATGAAAATGCAACCAGGTAAATTTGTAACTCAAGGTGCAGTGCAGTTTCACAAAGTGCTGGAGTTTCACGTCTGGGCACAGTCACAGCAGCTTTGCTCCCAGGAACCATCATATGGACAGGGCTATCCCATTTGCCAGGTCCTGGGCATGAAAACCAATTTTCTGACACCTTCTTTAAAGGGAATGGGTGCAGGCATTGTATGCAATGTGTTATAGAGCCATTAGATATGCTCTGAGAAACCTTCTGGATCAGGCTCTGTGGGGCTTCAGTGGAGGTGCCAGGGTGACAGTCACGACTTAAGTAGGAAAAATGGATGGTGACAGATTTTAAGTGTTTAAAGCCATTGTGAACAATCAAATGAACAGCTGAAACAGAAGCATTTAGCCAGATGTTTAGTCAGGCTGGGGCTTACTTGCATACTAGTCTATGGGGAGTGTGTGCTGTCCTGCCCCTAGGCCAGACCCTGTCCTTAGCAGTGTTGGTCTTAGTCAATGTCTCAAGACATCGATTGAGCCAGCCCACTGCTTGCTCTCCCCCTACAAGCAGTATGGTTGTAGGTAGATGAATTTGGGTACTGCAAAACCCAGAAGAAATAAATGGATGCTTGTGATCAAATAGCTCATTTTTCAAATTCCACATGCCATTAAGAAAGTGCTTTTTTGTATCCCCATAGCAACTACAGTTCAAGGTGCCTTTGTAAAATACATGGCCAGAGATCTTCCCTGGAAAGCTTACAAATTAAACAAATCAGAGAAAATACTCAGAGAAAAAAGCTGACAAAGAAAAGGGATTTATCCCTGACTACGGAGCCATAAAAAAACAACATCCATTTTGGTACTCTGCTGAAATTTTACTGAACAGGACACACTGGACCTGCTTTTTACACTAATTTTCCATAAAAACATGGATCTAGTTCAAGATCTTGCTGCCACTTTTTAAATATTCTGATACACCCTCTCAAAGATCATTCTACAAGAAAAACACAGCCTAGCTGAATGATCCTGGATCCAGCAAGTGCCTTCCCAAGGTCAGCCCTTTGCCCTAAAGGCTAACCAAGAAATGGGAGCAGCGTAAAATTTGTAGCCTGACTCTTGTGAGCCCAGCTGGGCTCAGGAGCTCAGTACAGTGCCAGGCCAGTACAGCTGGGGTATCTGGAGGGATGCTGCCCAGAGCTGGTCTCTGCACTAGCCCTGAAAAACAGACCCAGGTGATTGTGTTGGCATTTAGCAGGTCAAAGCAACAAAACATCTTTTGGCCTGCAACCAAAGAGAGCATTTCGACTGGGGCCATGTGAAGAGACGCCAGGGCCCTTGTTGCCCCAGACTTGCTGCTGAGAGCTGCAATTCTTCAAGTGGGCTGGTTGTTCAGATTGCAGTACTCAGCACCTGTCATTTATTACAAGTAGAGGCAAGCACAGTAAATAATCACTTCAGATACTTTCTCTCTTGATCTTGTGGCCAGGCTTAGTTTTACTGTGGTTTCTTAGGTGTGCTTTGCTTTCTGCCATCATGCTCAGAAATCATTTAAGTGCAGTGTTAGCACAATAAATCTCACAGCCTTTTCTTCCAAATAAAAGCAGAAAGCAGTAGCTTCAAGTCATTTCAGCAGCTCGCTTTCCTGCTGTCAGCTCAGTGAAGCAAAGGTACGCAAACTTCAACTCAGCAGAGGCTGAAATTGTTAGCATGGTGATATCTCTATCCCTGTTTCCTCAGAAGTGTTCCTGAGAACACTCAGACATGTAGGCTGCAACCAAGAGAAACAACACTATGGCCACAGCCTGTTTCAGGTCATGGGCATGAACAGCTGTATTTGCTCAGCATTTAGTTGTCAAGGAAAGAGCTCAGCAAGTTTTCAGCTAATCTGTCTCTATATATTATGCACAAACCCACCACCCCCGCTCATACGAATACGTGAATCTCCAGAAATCTTTTCTTTTTGCTACATAGATATCAAACCTGCCATCTGGTTAAGGTGGTGGAATGCATTTCAGCCGTGCTCAGTTCACATAAGCAAGTGCTGTTACATTTCTCAGCTCATGTGTAACATTTTGTGATCAGATAAGGGAGATTGCTGCTACAGTTGTTCCTTGGAATTTCCTCTATTTCTGCAAATTTAAAGAACATGCTGCTGCTGATTGATTATAGTAATTTTGTTGTTCATATCATCCTATTCATATCGCAGCAGGTATTGCTTGTAATTATTAAGGCTATTTGTTATTAGAGATGCATGGGCGGTGAAATACAATGAGAAGCAAACAATTTAACTGGTAATAAAATTAGCTGATCATGGAAAGTCAATCTGCTAATTATCTCCAAATAGTGTCTGTCAGTTCTGTTTTGCATTTCTCAGACTCCTCGCTCCCCAGCGGAATAGCTTTTGCAGGTCCACATTCCAAGGAACACACTGAATTCCCCATCAACACAGATCTTCATCGTGTTACACCTTTGTTCTTATATAGGTTCACATAACTCCATAAATACTTTGTGGCAAACAGGCATTTGATTGTGTAATTTACTGCAGAACAGACAGTGCACTATTTTTTATAGAAGATTCTTTATAAAACTTAATAAAAATTAGGCTGATTCCTTCAATTTCATAACTAATGGAAAATACTAAGTAGTTAGATTTCTTAGTCATTAAATTTTGAAAACATCTTGTGATATTAAGTGGTGGAGCACAAATTAAGGTCAGTTTGAGTCATGTGGATACCTTTGGATACTTTCAAAAACTGCATATGGGCTTTTCTAACTGTCCTTGGTTCCTGGGATTGTCAGATGATGAATTTACTGAGATTCTAGTATATATGCAGTGAAAAAACAAATCATGTGGGCAGCAGGACCAGTAGAACTTGATTGTATTTGCATTTTTTGCATAGTGGTATTGGCAGCTGGGTATGGAACTGAGGCTTTCATTTTACTTAGCATTTGTATGGTTGTTTGACAGCACTACATCTCTTTTTTATATCCAGTATTAATAGGTAATTTCGTAGTTGGTTATGGGAAAATTAAAGGTGGCTATCAGTTTTTATGTATCCTGTCAGTTTGCTTATATTATTATTTCTCTTTTAAATATGGACAGGTAAAACAAATAACCCATCCAAAATTAAATATTTTTTCTCATGTACATTTTTTTAAAGAAGGTTATTGAAAGTAAGCATTGATTCATTTTTCAAGAAAATACCAACACTGTGCTGAAAAATTAAGATGCCTTAAATATAATAGAATTAAAATATTTCAAGTATTGGGGTTTTTTTAAATAAATTTACGAATTTTTTTCATAAAGTTGGAACAAATTCTTGACAGAGAAAAAGTCTTGTCATCAATTGCTTACACTTTCAGACTAATGGAAGCTTGTACTCATAGAATGAACTTTGTCAGAATCATAACAGAATAAATAATAGAACTGTAGAACAGTTTGGGTTGAAATAGATAATCAAAGGTCATATAGTCCAGCCCCCCACCCCTGCATGGGCATGGACATCTTCAACAACATCAGGTTGCTCAGTGAAGAATGAAGTTGATGTCACTTAAATAAAAGGAATTTGTGAATAACCTTTCTGATGAGGAATGGGCAAAGCCTTCAAGTGCCTATGTGCATGCAGCTGGGGGGCTGACCATATGAAAGGCTGAGGGCAAACATCCTTCAAGAGAAGGATAAGTCAGGAGAGCAGAAATAATCAAATAAAGAATGGAAAACAAGGAAGACATTTCAATAGCTGTCCAAAGATGCTACAAAGAGAGGAACTAAAGCTGTTTTACGTAAATGCTAGAAATGTAAGAAATGTGGAGGAACCACAATGTTGGCTAAATAGTAGAGGATTTAATATTGGCTATATAGACCTGTACTTTGAACCATCATGGCCATTCTTACTTTCTGGAGAGTCTATATCTGCATTTCTGAGTCAAAACCAGACTGGGATGTAAGTGACCTGAAATGTTATTTTTACAACTTTATTCCAAGTGTGACATACATATTCAAGCCTGTAACCCTGCATAAGGGAGCTGAACAGCTCTGCTAATCATAAGGAATCTACAGAGACTGTGACCTACTAAGTACCATGTGGCTGAGCTCTAATGCACTACCCCAATGTCAGAAAGTAAATGCCTAATCTTAGATGCAACAGGAATTACAAGATAAACTTGAGTCACCTGTTGTCTTGGATTGCCATTAATCTCTGGAGAAAACAATGGAAAATGTTGATAAGAAGAAAATGGGAAGTAAACCCTACTAAAAAACCCCAAAACAACCCTGTAAAAGAGAAACCCCTCAACTTTAAATTGGAAGCAAGGGGAGCTTTGCCAGGTGTGGGGGCACAGAGAAGCCTTCTAGTGCTGTGCACAGCTGCAGCTATGTCTCTGTCTTCAGCAAGTGCTTGTTCGCTCTGTCTGGGAGCATGCACTCTCCACATGCACTTCCGAACTCCTGCTGATGGCAGGTGAAGCTCGTCTGTCAGACAGTACTGGCTCTGGATATCCAAGAGAGCCATCAACCCCTTATTTTGACAGGCAGTAGCAAGAATTAATACGAGTGATAATTAGTCACTCTGTTTGGCTTCTTTTCACTATTTAAAGAGAGCTTTTCTCGTATAGGAATGAGATGAGGATGTGTCTGCCAGGGTTAGACTGTACTGGAATGGCTTCCCACATTGCCAAGTAGAAATCCACAGATGTCATAAAGAGATCTATGCAGGATCCCTCTGGAAAATAGTCACAGGAGGAAGGCAAGTAAATGGTGACAAGTGAGGCCAGGGGGCCTTTGGTTGACTGCTACCAGGTGGTGAGCAGGATGCCTAGGAACGTTTGGGGTTTCCTATCTCTGAAATGAGTCTTTTCAAGAGGGGAGATCAAATTTTGTGGGGTAACACTTTTTCCCAGAAAGCAATGCTGGTTTTTGCAGGACCCTGGGCAGCTAAGACTTGGGAACAGCTTTGCCAGTCTGCTGCCAGTAAAGACCAAAAGCAGGAAGCTTTTGTGTTCTGACTCAAACCAACTTTGAGTCAGAACACAAAAGGTTTGACTTTGTCTGCCACTCTGTTTAGCATTTCCACTTGACATAAGCTAGTGCCACCCCTCAACCAATACTGAGAGGTGGGAAGGAACAGATAACTTCAGGTCACTCCAGCAAAATACATACAACACCCCAAGCATCGTCTGAAGACAAGACAGACACACTGGTGGGGTAAGAGGGTCACTGCAGAGAAGCAGCAGCAAAGACACACTTCTATCTGTCTAAATCTTTGAGTATGTTTGAACATAATGGTGTACTGAGGCTAAAGGACTGGAAATGTGGGACGATGTGCTTAAACACACAACCTCTGTTTGCCCTTGTGAAGATTATGAGCCATATCTAAAAATGCATTGCCACAGGAACAGGTAAATTGACTTTTATTGAAACATACTGTAACGGGAAGGGGGGAAGGTTCCAATTTAACACAAGTACATTGGATTTCAGGCTCCCAAATAACTATTGATATCTGCTGTCCTGGAGCAAATCATATCTTCCTTGACAAGTCAGACAGCTGCTCTTTCTCTATCTTCCCTTTATCTTTAATAGCTGTGGTTTGTTGTGGTACCTTAAAAAAGTATTTGCAACTTACTTGATGGATGTTTCACCTTCTGCTATTAGCCCTGGTTCACGGGTTCCTCTAATGCCTGTTCTCGCCTATGAAAGTCAGACCAATTGCTTTTGAAATGAGAGTGTGCTGGGTGTCACTGCACAGTGCCCACTGTGTACAGCTCCTCTTCCTCTCCAGCTGGTGGGTGAACAAGCTCTCCAGCTCTCCTGATCATCCTGATATAAGTTAAGGTAGAAGAGATCATCTGGTTCAGTCTCCAGCTCAGGGCAAGGCCAGCTTTCAAGTCCTGTAAGTCTGCTCAATGTCATCCCCAGCTGAGGCCTGACTGTCTCCAAGGAATTAGATTCCACAGCTTCTCAGGGAAAATGTTCCCACATTTGATCACATTTTTGAACACTTTTTTCCATTTTTTAAAGCTATGAAAATATTGATATCTCAGATATTGGATCACTAAGAATTGTAAGATTGTAAGATAGGCCTAAAGAAAACTATGGTTATATTTGACCAATTTCACCTAGTAATTTGAAATTAAAAGACAAAGCAAATCTAATAACACCAAGGTTGTGGGTTTGATCCCTGTACAGGCCATTCACTTAAGAGTTGGACTCGATGATCCTTGTGGGTCCCTTCCAACTCAGAATTGACTCTGTGGATTCCTTCAGGCTATCAACTGTTCTCAGGTGTGTCAAAGGAAATAGAGGCAAATGTGGTAGAAATGGCTGGAAGTGGTAATACTTGCAGCAGCTCCCTTGCTTTCCTCTGACAGACTTTGCTGCCCCCAAATCTCAGTCAACACCATGGGCTCTAAGGTCTCCCCAGACTGCTTCAGGTCAGCCCAGAAATGTGCCAAGTCAGCCCTAAAGTGCTTCAAAAGCAAACTGAAGTGTGTAGGGTTAAGCGAAGTTATGTCTCTCTGATGCAAAGGAGGAGTGAATATACAGTCCATTCAGCAGCGCAGCTGTAGAGGCACAGCCTCCTGCATACAGGCACCATAAAGAGGTGGCCATGTTAACAATCTGAACTGCCACGATGCCCTCTGCAGTCTGTCTGTGGCAATGACCCACTTACTCTTACATGGAGAGAAACAAATGCAGCTGGAGACCTGCACCAGTTTGACCAGACCAACAAATCTCTGTCCAAAATCATGGAAGGACATCTAACAACAACTGCCAATGGCTATTGTGCATTTAGGAATGACCCTCAGTACATACAAAAATCTACTTCTAGGAAACATCCTTAAGTTTAGGGTATCACGGAAGTTACAAGTAACCCAGTATTAGCAAACCACATGCCTCTACATTTTGTGTCTCTATTTCCTTGATTAATCTGTGGTTAAGAACTAATGCAAGCTGCAAATCCCTAGTCAGGCTTTATATTTCTGAAAGGGAAACACCAACATCTTTGGACTGGACTATAGCACAAGATCATTTTAGAAGGAGAGGCAAGACTGACACATTTAGTACTGAGTTTTGGCAAATACAGTAATAAACAGGACCTTCTTTATACTTCCCAGTGGTGCATGCACAGATCCATTTTTCATGTGCTGATGGAGTGTTCATCATGGAGATTGACCCTTCCAACACTCAAGAGGGGAAAAGGGATTTATGCTTTAATGTGTGTATTGTGTGCTCCTCCCAGCTCACTTGTATTACTCCTTGTACAGTTAAGACTGAAAGAGAGGTGGGATTTTTTTCTATCTCACTTTTGTAGCTATCAGCTGGAAAAAAAATACTAACAAATTTAGATCCTCCACCATGAAATTAACTGCCACGCTTTGTGATTGGAACAGGTCCCCAGTGGTACCCTTCCCGTGTTGGCCTGCAACTAGAACGCAGTAAGTATTCGTATGGTTGAATGCAGCCACCAATGTATTACTAATCCTCTGGCAGATTCTCCTAACAGCATTGCTCTCTCCGTATGTGTTTTGGGTGAACTGTCGGCACATTTTCATTAACTGATACCAATTATTAACTTATTAGTCTTCTCGTTAATAAAGGGGTCTAATGGTTTTCATATCCACTGAGTAGAAATGTTTCAGAATACACTATATGATCAAATACTGAAGACAAGGTAGTTTTAAACCCATCTGGTCACTTCCCTCACTCCATTATCTGTTTTAATACTTGCTCACAGCCTCATCAGAACATGCAGCTAGCTGCAGGAGGCAGCCTCTTTTTTAGTGCCAGTACATGAGTTCTTCGTGGACATGGCAGTAGGAGATAAAGCTGACAAGGGTTGTGTGATATTTGGTCTGTGAACATGTAGGATTGCAAAGCTGTAGAAAATGAGGGCTCAGCACCCGGTGGAATGTAGTGTCCTTGCTGACATAAACAGTCAACAAATGTATTGAAAGGGAAACACAATACATGAAGCAGAAGAGAGAAGTGTTGCAGCCATGGCAACATCTCATGCCAGTATCTGTTGGAGTTTCCCAATATCCAGCTTGCTGCCTCTATAAAAAAAAGAGAGAAGCAGATATTGCCATTTTATCTCTCTGCCTGTACACTCTAGGTACATTAGGGCTGGAAGCAGATACCTCAGAATACTGTGAAGAGGAATGTAATTCTCAGATACACCTAGTCTGCCTAGGTCAGAGCTTACAAAGAAATCTTGGACTGTGGGCCTTTGCCCAAGAAGTTGCATTCATCATGAGGTGCCACCTATTGTGAAACAGCCTGAGAATGCAAATGCTTCAACAAAATATGTCAGTGAGGGAGACACTGTGTAACATTGACTTTGCCATTAGTCTTGCAAGACGGAACAAAGAGTGCTCTATGGAGTTGTCTGTGTGATTGCTTGGTATGTCTCTAATGGGTAGATTAACAGAGATAGCATCATACAGTCGCATACAGTTGCTGCCCAGTGTCATGTCAACTGGATACTTTTGTTAAAATGACATGAGAATAACTCTCATAGAAGTGCTCTAAGTTGCTAACCTAGAGAATAAGTACAAAGGCACCAAAATAAATCAGAATACAATCTGGGTTGACACACAGACCATTATCAGGGCAGCCCATGCGTTATGCTGAACCTTTGAGAGGAGACTTGATGTTCATGCTACCTTCTCTTCAATTTTTGTCATTACAGATGGGCCCTTTTTGAAGGATTCGATTAACATTCAAACTCTTGCTGTTTCCTCCATCATTACACTGTATTTTACAGACCTGGGTCAGCAGGTCGGTTGGACCACAGTAAGTATGTCCTTGTAACAATCAACATGATACCTCTTAATGAACGATGTATTTTAGCATCAAATTACTCCAACTTCCCCAGCCTGTCTTTCTCTATGTAAAATGGTGTAATTACTTTATCAGCACTCAAAATAGAATGAAATGGATAGTGAGCCAAATTATCAATATGCTAATTCTGACATCCAATTAAAGATTAGAAGGTGGACATAACAATATTCCCTGAGGAAAAAAATCAATTTAAAAAACAGTTTTAGCTTGTCTAGGATTTATATGCTTGTGCAGCACCTGTAGCCAAATACCTTAATTTGCTGCAAGACTCCTCAGCTTTGAAAGTGGAAGGATATTAAAAAGAAAAAAGGGATTTATAGTAATCCTGTTACTAATGCAGGAACATTATTGGATGGAAATATCTTGCTCTGTTCACCTAAAGAAGAATTTGAAGAGAGAGGCCAAGGATTTCAGGCAGAAGATGCCCAGCGAAGCCCAGGAGTCATAACTTTTGTATCTCTTTCTAAAGCAAAAGCATTTGCCATGAACAACAATATCTGTATTATGCTGTAGGTAGACCTGGTCTCAGTCTGACTTGAGTTATTTTCCTGTGAGCAGCTTTCAGAATACAGTATATGATCGATATGAAGAATACAGTTGGAAGATCAATGTGGTAGGAGAGAGGCAACACATTCCATCCAAATGGAGTTGTGGGGAATTCTAACCTTAATGGCTCCTCTGGGAAAGGAAGAAGAGAAAGATTCAATTCTTTCACAGCCCAGTGACAGAAAACAGTAGAAGTGTTTGAAAGGAGTGGGAGAAGAAGAGACCTTTCCAGTGTCTTGCAGTGGGCATACATGGTGGAGCTGAAAGTAGTCTCACTACTAGACTGACCCAGCTTTTGCTGTAGTTTGCATGTACTGCACTACGTGGGGTAACACATAGCCCACATCTGTATATTGGGTAATGAGATTCCTGATTTCTGCAGTGAGAAACATGAATAAGGCAGAACTACAGTTCCTAAAAGCCATGAAAGCCATGTCAAGACCACTCATAGCAATGGAAAGCAAACTGCCAATTGCTTGCAGTTCCTTTAATGAAGCAAGTGAGTTTTTGCTAACTGGCATCATGGCTGTTGGCCAAATTATTAAATTCTTACCTAAGACAGCACACAGGTCCCAGTTTGCTCACGCAGTGGGAGTACAACACCCACTGACAAGCCACTGTCCTTCCTTGGCTGTGCCTATATGGATGGAGCTTGTGAGTGTCAGGCTTTGAGCAGCTTGCAGGCGATAGTACTTGTTCATCTCTCCAATAGGTCACTATGGGCTAGGAAGTGTTACTACAAGACACTTGGAATGACTATGTTACTTTACAGTTCCTTATCTGTTGAAAAGTATGCTCAAGGTGAATGTTACTGCCAGAGCTGCCCTTGATTTTGGAAGAGTCAGCCTCTGGGTCAGCTCCTTAAGGTCATATATCCCTCTCACCTGCTCAAGCTCATGTACATTTCTCCCTCTTCAGGGAGGCAGATAGCCCTCAGAATCACAAACTCTGGCAGGCTTTAGTCCCTTTGATGACGAACATGACCTGTATTTATCCTTCCCAATTCTAACAGAACCCAAATCCCCAGGTGGTGGCAAGCAGTTTACTTCAGTGGAGCTATAGCATCTCACACTATGTGACTTACCTGTTTCAGTAGAGGTCTGAGTGCTACCAAGGCTTTACACCATCCTGATTAAAGGCCTACTGGGGACACACTGATTAATGCTAGTCCTGTTTCCCCATCCTGAATCCATCCCACCACCTCTCAACCATGGAATTTCCTTGCAAAGCAAAATTGTGATTAGTGCAGCTTTCTGTTTGCTACAATTAAGTAATCTGCAAACCCCTTATTTATTCTCTCCTTTCCTGGTGGTTTATGTAGCCTAAGACAGTAACATAACTAAAGCTTAATATCCCATTATAAATAGTGCAGTTATGACCAGGAGTTGATACTGCAGGCAGTGGCTTTTTTTTTTATGATTTAATCTGCATGCACAAAGTTGACTCTGTGAGTTTCTGAATATTCATCTTACCCCACTCTGCTTCATTTTCTAAACTGTCTCCATTCTTAGTGAGAGAAATCTTCCTAGCCATGTTATTTAAACAGCCAGGAGATTTTTATATTATAGCTAGTCTGTAACAATAGAGAAAAAGTTCACAGAAGATTGTATTCTAACAACAGCAATTAAGAATGCATTTGGACATAGGATGTGTAGTTTTACTGCCATTTTTACTGTGCTTGGAACTCCAGTTCTCCCATCCCCCTTGATGCTTACCAGGTTTATGCACACAGTGAGGGATGTTTCTGATTTAAAGGTTTGACATTTAAATAAACACGGCACAGAATAAAAATATTCTTATCTTTTCAGCAAACTGATAGCTAAGGTACAAAGGGCCCCATTCAGACCTAGACTCCAAAAACAGATACAGAAGCACAGGGAGACACGCTGGTGCTCCAGAGGTTGATGCTTTGGGCATGAATCTGTCTAGGGGAACACTAAGTAGATGTGGGTCTTCTGGGGCTCTGTAACCTCACTGGAGATCACACTTGAGGATCAAGAACACTGAGACCCCCAATGCTGGGGATTTACAGCAAGACAATGACTTGTGCTTTTTAATGGGGGAAAATAGTACTGACCTCTGGCTCCTGGGAGCAGTAGCCTTTCCAAGCACGTTGTAAACCAAAAGGTCGTGCTGCTGTCTGTTCCCAAACAAAGCTTGGGCCTCAATAAGTCTAGGAACATACTTCTGAGTCATGAAATCTGAGCTTCTCTTTTTGGAGCATGCACAATCCCTGATTTACAGTCCTTGTCACACTCCATCTTGGTGGCTCAAGAGTTTGCTGTCTCCCCTTGTCTACTTAACCCCTCTGTCAGAGGCTGACACTTTGTAGGAAGCATGTTTTCTTCTTTTCTCAGCCTTTTTAAAATACGGTGCACAGAGATCAAAATATTTTTGGTATTCTTTTGCTGTGAAAGGCCAGACATCCCCTGGGCTCAGGTTACACCACAGCTCTGAGATTGGTTGATCAGTTTTCAACCAGTTTTCAATCCAGCCTAGAGGTGGGGTTGCTCTGATGGAGGAAAGAGGACAAACTGGGGTGAGGGATTCGCAGTTCTCTGCCACTGGACTAATTATTTGTCAATCTCTTTTGAAAATGTGATCCTTTCCTGGGATAATGTCAGCAGATATCCAGCCTCAGCTGGCTCTTCTAGAAGAAAGGAAACCCTCAAGGCTGATTTCCAGAACACAATTCAGGGACAAAACAAAACCTGTTTCTTAATATCATGGATTTTGTTAGAACTCTCTTTCTACTCTACTTTCTTTTATATCTAGTATTTCTTGAAACACACCATTTCCTTCTGCACAAGACTTACCGATTCCTTTGCCCTATCCGGAGGGTATAGTTGAGGTTTGCTGACTGATGTTGCAGAGATAGTAATGGGAGCTGAGTTTACAGATCTTTTCTATAAGACCCTGTAAAGATTTTACCCCTAGGGGTGTTTGAAATTCCCACCACTGGAGTGATGGGTTGTATTTTTAATCTCTCTTCAATTTTGGGCCTAAACATGTTTGACAGACACCTCTTTTTATATACTGCAATGCAGCATAGTGACTTTTTGAAGCATGGCTGGTGTTTTACTGCTAAGAATGCATACTGCTGCTGGAGTCCAAAGGAAGGAAAAACCCATTCTTACTGCTCAAATTCATACTTCTGCTAAAACTTTCCTCATTTGAGCAGTCATTGCAATTTCTGATTTATCAATCAGCTTCTGTTGTCCTATTGCCACGTGGGCCAGCTACCAGAAACATCCAAACAGAACTGAGAAAACTGCATAGAACTTTAGACAATATATTTTACCCACAAGTCTGTGAATTTCAGAAGATTAACCCTGAAACACAGTACTTCAGCAAATATTTTTTGTAACTTTGATTTAAAATTAGGAATTGCTTAAATACTTTGACTCCTGAGGACCTTAATATAGTAAGGCTGGCAGCAGAACTGCTCCATTTCAAATTACCTAATGAAAAAAATTCTGCCCAATTTAGAAATGTAGAGACTAATACTTATTTAAACCCAAGAGCATCTTTGAAGTCTGAAAATCCACATTTTTCACTAATTAATCTGTTCCCTCCTGGCTGGCAAGCAAATTTATCACCAAGTTAGGCATTGTGGAAAATGAACATGAAGCCAAGAG
>JAOXXN010000471.1:17921727-17932406 GCA_026770055.1 Myrmophylax atrothorax | reverse complement strand
TAGCAGGTACACACAGTGGGGAAGTGCAATAATGAGGTGTTCCTGTTCTCTCAAGGCTAAGGCAGTATTTTGGTCAGCGTGGTTCTCTCATCTTGCTCACACAATGCCAGTGTGCCAAAGTTTTCCTGTCCTGTGGGTGTGGGTGAGTGGTGAATAGGGGAGGAGCAGTTTTCCTTGACTGACTGGCACAGCTCAATGAATTGGTCCTGTAAATGTGGGGCAATCCCATGAAGTCTATGGGATGATTGTGATAGAAAGAAATTTGCATATTGATGGGTTTGGAAAAGAGGCAGCCAAACTACTGCAGACTCACCTTCTCCATATTCTCTATACCGAGGTCAGCTTTGGGCTCCCCATGGGGAACAACTTAAGATATTTTCCCTAATTTGTGAATAGAAGAAAGCACTTCAGTAAAGGTTTATAATGGGATGTAAAAATACAGACAACTATAATAGAGTGAGGTGGGGGGTTGAAGAGAGGATCTGAGGAATCTGAAGGACTGTGAGTCCCAGAAAACTAGTGAGCCAGTGTAAAGATGTAAGAAAACTCCTACAATCATAGCTTAGAAAGGAATTTGAGATCCAGGTAAGAGAGAGAGCTTAGGATCTATAGGATGTATCAGAGAGTGTCACTGAATATAATTCTCAACAGATATGTATCAGAGTTTGTGTATTTTGTGGCCAATACAAACACAGTTTAGTTGTGGGAATAGGACCCTACAAATTGAATAACACTTTCAGGGAATTTTGGGTACCAGGAATAACTTTGCAGCAGTGCCAAGTAAACAGAATGTGTGATACTGTGTATATCTGTGGGTGGCTTAAGAACAGCTACAACAAAAGTGCCAGAGAAAAATACCCAAATGGTTTTTCATTGCTAAACCTCTTCGATCAATAGATAATTTGCTTATAGAAGATTATCTACAGGAAAAAAGAACTCGCTATTTCCTCCACAGCACCTTTTCCAACTACAATTATTTGTAATGCAAAGCACCTCTATTTTGCAGCTAACAGTTTGTACTTGGCAGAGGTTTGTTTCTGCATGAACACACACTAAGTGTTGCTCTACTTTCGTACAGCTGGCCAAGTCTTGAGCTGATCCCAGTCAAAAGCTATGAACTTTTGAAACATTGTGACCTTTCACAAAGGCAAACTACACACACAAAATTGGTCTTATTTTTCATTTAATTAAGTGTAATATTTTTCAACCTCCAGGCTTATCAGGAGAGAACAGCTTGCATTTGCCTGATTTCTTGCCATGGTTTATATTGTTTGTGCCTTTGCTTGGGCCACATATACTTTTGGCTCTTTGTTACTGCCCAGTGGCAGCATGAAGTAAACTGATAAGGGAAGAGGAGACCTCTGAAACTGCCCATCTGGCTGATTCGAATTACTCAGATGCTGCTTCTAATAACGCAAACAGTGTTGCAATAATTTCTCTTGGTCTCAACGACGAATGCCACTAGCTCATGATGAACCATGCCAGTGTATCAGTTTTTCAGGTGCCAAAGGGAATTAGGGAGCTACTAGAAAAATTAATTTTGAAAGGTGAATGTTCTTCTTGCTGTTGAGCACAGTAGACTGAAAGAACCTATGCCTAAGTGTTTGTAGGAATGCTCTTGAGTTTTTACCCCTTCGAGTGCAAAAAGAAGGTAGAGGGAATTCACTAAGCATAAATAGAACAAGCTGTTTTTTTCAGTTATGCACAACCTTATGCTTAAACCCTTCCTGCTACTTATGGAACAAAGACCTATCGATATAGGGTGCTGATAAGTGTAGACGCTTTCCTATTTGTATTCAGAGTAACTAAAGAGGTTGACATTTTGTCAGTCTAAGCACATTTGAGCAGCTTTGGTCCCTCTAGAATGTGTAAGTCCAACAAAATTATTTTATATGGGGAATTTTGACTAACCCCCTACAGGGTGTAAGGAGAGCACAGAGAATCAGTGTTCAGGAGAGTAAACCAGAGACTGAGCTAGTGTTTGAACAGACCAGATGCCCTTTTGTCATTCTTTGTCCACCTTTGATGCCCTTGTCAAGTCACTGAATTCCTCCCTATTTCAGTTTCTAGATCTGTAGCAAGCAAGTAACAGTATTACCTCTTTGCAAAGTGCTTTGAGGCTCCTGGATGAAAAGCACTCCAAAAGGACAGATGAGGTTATTTATAATAACCAGGTGTTAGAAAGCACTATTTCATTTATAGATCTGCATAGCAGATGATAAATGTACATTCTAAAATGATGCACATTTGGCATCATGATGCACATTGGCATCAATGATAGCAGATTCCAAAATGCTGTCAAAGTCCTGTAAAGATTTGGCAGCAAATCTGAACTCACACTGGTGTTTGGTTACAAACAGAACTTGAGCACTTTGCTGAATATTCATAGGTACAAACATATACAACATGCAGATATATATGTGCTCATAAGAATAACATTTGTTAATTTGCAGTAAATTGATGGTTTGAGTATGAAACATGAAGTGGCTTGTAGTGTCAGGGAAGAATTTTGGCCACAGTATGAAGTGATCTGATGCCAAGGTTTCAGACAGTCTTAGGAGAAGGGACAGAAAGAAGCTGGGACTTCACCTCCTTTTCTCCATAAAGCAAGGACAGGCCTGGCTCAGGCACAAACAGGGTCCACCACTGTACACTGTCCAGCTCCTGAAGCTGTCCTGAGTCAGCTGCAGTTTGCCTATAAATCCTGCAGCAAAACCATCCCTATTTCTGATATTTGCAGTAAATATTGAGCTGTAGCTTGAAATACTCAGATACAGAGTCACTGCAAGACAAGGGAAGTTTCAGGTGCCCTTGTGTGCACTATTTTTTAGTAGAATGGATTACATGAGAACTGGAACAGAAAGTTATTGAATATTCAAGCAGCCCTTAAGAATTGTATTACCTGATGCAAAATTGCTATTACTGTGGATTTTTGCAAATGTGAAAATACTAAACTCTTACAAAGGTGAAGACTTAGAGATAATGCTAAAATTATGCCATTATCATCCCCAGGTAACTGTATGGCCTTTAACGAGGTAACAAAGTGTATGAAGTAGAAATTAGTCTAGAAATTAATAATGTTTCTTAATTATCATTAGCTCAAAAGTACTTAGGGCTGGGATTGTAAAAGCAGTCTAAGGTAGTTAGATGCTAAGTTTAATGTGGTCTGGGGACTTGGGGGGATTCAACTGCCTGATCTCTTGGGTTTCTCAGAATTTCTAAGCTGTGTGCTTTACGCTCAAATATAGTAATGATCTGTCTGCCTGATATCAGTAGATCCTCCTCTTTGTGCCCTATGTACTGCCTCAGTCTGACCTTGGCTCAGACTTGCAGTTAGTGCCTTTGTCTCACATTTATCAGAGAAACTAAGCTTTGTCCATTAGATAATTTATATACTGCAGCTGCTTTTCCATCAGAGTTACCCAGGACATGGTTGAGCTGGTCTGTATCTCTTGCTGTGCTGAGAACTACAGACAGTGACCCAAAGCCGTTGTCCTGCCTGCTGATATTATCCTCATCCTGCACTCTCTGCTTCTGTTTGAACCCAGACATCCCATGGGCAGTGGAAGAGAAAACATCACAACCAGCACTGATGAACTAGGAAACTGCCCGTACATGGCATGGAAAGAGCTGCAGGGAGCGTCAGTATGGAAGAGGCTGTATGGCCTTTCCTCAGGTCTGCTGCTTGTCATAAATGAGATAACATGAGACTATGCCAAGAGGCAATGAGATAGTATGTGTTGTGTGACGGGCATGTCATAAACATTATGGAGAGGAATTAGCTGATGCCCTCATGTGAAGATACTAACATGTAGGCTGTTCATTTATGAAGATTCTGTTGGGGTTTGTTCAGATTCCCTCCACTTCACCACCTCTGTTAATAGCTTCCTTTTATCCTTTTCTGCATTTTCCCAACCAGTACACACAGCACTATTAACTAACATCAAAATCCTTTCCATTCCCTTTAGCAGACCTGTTGGGGTAATGTCAGCTGCCCCTAAGAGCCAGAAAATCCACCTCACCTTCCCTCAAATAACTTTAAAGAACTCTTTTCACCTCTGCTGAACTCATACCTCCCTAAATATACCCTCTGCCTCATAAGGTCTGGGATTTTAACTCCTGACTTGACTGTTACTCAGTTCAGCAAGGTGTTACTGGCATGATCAGTGGCATAGAGATGAAAGATGCAGTACAATTTGGCTCATGCAAGATGCCTTGCTGGTTTGCAGATTAGCAATCCTGTATTGTCCTACCATTTGTCCCACCATCTCTTGAATGATGGAAAAACCTATCTTTGCTCTCTTTTGACATGTTTCAGATCTCAGTTTTGTTGTTTATGTAGTAGGTATTTCCAGTTTATATGTTACTGAATCAGATCCCCAAGGACCTCATTGATAAACGAGATAGTTAAAGAAGCTGGAGTTTAACACCCTGTATGGAGCTCATGCCTGGGAGAATTCTAATTCAAGAATACTTTGATTCAAGAATACTTTCTCTGTGCTACTAAGGGGTATATAGAGTATATAATGACAGAAAGTGGAGAGGAAAAAAGGGAAGGTAAGAGAACTGGACACTGCAAGATATGAAATAAAGTGTACAGATGTGGAAAAAAGAGGCAAATTCCTGTTTTCCCTCTTCAGGGAGCTAATGATGAGCTCAACATTTAAATTATATTGAGCTGTGCTCACTGTTGTGGAGATATAATGCTCCTTCAGGAAAAGATCTTTGTGTTTTACTATGGACTACCAAGTTTTGTTGCACCAAATGCATCAAAATAATCTAGGCAGGATCTCATATGGTAAAGAAAAAATAATTTTCTTCTAAATATTGGATTTTTCTTGTTTGGTTTTTTGTTTGTTTTTTTTTTGGTTGGTTGGTTTGTTGTTTGGGTTTTTTTTAACCTTTCTACAGAATAAAACTGATTTGTGTTTTAAATGATCCCTTTTTTTTATGAAATGGTATTACTTTTGCTCAGAAACAACAAGCTGCAATACTATTATTTTCATGCTTTTTTAAAAAGTGTGATTATTATTTGTGCAGGATGTGTCAGCAGGAATTAGTAATTCTGAGCACCTATAAAAAAGATAGGTTGAACTGATCCTTGACACAACTAATAAGTCCCTAAACCCAGCAATTAGTCAGCTATAGGATATATGAAGATTCTAGGTAGGCTTAATTTAATACACTCATTGAGAATCAATAGTTTAAAAAATGCTGCTTGCCCTTGATTGCCAATGGGTTGAAAGAATTGTAATGTTGTGCAAATTTAAGATTCCTTTCCCTTTTACCTGCTTGAACTCATGGGAATTTTTAGCAGAGTTTCTCTGCCTGCCTTTCTGGAAATCATTTTTCATTTCTGACGAATTTAAAATCAGTGGGCTAGAGAACGAGAGCAGCAGTTGCAGCATGGGAGATGCAACAGGAGGAAACAGTCTGAAACTCACTCAAAATAAAATCAAATAAAAACCACTACAGCGAATGGAACCTCATTCTCTAAAACAGAATATTACTGATCTTAACTATGTTCCAGCAGTGTGGTGCAGTTATGACAAAGGCAAACATAGTCCTGTCTGCCAGAGAGTACCTGTTCTGATTGCAAATCTCACAGCTGCCCATGGACCACCTCCCTTCACATGGGTGATTAAGACTTTGTGTCAGATGTGACCAACACACAGAGAAGACTGATCCCTGTCTCCAGTTGCAGCAGGTGTCCCTGTGAAGCACCCTGAGCGTGCTGGTGCTGCTCACCTCCATTAACTCCAACTCAAGTTGGTGCTATCAGATGCTTCTCTGAATTGCTCTGACAGGAGGGTCTGCATTCTCCTCTCCTACATCAAACCGTGTCACAGGGATTCAGGTATCATGTGGCTGGTGGCTTTGGCTGTTAAATGGAGACTGGATTTTTTTACCAAATCTTGAAACTTTTCTTCTGCTTTCAGCATCTGAAATCCATCAAGGGGCAAGAGGGAACACTTGGTGGAGCAACAAATAAGCACAACTTGGTGCTAAGTCCTGCCAAGCTCTTCCTGGCAGTTTTGTAATATGCTCGTGCCAAACAGATGATAAAAGCTGGCAGTTACAGATGTATTTCATGGTGCAACTCATGGCTGAGAGAAAAAGCTACATTGAAGAAAGCAGCTTGTTCCAGGCTTCCTCACTGACCTGCCCGGCCATATTATCTGCACCTCTGTCCTCTATACCACCATTGTCTGTACTTAGTGTGGAAAGGTTTTGAAAGTGGAGGCCTCTTCCAGTGTTTGCAGAGTGCCTAACACAGTGGGCTCACAGTTAGGGACAGACCTGTACAACTGCTATTAGGAAAAAACACTAGTAAGCCGTTGGCTGTGTAGTATTCCACAACAGTGTGCTCTTAGATTCTCCTAGATTAAATGTTTTTTACACACACACCTGCTCTTGGGATCATGCAGAGTCTAAATGGAGCACAGAATTCATGATGTCATATGGAATAAAAGCGAATTTGACATTTCCCTGGTAGAGAACACTTAAGTCTGTTCCTTTTGGAGACACTCCTGCTATGAAAGGGTAAAATTTCAAAAAGTTTCCCCCTATAATAGAAGAAAAGAAACAGTACTAGGGGTCCCAAATGAAGGGAACCTAAGTGCAGGACATTTCTGCAGAAAAACCTTTCTCTTTCAATGCTCTTAGGAAGAGTGATTAGAAGAACAGCTTGCTGGGGGGCCTAATACTAATTTTGAGAAAGGTAGTCTAAATTCAGTGTTGCTTCCATAAGCCACAGGTATTTATTCATTACAATTGCATAGCAGTGTGAATAGCCACTTTAAAATCAAATGGCCCATTAATTATAAATCTTTATCCTTTAAGCAATACTGTGTACTTGAGTTACGATTTGCCAATCCTTGTAAATGTGTAGGACTACACTGCTTCCATTTTATTCTGAGATTCATTCCAGTGGGGACAGATGGCCAAACCCAGACCTCACATCACTTTAACCTTGTTTTACTTCCTGCAGCTGTTAGTGGCTTAGGAGTGTTCCCCAGCAAAAGACTGCACAAAACCAAAGCCAGAACTTAAAACTGAGGGAGGCTTGTGGCAGCTCTGTGACTCTGCCTTCCCTTCCGGCCCCTCCTCTCAGCTCTCTGTGGCTATCAGGAGTGACAGTGGGAAGATAAAATGATTTCTCTGTGCTTTGTTTTTGTCACATCAGGGTAACTTGTCCATTCTGCCCAGGAGGAGTATCCCTCAGTCACTGAACAAAGGCTCAAAGTACCATGGTCTTGCTCTTCCACCCACCACCAAATTTCAAGCAATGATCCCTCCCTTCCAGATGACTGTGCTAGCAACCAGGAGTCGAGGCTATATTTGTTTCTGTCGTGCTTGGTTGGCTTTTAGCTGAATTACTACTTAATTGCAAAAAACACTGGCAGAAAGTAAGCTGCCTTCAGCTTTGGGCCTTGATTTGCAGCGTCATTTTGATTCCAAATAGGCTTTTGATGTCACAGCCAAAAGTATAAAGAGGAGATAAATGTGATTTTGACCACCTTCCATGAAGCATTCCTGACTGGGTTAATTTTCTACACAGAAATCTCTCTCTCATTTCCTAGATGGATTTTACTCGTTTGCTAAAGAGACAGCAGAAAAAACCCCTCCTCAAAATGAAGACAAAATGTCATTTGAAGGATGAATAAGGGTTGTGGATAGGGGTATTCTTTTTCTCATACCTTTACTGGTACAATTTTCTACTCTGATACAGCTATGTTATTTTTCATTTCTAGTTTTTTCTAACAGAATACACTGGACCTCTTCTAATATATCTGCTCTTTTACATTCGCCTCTCAACTATTTATGATCAAGTGGAAAGTCAGAAGAACTTCCGCCACCCAGTGGTTCAGTAAGTGACACTTGTGCGAACAATTTTCATGGAGCATGAGGAGCCAGAGGGATGGAGATTGCACTTTCACAACTGAGGAGGTTACAGGGGGTATGAGGCTTAATTCCTAGTTTCAGATTCAGCTCTTACATGTACTTGTTTGACAATTTAGCAGCACTCATAAGCCTGGCCAAAAATGGGATCCCAGTTGCAGTGGTCACAGCACCTGGTCACCATGGAAGGTGCAGTATTTTACCCAAATATATATATATTTACAGTCTAGAAAAAAAGCCTGAACAGAAGGTGAAATAATAAAAACGGTGGGTAGTAACCCAAAGTCAAGCTTGATAGAGAAGAGAGGACAAGACTTCAGATGTCCCACTCCCAGTCTCTTTATAGCACATTCCCGCTCATGAGACGAGTAGCATCAGCATCCAGCACAGAGGACAACTACCCCCACACCAGCACTCACCTATCCACAAGAAGGAGGAAATTCAACAGGTGTGCATGTCATGAGTCAGGTCAAGAAACTCAAAAAGAGGCATCTCCACAGCTGGTGTAATGCACCAGGTAGGGTGGGAACTTTCACACTTTAAGGAACTTCCCTTCAGTGTGATTGACCCCACCCTGGGTGGTCAGTGCCAGGCAGAGGAGCAAAATGTGATCAGGGAAAGCCTGTCATCTTAGTAAGCTGGACCACTTATTGGAGGGCACACAAGGACCTGGAAAGCTCAAAGGACTGTACAGCTTTCCCACCGCACTTTTTCCACACTATGATGGCAGAATCAAGGGAACTGGGATACAGCAGAGAAACACAGCGAGTAATAATACCATTTACAGATGGAAGAACAGACACTTGGAGAGACATTAAGGGAGTTAGTGGAGCTGGGAATTAGAAAAGAGAATAATTGAATTCAAATCCAAAGCTGAAAGATGCTTGTCTTCCTTCTCTTGCTCATATGCTTAAAAGGAGAACACAGAAGAACCACCAATACCTTTCCCTTCTCTTATGTAGGCAAGGAGTGTACAGAACCCCTCCAGTGACCAATCCTTAATGGGTTCATCTGAGGTTCCCATCCTAAGCCAGATTAATTTTAAAATTCCCAGCAAAGCTGGAAGTTTGCTCCAGGCTTTGGATAAGTCATTAATTGTTTGAAAATTTCTTAGCTCAACTCTTTCTGGTTTAATCACTTTGAAATTGTTTAATCTTTGACTCTGGCTACCATACAAGATGCATCATAAAAGCATTTGAGATTTTACATGCTGAAAACCACTTTTCATTTATGTCTTATAATTGGTTTGCAGAAAGATGGGCTATGGTAGTACGGTAAATGTAACCAAGATAAAATGCCATCAGGAATCACTCTTGACATTTGTTTCAGAAATTCAATCACTATGAGCTGCAACTCATTCTCGGAAGCAAATCAGCAACGCCTGTTATGGTTTCATAATTGTCCTCAAAAGAGAATCAGTATAATAATTTCTACCACAATTACCTCATTTCTTTATAACAGGCAACAAAAAAGCCATCAGAATGGATTAACTTTGAAAAAAAATCCCATTTTACGTCCACAAGGAAATGAAATACAAACTACCTCCATGCAGCCACTTGAGTTGGCAAAGGACAAGGAAACCATTCAGAAGATATTCAAAATGTTTTTAAATGTCAGACACATCCTACAGGAGCATGAAGGTGGCCTTAAAATGTGGGAGACTTCTTTTGGAAAAGCACGTCAGATGCCTGGTTGTATACACAGCTGTCCTGTCTCAATGTCTTGTCAGGGCTGTGTATCACATTCAGAGCTTGAGGACCTATTTTTAATCCAAGGCTAGTAAAAATAAGTTGCTTCCCTGCAAAATGCAAGCAACTTTGTATAACACTGAAAATGATTCCATTAATCTTTGGTTCCAGATGCTTCAATTAAGACAATATCTTAAATCCCACTATTTCAATATGACTGCAGTTTTGGAATATGAGTTCTTATTCCTTTCATGACATTAATGGCAAAGTAATAAAAAGCAATCTTTCACTTACCTTAATTTCCTTTCCTTTTTTTTTCTTTCAGCTTGGCCTGCTTCTGTCACTGTTTACACTACATCAGACATCTTCTGGAGACATTATTTGTTCACAAGTTTTCGGAAGGGCACACTCCTCTGAAAAATATGATAAAGGTGCCAATATGTTTATCATTTTGTGCAACAGAAAATATCATCATATCAAAGCAGTCCTTGGAAGAAGATAGGGAAACAAAAATTAATTCATTTTGTAGCTCCAAGTACTATGTTTAATCAAAGTACAGACACAGGAAGAATTTCAGAGCTATGTCCATGTCCCCAAGGACATGAATTAAAATCAGTGTCCATTTTAGCTCCTGCATGTCAATGTCCACTTTGATTCATCCACCCAGGGGGCTGATTGTCATGGCCAGAATACTTTTCAGACTGCATCCTATTTTATTATGAGAGTTGCTGCAGCAATGTTGACAGAAATCATACACCACTTCCTTGGTGCAATATAAATACAGAGAAAGAGACAGACTTTGCATTAGGAAGTGAAAATCAAAAGTAGAAAAAAAATTCTCCTGCTATAGATGAAGGCCTCAGGCAGGACAATATTTAGCTGGCCTAGTCTTCTGTCTCCCAGAGCCTACTGATGTCAACTGTGTGTCATTACTCATAGGCTTTCCTTTCTTTTATTTCACATACTCTATCTTGGTCATTTTGTATCACCACCCCCCTTCAGTGTAATATAAACTTTAAATGTTTTGTAATGCATTTAGGATTTTAGTGAAGGAGATAAACATATGGGCATGATAGGAGGCTTGACTCA
>JAOXXN010000471.1:17869516-17921627 GCA_026770055.1 Myrmophylax atrothorax | reverse complement strand
GTCAGAAAGGAGCTAATGAGATGCACAGATAGAGATGTATAAGCTAAATAAGTTAAATGGCTTTGGAACCAAAGTGCCATTTCCAAAATGACTCATGCATGTAGGAGTTAAAGATCCACAGTTACTGTTATCCCCTTGTGTACTGCAGTGACATTGCATAGAAAGATTAAACAGAGAAAGCCTGACTTGCAGCCCTACTTATGCCATGGAACTGCGTCCAGCCCCAGCACACTGCTCTTCTTGAACAGCTACTGAGAATGGGATCCTTGAATTAGACACACGGAAAGCTTTTATCCAGTCTCCAGTGTGGTTTTGTTGGTTTGACTGGTGGATTTTTTTTTTCTCTTGTACCAAGGCTGGGAGCAGTGACTCCTACGCAGGTCAAGAACATAATCACATTATCTCTTCTTGGGCTTTACCAAGCCCATGGCTTCAATCACCAAGCAAAGGCAGCTGGGGTGCTGCTTTTGAACAAGAGGATAAAATGGGGTGGAATCTATGGGAGTAGATGTGGTGTGTAGGTCAAATATGTTTATAGGAAGTGTGTTCCTTTTTTTTTTTTGACAGACTTAAATCAAGCCTATTCACTTTTACTCCTTATTGTTTCATCCGGTTTAGCATTCTGCTTGTCTAGCTCTATCTTGCTTGGAAATGCTGAATTTAAGGTATAGTAATAGCTCAGTTGTGTTAACCAGCCCTAGACTTTTAATAGTACAACTCAGAGAAAAGTGCTTTTCAGCAGCCGAAGAAAGAGGAAACAAATGTGAATTTCTACAACAGGCATAAAACACATTTAATACAACATTAAAAATTCTACACTGTGTCCTTTTTTAATTCGTCCCCTAGCTTCAAAGCATCTTAAAAAAGCCACTGCTGCAAAGTCTTTCAAGGGTCATCTAGGTTTTGCACTTATGAGAATTTATAAAGTTATGGTTTGTACTAGTTTATTGCCCTTTCAAAAAAATTATCTTTTGTCTCTTCCAGGGCTGTGCCTTTTACTGGGGATTCACGTCCTGGATTGCATATTACATCAACCACCCACGATATACACCACCATGTATGTATGAGTAGAACACAAAACTGACCCAGGTTTTAAAAAGGTTTTGGCATGTAACCTGAAGTCCTCCAAAATCAATAGATGGCCCCACATGAGATCATATGACTAATCTAGCAGAAATTAGCCTTGACACCCTGTCAGAAGGAAGATTCTTGTACTGGAGGCACCTCTGCTTTTGTCACCCAGTGTACGTGCCTGCTCAGCAATGGGCAATCTCTGTCCAGTTTTATGAACTGGGAACATTGGCCAAGTGGAGAAAACACAAAAATTAATGTATTTTGCTCCTCTTCACAACATTTGTATTAAGAATACAAGAGAGAACTAGAGCTGGCTGTATTTTCTTGATGGAGATATTTATTTGCTAAAGATACATCCTTTTCATGAAAATTAAGACTTTTCTTTTTTTCTTTTTTTTTTGTAAGAAACCTGTAAAAATCCATCACATACTGCTGATAACAGAAAGATTCTATTTTTTTTAACTTTCAGGTTTCAATCATCATTTTGTTCTCCCTCATCATATTTGATTGTTACATTGCTGTTTCTTCATGACTTTTTTCTTGTTTACTCTTTGAGCCTTTGCTTCTTTTGAGCATAATTGGTGCAATTTTTATTCTCTGCTACTTTACTTTCCTTGTTACACCTTAATCTTTCTTTTCCTCTGTATCTTAGATTTATCTATGACCTGTGGGAACAAAGCAGTTGCTTTGCCATTTTTATTTACACTCAGTTAAATTGCTAAGCTTTTTCAATAAAAAAATTCTCCTACATGACACTTGCTTTTCTTTCAAAAGAGCACAAAACTTCTTTTCAAAATTATGTGATTCATTGAAAGACAGTTGAATTTGCTGTGACTTTAACAACAATGCAGCAAACAATGTAGAAACTTCCTCAGACACAGTTTTTAGCACTCTGGGCTATCAAATCAGTAGGTGTAGCTTCTTTATAGAGGAAACCATTTGTTCAAGACACAGAAGAGAAAACATTCAGAAGAAATATTGCTAATTGCTTGCCACTGCCTTAAAATGACAATTACAGGTATTTGGGTTTAATGATGGAGATCACCATCTCCGGCATAGTTAGTGGAATCAGTAAAACATTGACGGTTTGCTTTGGATGCAGGAGCAGGTAACCTCGACAGCCCTTTCCAGAGATGACTGGTTTGGGGACAGGTAAGGAAAGGCAAGATAGTTGCAGAATGTTGTACTAGAGTGGTAAATTAAGCCATGCTGACAAAGGGCCTGGGAAGACATCTGCTTAGCAGCCACATGCTCACAAGTTCACATGTGCAGGTGGTTCTGAGGAGGCCTCAGAGCACATGCCCTTGGCATCACTGAGGAGTTGTGTGCCTGTCAGAAAAAAAGGGTTCTCAAAAGTAAAGGCTTGATGAGACTTCGTCAGGGAAATGAGGTATGTACACCTGGTTTGTCCATCAGCTGTGAGCAAGGTTAACTTAAGGACTGTAAACCTTTGGAGATGAAGGTGGTAGAGCCCTACAGTGATTTGGGGACAACAGCAGAAAGAAGAGGTCAGGCAAATGGCAGGTAAAATTTACAAAGCCTAAATATATTTCTTGGATGGTGAGACTGTGAAGCAGACAGTGGTTATGTAGTGAAGCCTCACTATTGCCTCGCTACTGAAAAAAAAGGGTAATGTATTGGGTTCTCTGCTCATGGAGATAGAAAGGCCTATGGATAAGACTGTGATTCTTGGCCTGATTCTGCCACTGACCTTTCCTTGCCTTTTCAATTTACCACAATCAGCTGCTTTGACAAAACAGTGGGATATACAAAAATGGCAAATACTAAAAAAAGTCAGGTGAAACCTGCCTTGAGATCTGTGGTGAAGAGACTGGCATTTCTAGAGTGCAGTTACTATTTGTATTGTCTTCATATTGTGTGTGATAATATCCAGTCTTTCTGCAGAGCCTGTCAGGAAAGAAGTATTTCTGCTCCTTAGCATGAGGTTAATTTCACCCATAGCTAATCATGTGCATACTGTAAAATACAATTTATAATTTCATTCTGTTTTCTAGCATTTGGCCACAGACAAGTTTCTTACGCTGCCCTTGCTTTTCTGGTACGTACAAAAATGTTTTATTAATGAATGTGGAATAGGAGTAAACCATAATTTAGCAATATGCAGTAATGCTGCCATGCATTTGTGTACATACACGCACATACGAGCATGCCCACGGCCCTGTTCCTTTGACTGGACTTACTGTTAAGGTTTCTCAATCAGGAAGTTTTCTGCTACTATTTGTGTATAAAGAGCTTAATGTCTGAGAGCCATAAGAACATCAGCAGCGTTGTTACGACTGGTAATTGTGTTAAAAAACTAATACTTATGCAGATTGAAGCTTGTGATTTTTAAAACATTGAAGAATTACATCCTAAGCAGCCTTCGTAATAGTTCAGTATACCCTGAATAACTTAAACGCAAGAGCTACTAAAAACAATAGAAACAATCCCTGCCAAAGTGGTTAAGCCACTGACAAGTACAGCTGACGAAGGATGACTGAGAACGATGTTTGAATGAACGTAATTGCACAGCAAGACAGAGGCTCAGTAAGTTCTCATATGGAAATGTATATTCTCTCTGCCCTCTGTGGGCATTCCACTTGGCACTGTTGGGTGGTGACTTACCCAAGCAAGCATGGGCCAGTATCCAAAAGAGTCAGCCTCTTTGAAAGTCAGATACAGATGAGTTTCCAGACACCCAGCAGGAAGACAGGACATGTCTAGGCTCTTTCAGGCAAACACTCTTCATAAAAACATTCAAAAAACTCCTTAACAATATTGAAAAGCTTTTGTGAATCGCGACCTTTAAAGAACATAAGTTTGGCAATGTTTGTTTCTGGGGCTGGCCATGCAGTTCTCGGCTTTTCAAGCCCTCGTAAGAGATAGAAAAGACAAACAAAATAATTAGACAAAGAAGTTTACACACTCTGTGAGGCTCTAGAGCTGAATGCAATAACCCAGTACTGCAGAGACAGGAGGTTGTGGCAGTGGTGGCCCCAGAACCTTGCTGTCTGTGCCCTTCCTAGGCTCAGGGGTTATTTGAAAACAAGCAAACTGCTTGCCTGAATATTCAGCACTACCAGAAAAACCTAGTCCTCATCAAAGTCTCTGTGCAGAAAAATCCTCCTTTTCTATTGAAACATCCTTCCTTGCCTCAGTGTAACATGCCTTGCTACAGCTTTTAAGGAAATTGTTGCCATTAAGCAAAGAGATGAGTCCTGCTGGAGGTGTTTGCTATAAAATATAGTAGTTCCCTTCAGATCTGCATCAGCACCTGGTCTGTGGTCTGAGTTCTTACAGCACTTCTGAGAACTCCATACCCGTGGAAACTCAACCCCTTTCCCCTTCAGATCTTGTGCTGGCAGATTCCTAGACAATGAATTTAAAACACCAACACACAAAATAATTTGAAGCTGTTTTCACAGGTTTCTAAAACATATTAAAAAATATTTGGAAGATTTCTTTTTCTTAGCCCCTTTTAAAGCTCATCTTTATTACATATCCTGATTCAAAGGTATACACCTGCAGCTGTTGTAAACAAGAGTATCGAGTATTACAAAGAGTGTCTGCAGGCCCTTCTGAAAATTCTCATATTTAGAGAAGTTAGTCTAAGCTTTGCAGGGATGTTTTTCTCATAGGACACATGTGGAATATGAAGAGGGAAAACAGTACGTAGACTTCAATATTTTATAATCGTAAATATGGTAAGCTTTTTCATTGCTGTTCCCCACTGCCCCATATTTTATATCTGAGACACGAAGGACTAGCTTACATTTGGCAGTACTTGATGCAGAACATTGACTATCATGTTTCTAAAGAGGGACATAAGAGTTAATCACAGCAGGATGCAGCTGCAGAGTCAAAGTCCGATAAAAATCCCTCCAGAAATGCCCTTTGCTTGTTTTATTTAGAATTGATTAAAAAATTAGTAGAGGTTAACTACAGTGTGTGAAAATTTCCCACTCCACAAGAGCATGGGCATTGCACATTTCAGTATGTGTACTGTTTCATAAAACCACTTTTAGAGTAGGAAACCTTCTTCTTTAAAATAATAACAATCAGAAAAGAAAATCATGTTCCTAGCTGATAATGGGAAGTATGTAAATTAAAATTACTTGCATTGCTATGGGTAGAGTTATTGCTTCTCATATGGTATTTCATAATAGAATTTCCTTTTCTGGATATTTATTGTTTTGCATCTGGTATTTATGACAGATGACAGTCAGTTAGTTGCAATTAAAAAAACATAAAAGGACAGCAAGATTTGAACCATAACTACCTATCCATGCAGAATAACAGCTTTGCTAATAGACCTGATTTAAACTTTCCAAACAAACCCCACAAAAACCTCTCCCAAAAAGGGAACAAATTTTCAGCAATGGTATCTAAAATGTTCTTTCAAATAATAGCACATTTCAATATAAAATGAAGTTACATATTCCTTTCAATTAGTTTTAATTAAAGTGTAAAGGTTTTCTTTTTTTTAATTAATTTTTTGACTTTACGCTTTTAACTTCTCTGGGTTTTAGAATTTTCCTTTTTATTTTAATTTCTTAAACTTTTTATGGCCTTGCAAACTTCAGAATGACAAATTACATAAGAAAACAAAACTATGTAACACTGCATTTGGAAAGGACATATCAGTCTTCAAACCTGGAAATGAATAAAAACGTTCAGTTCAGTCTGAGCTTGCAGTGTATACAGCATTTTGGTTTTCTTTACAGAGCAGGGGAAAAATGAAAAACATAAAATTACATAGCTGTGCTGACAGGTCTTTTTTTCCTGGAATTGAAACTGGTTTTCCTACGTACTTTAAATATGGGTAAATATTGGCTTTGATTCTTCAGTAGTTGCAACTGAGGAAGTACTGAAAGTCTCAAGAAAATCTGAAATAACCTACTGCTACATGCTGTATAACCAAATGGGGAGATACGGATTTAAAACATCTAAATATTTACAACCAAGCTCGAGAGGCTGGTTAGGGCTGGAAGTGGCATAACCAAAGAGTTGCAGAACTGGAACCAATTCTGCCTCTCTTCATATATCAATTCCTGACTACTATCCATTTAACCAGTTTGCCCCTCAGAGAACCACTGCGCTTTTCTTCACACTGTTTCTCCTTTGTGTTACACTGAACACCTTTGAAAGTGTGTGTAGGAAGAGGATAGGCACCTTAACTCATGACACCTTTGCAAAACCAGTGGTCAGGTTTACACCTGCTTCTTTGCTGCCTGGATTAAATCCAAAAGAAATCAAGAAAAGCACCTTGCTGAATTCCTTATATCCAGGGAGCCTCCCTGATTTCCCCAGAGCAAAGCATGTTTGCAAATGCTGGGCATGGGAACCACACTGAAGGCTTGCCTGGACTGAGCTCTGGGGAGCTGCATCAGGGGCTTTCACCCCAGGCTGCACCCATGATGCTCACTAGACACTTGTGTGCTTGACAGAGATCACAGGCTGTATTTCAGAACATGTGTTTTCTGGATACAGGGACTGAGTTGTAACGGGGGGATTCTGGTTATGCACCACAACACAGTTGCTGCAGCATTTTAGGCATACAACTGAAAATACGTTTTTAATGTCTTGCAGATGTGTGAAGCTGGAAATCACTTTATCAACGTAGCTTTAGCTCACCAAACTAATTCAGGTCTGTCTTTGTTTCCTGTTTGTCTATTTAAGACTGAAGTGTACTTAACCTATCCTTCTCCTGCTGGTGTACAGTAATTTATGTATCTCCATCCACAGATTAAAGAAAGATGAAGTAGATATCATGCTATTAGTCTAACATCTTCAAAATAAATGTGGTGACAAGGAAACATTAACAACACTGTTGTTGTTCCAAAGCTTATAGTAAATTTATCTTAATTAAATGCAACTGCAATTTAAATATGGATTTAAGCACAGTTCTTTAAAGCATGCTGGTGATTGACAGCAGCAGATTTCACTTTAAATAAGTCTCAAAAACTCTTAAAGTGTATTGCAGAGTTTTTAGATAGATGCATCTCAGTCAAGGATACACACACATACACAAATACACAAAGAGAGACTCATGAATACCTACACAGGCATCAATGTATATGTGTGCTCTTAAAAGGCTGCTCCAAGAAAGGATTTTCAGGACCTTTTGTATCATGAGAATAGAGGTTATACTATATATACCTGAAAGTAAAATATATTTTCAGACAATAATAGTATAATTTTCCACTATAACACGCTATTCAAGAAAATACCACAGTATGATCCACTTCAGACATAGAAGTCAGTTTCTATTCTGAAAGGCTTTTCATGACCTGTGGTTAGGCAAGTGTTTATATTGTTTGGTGCAAGAGGCCTAATTCAGTTTAAAAGCAGCAAGAGTCAAATAATTTATTTATGGTCTCAATGCCTACAGGTATTCAAGATGGTATTGTTGCCAGCACTTGAAAATATTGCTAATTGATAGTTTCTGCATGTTTTTCTTACTTCTTGCATAGGATAATACAAGTCCTTGACGAGAAGTCCCTGAGATATTTTCTAACAGAAAATCTTTCAGTTCCAACTTCAGAATAAAGGAATTATTTTTACCTGTTCTCCCTTTACCCTTCACCAGTCCAAGGCAGTCAGGAAAGGGAAAAAACCTAATCAAACAAAAAACCACAACAAAACAAACAAGCAAAAAACCCTGACCAACCTCACATGTTTACAAAACCACTGAATTTGTGTTAGATATTAAATATCTAAAATATAAAGTTTACACTATGGCCTTTTGTGTGAGCATTATCAGTGGCTGTAGGGAGTCATCCTGTTTGCTCCAGAGTTCTTTTCCTATTCTAACCAGAGGTAAAGGGTTGGGATGTGGGAGAAGATAGGTTCACATTCCTGAGTCAGGCTGAATAAGATACAGTTGCATCCTTTATATCCCATTAGAGTGCCCTTAGTCCTTGCCTGCTGGCGAGTCCACATTAAACTACTTGTCTCTCTCTTCCTCTGAACAGAAGTTGCATCATTTGGACATGCCAGACCTTCTTGTAAAAACTGATACAAGGCTCACTAAGCAGCATTCTCACTGGGATATGTACAGCTTTTGCTATCTCCAAAGATTTCACTGAAACTTTTCTAAAAAGTTGTACTCTGAGGGCATTGGCCATGGGAATGGCTGTTACATAGGCAACCTGTGATAAGGTTCAGTTCCCCCCCTCCCTGTACTGAAACTGGTTCTGTCTGATTTTTTCACTGCCTTTTTTTTTTCCCCTTTTCATAAGGAAATAAAACATGTTTTCCAAGTCCAACCTACAACCCCTTCACATGGCTCTTCCTGCTGGTATCCTGTCCCAACTACACATATGAGGTACATGACTTTCTTCTCCTTATATGCAAAGGGTAGGTGGTTGCTGTGCTTCAGCCTTTGTCTACATAAATCTGCAACACCTCCCTTGGCACGTTAATCATTGTGTTCTGTGTCAGTCTCCTTGCTCCCACAAATGTTTCTCCACAAGACCCTTCTCTTCCTTCACATCACTATCATGGCTCTTGTTCTTGTATCCCTCCACTATAGACTCCCCAGTGATTCAAGGAGTTACTACCCATCTCTTCACCCCATCCAGCACACTGGAGGGTTCACTTCTAGGTATTTTCCCTCTCCCATTTCCAGTACAAGTACCACACTCTTTTTCTGGGCATAGCTTATGAAAACTGCCATTTTGCTTTAAGTAAAATATACAACTAACAGTGTCTTCTTCTTTGTAACAGGCTGGGTCTTGGATTAGTTTCACAGTGATGACACAAACTCTGCCAGGTAAGTTTGAAACAGAATGAGGACAGCTTCTGAAGTGTTGTTTGTGGAAGTGAGTTCTGGAAATCTAAAATTTGCCAAAAAAATTTATAGCATAGGAAATATTGCCATTAAATTTCTCTGATGAGATAAATGTTTAACCTTACAAAGTGCTACCCTCAGAAAGCTGTGGAGAGCATGAACACTGCTGCAACACCTTATTTGATCAGAACAAACTCTCTTCTTTTTGTGAAATATTATTGTTTCTTCCATTTCCACAGTGAAGGCAGACTTCAAAATGTAGAAAAACAGTTATTTTTCTTCGCTTACAGTCAATCATTTTTGTTATAGGAAATTTTCTTTGCATTGTAAATCTGGAATAATGCTTCTAAACAGGGAGAGGAAAATCGATGCACTTAGTATTTCAAAAACAGGAAAGACACACATGTTCCTGGTGGCATTTCCCTGTTTACTTATATCAGGCAGTCAGCTCGTGACAGCAGCCTCCTTAGCAGCATTTGTGACTCTCTCTCAGTACTTTCCTGCATCCTTAGAGACCAAAATACTCATAAATACATAGTCCCTAGGACTGAGCTTTCCAAAACAGTCACTTTATAATTATTTTTCCATTTCAAAATAGAAACCTATAAAAAGTACTTGCAAAAAGTAGCCCCACATGGTTTACAAATGAAAAAGCAATGAATTTCAAAAGTGGCTTAAATTGCATCATGCAAAGATTAAACTTTAAATTTTGTTTGAAAAAATGAAACATTTTTGTGCTTTAGGGTCCGATATGGAAATTATCTAAAAGTCTGGGGATGTTGTAGGGCTATCCCTGCAATGGCAGGAGCAACAAAATATGAAGCACTCTCATCCTTGCTGTAATTGTCCCAGGCATAACCTGAGCAGATGCCAAATGAGTGTTTCTGATTCACCATCTCATTTTAAAGAAGAAAGGATAATGAATTTGCAAAATGCAGCAGTTGGTGTCACTCAACCCAAAGGGAGAGGTACCCAAGATTCACTTAGAGCCTCCTGACAACCACAGCAGGGTCCTAGGAAGTCTGTAGTTTTTGGGCTTTTGGGGACCTTGCTGCCAGGCAGCTAAATCAGGCAGCTACTGCCTACTTGCTCCAGAGCCGAGCTCTCCATGCAGCAGGAAGTTACAGCACAGCTCCCTGTTATGGGGGGGAGACAGAAGTTGAAATACAAAGTGGTGTAGTCCAAGAGCAAACCAGAAAAATAGTTGGGAGAGGCGGTGGGGAATTCTGTGCTGAGATGGCACCATGGCCAAGGAGGCCTTGTGATTTATGGTGAAGTTGTAGGTGACACAGGGTGTGTCTAACAGATGTGAACAACATCTGTGTGGATTCTGATGTTGAGGCTGAGCCTGAAGCTATGGTATGTCAGCAACTACAAGGCTGAGAGCAAGGGCAGAGTTGTCTCTGCCCACAGAAGAGACTGCAAACATTTCCATAAACCCTACTGTATTCACAGAAACAGACACTGAAAGAAGACATCACCCTTTTCTTTAAATCTTTTTCCTTGGTAGTTGGCATTTTTGCTTTCCTGATGGTCATCCAGATGTCTCTCTGGGCCAAAAAGAAACACAAGCTGTATCTGAAGAGATTTTATCCAGAAGTGCGGAGAAAAGCAGCTATGATTCCTATCATCTTCTGAGATCTTCACACAAGTTGGAGCCTAAGTGCACAGTTCAAGAGCCAACTTAGAGCAAATGAGCCATTTCATTCAGTAACCAAGTGGATCAGAGGAAAAACTACTGCATATCTTTTTCAGAAAATTAACAGTTCAAGACAAAGAGCTTTCAATTAAGGACAAAAATATAGCTCTTGAATTTTTGGTTCCTGCTAAAAGATATGATTTAATTAGATTCTCTGTAATGGAGCTAATTAGAAAGGGACAAGAAAACTGCTTGTATCGAATGTTAGATATTTAGCTGGTGTAAATGGGCACAGATGCTGTTAAAATTAATGAACACAACTCATCTGCATGCATTCAGGTCTGGTAATTTTAAGGTTCAGTGTTAGATGTTGACGAGAGTCTTGGATTTTTGCATCCAAAGATGTTTCACAGCCTTATTTCTATTAAACTGCACAAACCCAGCACATTCTGCCTCAGCTCTTCTAAACCATCACATCAAAGGATCACTGCTATGCAGTGAACACCATTTAGTCTAGCATCACCACAAGGGTTTTATTTCTTTTTTCTTTTTTTTTAAATCTAATTTCATATAAAATTGTTCAATAGAAATTGGCTTAAATTGATCACTGCAAAGAGGTCTAGCTTTCTTTGATTTTCAGACAGGCAGATCAGCCCCATGATCCCAGAAGGGGACTGTTTGTGAAGTGCTTCCCATTTGCCACTAATTTGAGGCATGACCTTGGGTACATCATTTAAGTCTGTCTCCCTTTCCTACTGAACAGTCTGGAAATAGCAGAAGTCTTTCTGCACTAACAAGCATATTAGGATCTCCTTGTTCAGTGCCCAACTGCATCCAGACACCATTCACCTTACTTGTATCAAGCACTGTGAAATCCTTGGCCCAAGTTGAATCAGACTACAGCTTGTTATCAAAAAGGAAAGTGATCCCGGCAAATGCATTTTTTGTCCATATCTGAACTGCCTCAGATAGACAGCTGAAAGGCTTCAGCTCCCCTTCAGTTTGGTCAGCCTCTCTCTGCTACTTTGCTTTCCAGGACGCTATTGCTAAGGGATTCTCTGGGCTTCTTATTCATGTTCTGAAAACACTATGTAGCTGCATTTGCAAATCAGTGGCGTCCATGTCATGTAGAAGCCCAGTCTGCATTACAAAAAGCAATAGAACCAGAGCTGCTTCAGCATGTATTAAGATATGGAGAGTTAGGGCATTAAGTCCAGTTTTCATTCTATTCCTGTTGCACATTTATCAATGTCTTTTGGTTCCCTTAAGGTGGTGAAAAAGCTTGCCTTAAGAACTTTATAATCAATAGAGAAACACTGTAGAGTACACAGGCAAGGCAGGCAGTTTGTCTCCTAAAGGTGCCATTATCTTTTCACCAGCTCAAGTGTTCTAACAATGTTAATTTGCCCAGTAAATTGGGTTCATATCCCTCTTCTAATGTCTAACTTGCAACACTTATCCTATTAGCCACTGTAACTCAATTTCATCTTTGTTATGTAAATAGATCACTTTCCATATTTTTTGACTTGTAACCCGTGAACACTTAAAATTTTTTATTCCTCTCAATAGAAACCCCTGATCAAAGTGAATATCCACTTCTCTAACCCAAACTGCTAATAAAGATCTATTTTTGAAAAATTATTTTCTGTACTCGATAATCACATACCTAACAGCAATATTTTTGAAACTTTTTTTCCCAGACAGCCTTAGATGTGTGAGTCAAGACTGTTGTCTGTTTTTTAAATGCAGCTACTGGCAATTCTTTTAATTTCATGTTCATGAAATGTCATTTTATCTATCTTTGAGTTTAAAATACTCCATGTGGGAGGGCAACTTACCAAAATTAGTTACTTATCTGGTCATCTCTTGCTTGCAATGGCTGCAGCTTTAAGTCTGTTCAAGGCATGTTTCCAGTGTGACTGATTGCTAGGAACATGGTTCCTATTCAAGAGTTAGCTTAGGCAAAAGAAGTACTTCAGGAATTTTTTTACCTCCCTGTTTATTACTTGGTTGCTCAGTACATGGGATCGGGGGCAGAAGGGTTTTGGCTCCTGTAGTAAATGACTGAAGTTTTAAAGTAAGGTAAAAAGTACAGTAGAGGGTGAGAGCAAACACCAGGTAAGAACAAATGAAGGTATGTTGCAGAAGGCTGTCTCAGATAAACATGATATTTTGAGATTCATCAGTATGGTGTTGATGAGCTAAATTCTCTGAACAATGTTAAACGGCTTCACCAACTGCAATAAATCTTACTTCCTGCACCTTCACAGATCTTTATCTATTACACTGCCTTCTCTCATTTTCAGGGCAAGTTCCATGTGATTAGAGCAGGTAAGTTAACTTCCTGGCATGGGGGGCATGTTCTGCTTTAAAACTAAAAATACATTAAAAATGCTTAGTCTTTGTTTTGCTAAACGTGTTGGGGGCCTTGTTTTTGGGGAAAAAACCCCAAAGCACAAAAAACCCCAAGCCAAATAAATAATAATAATTAAAAAACCCAGCAAAAAAAAAGGTATTACCATATAAAAAACTATGATCAACAGTGATTTTAGCCCACAAGCACCAAGCACATTTTTAACAAAAACAGTTGTCTTCACACAGACATTTTCATGAGGAAGTTTGTCATAATTGTGCTTATTACCTGGGGGAAAATGCCTTATTAAGCTCCCTATATACTGGTATTTCTCATATTAGAGGTTGATGAGGGAGTAAATAGTCAAGTGCAATTTCCTTTCAGTGTATTTTCTCTAACGCGCAGAGCTGCCTTTCTCAGAGCCCTCAGCAGAAGGAAGGCATGGGCAAGGCCACCCCACTATCAGAATGATACCATTTTTCATGATCAAAGGGAAGGAGTCAAGGTGCAATATGAGCCATCAGATACAGCTCAGTACTTGCTCACCACTTTGGCCACTTTTCATGGGAAGCTGCTTCTCAGGCATTGCTAAGGATGGCACCAATCCAGTGAACTGGAGGCACTAATGTCTGTGGGAAAGGAAGAATACTCAGGATAAGATGAATTACATTTTGCAATCCTGCTTCTCTATGAGAGGCTTGAAATCCACTACTTACAACAAAACCCAATTTGTCCCTTTGAACTCAATCCCTTTCTGATGCTGTTTTCCTCAGTTTTTGCATTTGGGAAGGTGATGGACCACAGGGCAGTAAACCCACTCCCTGTGGTGCCCTGCCCTTGCTGTTGCTCCCAGGGCAGTGAGGGCTGCCCTGTGGCTTCTATCAGCACCAAAGCTTTCCTGACTGCCCACAGAGCCAAATGACATCATTTCTCATGAAGGGCAGGAGGCAGCAGCACTGTGCAGCAGAACAGTCAAGTGGCTGAAGTTGGAGACATGTTCTGGTTAGCTGTGAGGAGCTGGTGCAGTCCCATGTATTGGGGCAATTCCTGCTTAACATTGCTCAGGAGCTAAGCCATCTAAGCCATGGCACCACAAATCAAGCAAGATACAGAGACTGTGGGGCTACTAGGCAACAGTTTTGTCAGGAACTGTGTAAAAATAAGTCAGATGGAGTGTGAATAGATCTTTTCTGGCTTGCCCAATAAGGACTGTGTGAATGGCATTGCTCAGCCAGGGGGCTCAAAGCGTATCTCAAAATATTCACTCCCTGGTCCACCCGGTGAGACTGCCCAACATCCAGGTCCTTCCATGTTCCCCCTGCAGCTTACAGCTGGGTTTCTGCTGTCACCCTCCAGAAGGCCCAGTCTCATCTTTTGGAAATTATTCTTAAGACTTTCAAATTCAGAAACCTGAAGCTGAGCCTAAATTTAAGCCTTCTGGAACACAGCTCTGCATTTTTGTGGCTGGCTCTTTCCATGAAATGCCAACCTGGAAAAGAGCAGGCATCAGCTCAGCCTTCCTGGTGGTGCAGGGAGGTGTTGTGATGGGGAACTGACGTGGCAGATGCTTCTGTACACAACTTGGCAGCCTATATTTGGATTCCCAGTTTGAAAAACCTCTTAAGACCCAGCCATATGTTTATCTTATAAGATGGTTACCACATCTTTGCAGCTGACAGGACTGAAAATGATCTCAGTGATTTTGTCTTTCCATAGGGAAAGGGGAGCTCAAAAGGACACTGAAAGCAGGAGAAGTGAATGAAGGCAGATGGTCATCCTTTTTTAAAGATGCTATTATCATCCAAATATCTTGTACTTTCCATTGTTTTGTATAAAGCAAGTGACTCTAAATTGGCTTTTATCACACTTGGAACTGAGATAAAACAGCCTGTTATCAAAGTAGTTCTCTGAAAGAGAGCTTGCAGTGATAGCTAAATATAATAAAATAAAACTCACTGAATGTGAAGACTTCTAAAGCACACTATCAGAGGAAAAAAGCTATAGGAAAGCAAGAGACTATTTATGTATTTATAATTTTAACAAGTGCTGCTGAACTAAAAATTAATTCAAACCATAAAGAGCTTCTCAGGAAGCTAATATTTTTCACGTGATGCTTTACTGGCTTTCCTTTTCTATACTTTCCTAGGCACAAGTTTTGTCTACAGGTGATATTCTCTGTCATTAACATGAAAGCTTTTGGAGAAACACACTGTATGCTTATCCCAGTGCTTGAGAAATAAATGTAGATGAGGTGTTGTGCTGTCATTGAACACAGATTAGTATCTATATGAACAATATTTTTTATGAAAGGCCTGGTTTATCACAGGTGAGTGCACAGAGGCTGCTGTATAGCTACAATGAAGGGGGATTTTCACACCACACATGTTTAGCATCACGGAAGAATTTTTATTTTAATGGTCTCTACATATCTTCACTGTCTGCAACTCAAACTTAGAACTCTTTCTGGGGGTATCAGAACCAAGATTGAAGTTCTCCCATGCCTTTACTGTGGTCCTGGTGTTTGGTTATTCATTTGTCTAGCACAAAAGAGACCAGCTCTCACCTGGCTCTGGCCTGTGAGGACATCTGAGAAAACATTCATTTTTCCCTCTTATCTGACTGGACAAGCAGTTGGCCAGGTAAATAGCATTGGTCACTGTGTGACTGAAATAATCCACACTGAATTTCCTTGGAATGTAACAGTCAATCTAAGACCTCTTTATCAAAATTAATGGCTCCTGAAAAATGTGTGTGTAGATTAAAAAAATTACCACATTCTAACACCTCCACAATACCCAGGCTGCTAACATGTACCTGCTTTTATCTAACTTCTAATGCCTTTGAAGACTGAGGAACCAAGTATGAGGAAATCATTTATAGTTAGAAGAAATATGCAAGAGCATTCATTACTACTAATGAATTCCATATTTAAAAAAGAAAACATCACACATCTTTTGTCAAAGAAATCTGATTATTAGTCAGTTTCTTCCTAACACACAGCATTATTCCTGTGAAAAAGGAATACAGCTCTACCAGTGATGCTTTTCATTGTTTTGAGTACCTGGCCATACTCAATGGGAAAAGGCTTTTGTTTCAAAATTACAGGTTCCACCTTTTGGGGCTCTTCTAAAGCCCTATAGGATGGGCTCCAAAGAAAACAGACAACATCAATCATTTTATCCCTCTTATTCATACTGAAAAGTTTATGAGTTTTCAATTGACTAGTGAAACTATTACCCTGTTACAAAGCAAACAAGTATTTAAAAAGGTGCCCCTCTCCTCAAGAAAAGAGTTGAAAAAATGGTACTTTTATGTTTTTTATGAATAATATGAGGCCATTTCCAAGGTTCAAGAACATCCTTGCAGAAGGTAACATTGATTAGAAATCTGGAAAAACAAAGAATGTGGTTGCAGTGTGCTCTTAGGGATTAGCAGCTATGTCTTTTTTGAAGGAAATTTCCCCTTTTCTGACAACTGAGCTTGAAAGAAATGGATTTAAGATGACACATCTCCAATATCGTATCTAATGAAAAACAAAGTACGTATTCAAGAGGGAATATCTGTCACATTTACAAACACTGTATGCTTCCACCCATTGGTTAATATCATCTCTTTGCAGAAGGTGCTTTGAACTGGACTTGTACACCTTCTATCCAAACTTTTAATTATTTACCTATTAGACCTTTGACATATGCATTTATGTCACAGGAAAAGCACTTGATTTCCAAACACTGAGGTTGAACAATCTGTTTGTACCCTGTAAACCAATTTCAGCCCCGTTGCCCCACATACACATGATTATGGTGCTGCCATTTTTAGATATCCTTCCAATAGCCACGTGAAGCACAATGCTCAGCCATGTTCAGAGACTTGCCAAACATCCTGCCTTAGTCCAGCTGCAAAGCACAGAACTCAATCTTGAAGCAATAAATTGCAATACCTGGCACCACCTGAGCCTTAACTTCAAAACACCTCTCTATGCTCCTAACCTCTGCAAGACTGAAGCTACTCAGGGACTCCTCTCTGCAAAAGCACAGGTGTACTTCTTCCAAGTTTGTATCAGTAACTTACTATGAAATCATGGATTTGGAACAATAGAAGCAGCAACACTCTCATTTACATATTGGACGTGTTTTCTTATTCAGCAGGCCCTAGTAGATAAAAGGAAGATGGATATTTTACTTTTATGGATACGGGGACAAACTGAACAGGGCTGTAGTAATTAGAGAACTGGTTTCTACTCAGGGGTTCAGTGCCTTGGGCACCTATCCCAGGAGAAGGCAGTGCAATAAATTTTTACTGCAGTCTAATAAAGGTGATCTTGATTATGGATCCAAAATTAAATAAGCAGGGAATATATTTTGATCACATGCAAAAATTTGCTGGAAGCTGTACCTCAAGCATTTTTGAACTTGGCTTGCTAACACCAATTTCAGAATAATTGTCACTCACACGCTATAATCACATGATGGACTTGCACAGAGCGTGAGAGACTGAAATGCTAAAGGGTTAATGAGTAAACAATCGACCCTTTGCAAAAGCAACAGTGTTGGCTGAGGCCAAGCTTGCACCCACAAGCCAAAGGGGAGGAGGAGTGTTTTCAGGTGTGTGGAGGCAGGACTTCTGACCTGCTTCAGAACAGCCCGGGTGCAGAGGGGGTGTGCATCCACCAGTGCAGCATGACCACCTTTGTTTAGCAACAAGCTGAGTTTTTGTGCTAGAAAAGGAAAAAGGCTGATAAGAAGCAGATCCTGTGAGGTGGGATAATGCTTTTTACCATGTCAGCTTCCTACCCTACACCACTGGCTCAGGTGTAAAAATCCACTATGGGGATTTTCACATTCTCCTGCAGGCCTGAGGGTATTCATGCCTTCTGATTGGGCATAACTGGATCAACTCCACTGACGAAAGAGGCAGCTGTCATGTTTTAGGAGGGGTCATAAACCATCAAAGACCCCTGAAGCACTTCCAAACTCATATTTTTGGGCCTTCCACAAAAGGACTGTGTATGACCCATAGTCTTGTATAAGACAGTGTAACACTCCTCCCCCAAGAGGAGGTACCTGGGTGTTCCGACCTGAACCTGAAGGTATATTAACCCATTGAACTTTATGTCATGTGGGTTCCTGCCATCCCTGATGGATCAGAACTGTGAGACCATCACTTCAACCACATTACATCAAAATCGTAACAATCAAATCTTGTCAGTGGATCCATCAGTGGTGATATTTTTCCTCTCCACTATCTTACTCTTACCCCTTCTTTCTCTTTCTTTCTTTTTCTTATACTTTTTCTGAAGTGACAATTTTATACTTTTTGATTGCTATCTTTGTACAGATAATAACCAAAATGGCTGTATATCTCCTTTCCATTGCAACCAAATTGCTATAAAATAGACCTGCTATATAGATATGTGTGTGTATATATATATACACAGACACAGACACACATATATATATAAACACTGGTCATTCAGTGTTGTTTCACTCTAATCTGCCTCAAGGGATCTATTAACAAGAACCTCAGTTACTCTCACCTTCAGAGGTAGCACATAACAACAGAGGAATGCAAGTTATACAGGGAATTACTGCATGTCCTGTTATTATAGATACTCACCTTCAAAATTTCTCAGGGAAATTAAATGCGTTTCCAACCAATGAAGTGGTGGCAAATTTTTCTGCCCTTCTGAACTGCAATACCACACCCTTAGGGCAGATATAAGACTTTGACTGAGGGTGTCAGTGTATGTGAGCTTCATAGAGGGAGTTCAGGAGTCACAGATAGGAGAAAACAATCCCCACAGACTGCCCACTTCAATGCTGATGGCCCCAAGCCCATGATGGACCAAAGCCCACCTCAGCCACTTCTTCTACCTCTCAGAGTTCCTTTGCTGATGGTCCTGGCTCTGTCAAGAAGTTTCGGTGTACAAGTCCTCTTTGAACTGCTCAAGAGCTGAGGTGCCACAAGCCTGACACAGCTGTGCTAGGAAATCTGCTGCAGGTGCAAGGCCAGGATGCTGAAGCCAAATGCAAGATGGGCACCACCATCTAAATAAGTAGCCTGCCAAACATCTTGAACAAGTAATTGATGCTTACTTCTTACCCCTTAGGCAATTCTTGTGGTCCTTCCTAGCCTGTGTTTCATTAAGGCTCACATGTGACTCACTCTCAGTGACAGAGGACTGCCCAGACCAACAGAAGTGAACGCAGCAACCATTGCCATCAAACACTTAGAAAAATGACTACTTTTATTTACTGGGAAACAATTCATATAAGAGCACTAAATCTGGGCATGTGTAAGGCAATATGGGACAGTCTTGCCTACGGCAGTTCTGGGGCCTTGGGACTGCAGGGGCATATATCATTCAGAACAAATACCAAAGCAAGTAAACGGAAATACCTCAGGTAATCACATTGCTGTGTTGTAATTATATGCAAATAACATATTACAAAACATGTGGAGAAGATTCCCACTTCTCAGCAGTCCTTCATGCAGTCACTTTTTAGATATTATTGAGCAAACAGAAATAAAAGCAAATCCTTCAGCACCCACAAATGTATGGTTGACATACACAATCAATAGGCAGTTACAAAGAGAGAAAAACTGCATTTTTCTTATTCAAGATAAGGAGTGGGGGGAGAAACTTTGCTTCCTGCTCCCCCCAACTTTCAGCAGAGAAAATAAAATTGATTCATTGGTTACACTGCAAGGAGATGAGCATCTCCAGCAGAAATTAAGGGCACAAACAAGGTCACAATACATAAAAATTTCAAGCAGCAGCAGACAGAGCTGGATAAACTGACTGCCATTTTAACTGCAGTTGTTGATAAAATGGTCACATTAAGAGAAAAGCTGAAGGATGGTCAAAAGGTTAAGCCAGGCTAGCTGGTAGAGAAAACATAAAAAACATCCTCTGCCACAAGAAATGTCTGCAGATGAGGCTTCTCCCACTGCTGTCCTTATGGAAGGAGGATGGAAAACACAGGGCAAGTAGGGGTCCTGCTGATGCCTTGATCTCAGGCAAGCCCTGTAGGACTTGAAGTTTGAAGCCAATAAAGGTTAGTGGCACCAGAAGTCATGGCTGGTATTTCTATTACTTCTAGATCTTCTAATGATTTTCCCTGCAACATTTTCTCTCTAGCTCATTTTCCTCCATCCCCAGAGGATATACTATATGTCTTTATGTTGCAACAAAATATTCTACAGATGTAAGTAAAGAAAGCCATCTGTTCTTTGAAAATAAAGTGTCTCGGCTAGGATTTTTTGGGTTGTTTTTTTTTTTTCTTTTTTTTCTCATTAATACAGCTAATCTATCAGCTTGCTTGCATTTCACAAAGAGCTGAAATACTAAGTATTTCAGTGTAAGCTAGGAGAGAGAAGTTCAATCAATCAAAAAATCACTGCTTTTCTCCCTGCTGATTTTTGATTTACAGAAAGCATTGAATATTTATGTTTATACCAGGAATCAAAATCTACTACTTCCCACTGGGTGCCTTCTTTCCAAATATCCTTTTTAGAAATGAGTTGCTCACACTACTTCTTTCTCTCAAAACAAGCATCATTTCCTTGCTAATTACTGCAAATTGTTAGTGCAAGGGGCAGCATTCCCTTGTTTTCTGAGAAAGAACCATGTGGGCTGAACGCTGCAAACTGGAAAACACAGTGTTTGATTCACCCAGCACAAACATACTCTGACTTATCAGTACATGGAGTTTGACATAGCTTGAACTGTGAATGAACCAAACCTGAAGCTTCAGACCATGGAAAAGTCAAAAGCAGCAGCAGGAAAGTTCAGCTGCCAAGGTGGAAACAAATATATCTGGAAAGCTCTGACCTTTTATTTAACAAATGTTAAATAAAACATAAGACTATGAGGAGGAAAAGACTGTGCCATAACTGAGACTGATTGTGCACTCAAATTTTTGCTCTGAAAACGGACTACCCTTATACTCAAAATGGGACTGTAGACATGGGACCAATGTTCAGGTTGTTCCATCTGTGGGAAGGATGCAAGAGAAATGGGTGAGAAACAGGCTACCTCTCTCCTTAACCCAAGTCATTGCAATGGCAATTTGCCACAAGCATGGGTCATGGTCCAAGCACCAGGAAGAAGCAGAGGGTCTGATGGAGCAGAGGGTCTCTGTTGACTCTCCGGGATAACCAAGTGGTGGACTGGTAATGCATTTCCCCACACCTTGCTTGGGGGTCCAGCCCCAAGAGGCTTCTCATTCTGTTGCCAGTCTGCATGGCTGCAGAGCAACCTCAGGGCAATAAGGGCCAAAGGCACCAGAGACACTGAAGTGTCCCTTTACTGGGCAAGCAAACTTTATTGCTCCTGGAAACTCTGCCCTGTCAGTCATGTACCCCTGCCATGGATGGTGCATTCCTCCAGAACAAAAGCTGTCCACAGTGCAGATGGCCATTGTAATCTTCCCGAGTGACATAAATAAAATAGATGGATGCAAGCAGACTAATGATCTACTCTAGGAAGATTGGTTATGATGCATTGAAAAGAACAGCTGGTTGTCGGCAACATATTTATCAGAAATTTAAAAGAAAACAACAGCCATGTAATCCAGAGGATTTAATGACAGAGTGGAACGAATGCTGAATAAATGCTCCTTTTGATAAACTCACAAACATTTGGATGATGCAACAGTGATTTATATTCTTCTGGGAGAAATAAACAAATTAAGGATTTCATGGCCTTGTGGAGACCAGATTTTGTAAATGAGAGTTTCTGTGTACTTTCAGATAAACCTTATCTCTCTTGATATTAGTGGAAAACAAACCATGGTACTTTCAACTTGCAAGAAACTTCAGATTTTTGGCATTTAGCTGGCTTGTTACTCTGCCCTCCCTAAATCAGGTAAGAAACATTTGTTGCTCTCTGAAAATATATTGCAGAACAGAATTTTGTACCTGGCCTATAGTGAAACCATGGAAACCATACTAAAATTTTACCTCTGTGAATGTCAAAAATGTTTGACTAAAAGTTTCATTTTCATAGTGTCAAAACGTTTCCTTTCAATGTAGTAAAATCACTGCAACTCACAGGGTTGCTGTGTGGGACAGTTGCATTTAAAAATTACTCATCATCCAAACTAATACAAATAGGCAGTACTATTGATGGGTAAAATGAAGCTATTTTTAAAAAAAGTGCTCTGTCTGAATTCATCTGTTGGATATCTTCCTACAGAATTTTCAGATGTCTACAAAAGAACATTTTCCAACAAAAATCATTCCAGAAAATGGCTTTGGCCAGCTCCAAGGAAAGTGACAATAGCTGAAGGTAAAAAGTGCATGAATCTCTGGCTCTACCTACTATCAAGCATCAGACCTCTTGCATCTGTTCTCCTCAGTATTTATACTTCTGTACTCTCCAAAGTCACAGGAACAGGCAGGATGATGGACCCTCTCCTGGATGCAGCAGCACTGCACAGAGCACTGCTACTTCTCAGCTCATTAAACCCAAGCATGCAGAAATCTCCCTCTCCATGGGCACCCTCCAGTACCACAAACCATGGAGTTTGAGACTGGAAAGAAACACTTTGTTAAGTCAGCACTTCGAGAGAGAGTGATGCAGTGCCATTGAATCACGGCCATCACTATGGATCTAGCCCAGAAGTAAGAGAACTCTTTCCAGCCCAACCCTGTGGGTGCTGGCAGGATTTGAAGCACATTCCATATGGATACCTGGATGAGATCAGGCTCTTGGGAGAATTTCTCATTCTGCATTTGTGACTTGGTATGGGGCATGACACTGCCCAGATGGCTCTCAGCAGCCTGTGGGGCGGGAAGCCCTAGATACATAACGCACAAATTAGACATTGCCAAAATGCTGGCAGGACTCTCAGACATGATCAGTAGGTAGAGGTTTCTGCTATTTACTGACAAAATCTTTTTCTCTACTAGCTAGCATAAGATGTTGTTGCTGTCTTTTGCTGAGGTCCTTACTGAAATGCAACTCCATCATCAGCCACACACCTTCAGCTGTAATGCATCATTTTCATTGTGCTGAAGGTATTTATTCTGTACCATTGTTATTAATCTGCATTACATGAGTGTTCAGAGCACTCTGGTTGCCATCCTGAGCCATGACACAGTCACACACATACTTAACACCAAGCAGACTGCAAGCCCCACACAAATCAATGGGCTAAGAGTTTTGCAGCCCTCAGTATGTGACATTTCACACTGAAAGCAGTACTAAAACTCTTCCCCTGCCCACAGTATTCAGCTATGTGTAAAGGACATTCGTTTAGCACTGGCAAAAAGTTCATGAGCTCAGCAGGGGAATAGTGTTTCAGGTTCACCAAGATGCCTATTTCTCTTTCTGTGGACTACTGAGGGAAGCAATGATCCATATTTCCTACCACATGCTCCATTTCTCCAGACAGCACAGAGCCTCCTCCTGTTTCCCATACTTGAACCCACTGTTGCTTATTAGTTACTACATTAGCACCTGAAGCAAAGATCAAGACATCATTATGCTAGGTCTTTTAAGAAAAAATAAAAAAGAAAACAATCCCTTACTCCCATCTGAGCTTGAGAAGAGGCAAATGAGATATGAGGGTGATATATCTTGAGTTATGGAGGATAATGTGGAAAGAAAAAATCCTTCTAGATTTTCATTACCAAACTCATTTGAGATAAACTGTTGGAACGATATTTTCTTGGAGGGGAAACGAACTTTGTACAGTTAAGTCTTTGCTGTCAAAAGCAAAAGATAAGAATGACCTCTGCTTTTAATGTATTTGTCTTTTCATATCCATTATAGACAGTGAACCCAGTCTATTAGCACCATTGGTCTAACACTAAAAGTCAATTTGATTTAACCATACTTGCTGGCACTGCAAACTGCCTGACTATCACTCAATTAGAAAAGAGACATTAGCTCAGGTGTTGCTTAAACTCTAACTGCTCCTTTGCCTTTGTAATGTACCTGATATTCTCCTTTAATTCGATGGTCTGTAATCACTTGGGTTTAAATCAATCCAGCATTGCCAAAAGCATATGGGATCAAATGAAAAAGCAAAATTTAAAATAAAAATAACCATTGATGGTAGATTTTAAGTGCTAGTGCTGTATCATTATGGCAAAGTTGATGCCATTTACAGCAACATTAAAGCAAGTGTTATCAAGAGAAAATGAGGCATTTGTCAATGAGTGGTTTTAGTATCATTAAAGGTCTTAGAATTAACACACTAGCAATATTTTGACCAAAACAAGCTTATTTAGAGGCTATTTTTAGCACACTAAAATCTTGTTAGACTTTGAGGATTTTTCAGATCTTCCTTCCTTAACTACTGAAAGAAGAAATCAAATTCCAGTAAGAGTGTTACAAAGCTGTGGAAATGCAATAGTTGCTGTTGCATGTACAATTTAGATACAAGTACTCAAAACAGGAAGATCAGCCTTTTTGCCAGAAAGTATAAAATTTAATTTTCAGGGTCCCAAAAGGAAATATGAAGCAAGTTTTGATATCCCCAGTCATTACTGAGGAATTTTTTTATTATATTAATTACCCATTATCTTTTATAGGGCCATTTCTTCAGTGCGAATGCACCCGCTGAGATTAGAGGTCTGCCTCCAGCATCATAAAGTTAAAACAAGCTGTGAATATCACAGATGGGCACACATTTATTGCAAGAGAATTTTTTGAATATGCAGTTGCAGAGAACCTTCTGAAACTAATCTGAGTTGTTTGCAGAGTCCTTAAAAATGTATTACTCTGTCTCACCTCCAAACACATTTAGTGTCTTGTATATGTGGATATCTCAATACAGAAACACACATGGAAAATCCCACATATTGCCAAGAAAGACAGATTTCTCCCTGCATGAGCAGACACCTTGATTTTACTCCCGAATACTGGTGTATCAGCATCCTTCCTGGACCAGTCCAAATCCTTGAGTTTCTCACTCTAATACAATGCTTCTTTACAAAGCTGCCTCAAAAAGGATAACATTTCTGCAGTACGCTGCAGGGGGCTGTTCTTACCATAGAAAAGCAGGTTTAAAATTTAATGACTAGTTCTGGCTACACACCTTTTGGTGTTCCTAATAAAAATCCATGTTACACTCAGACTACCACTCTACTAAACTTTACAAATGGAAATGTGATGATGTCAGGGGAAGGGTCATAAGCCCATGAAAGGTTTGGGGCACAGCTCTGATCAGCCTGGTCCAGAGCAGAGTACAAGGCTATGGACACCCTGCATCCCATGAAAGGTCCATTTGACCCAGCATCTTGGATTCAAAAGCATCCAGAAGGGAGGACAGAGGAGAAACACAAGGACAGAGGAATTGCATATGACTTAGGACTGTGCCTCAGTAGGTGTATCTGCATGGTCAGAAGCAGATAAGGCTCACTGTACCATTCAGAGTTAAAACACTTCTGGGCAGGAAACACATAGCAGCAATAGCACATGCACCCAGGCAAATACACCCTGCTTAAAAGATCTGTATCTCGCAGACTACAGTTGCCACACATCTGCCCAATTCCAAGCACAGCAAGAGAAACAAACTGTGATCTTCTCTGGGGTCTTAAGGTCTTAACCCATCTAAGTGGTGTTAACCAAGCTATGCATCCTTAACCATTGTATCCATCCATTAGAACACAAAGCCCTCCCACTGTGCTGAAATGTGTGAAGAGAAACTTCAGGCTTCTTTCCCAAATGGTTTTCACTCCTGCTAAGTTATCTTTACAGGTCCTAAGTGGCCTGTCCAGGTAGACAGGACATCCTCATTTACTGAAGTCCACATGTGATGAGATACAGAGAAACTATGAGAGTTCCCTTTCAGTTGGCTTGCAGACAGGGTGAGAGAAAAGAAAAATGTATGAAGACTCAGGCAACAAGAACAAAGACTTTAAGTTATAAGAGACTGTGATACAAATAGAATTGTGCCGAAGTGCACGTGGAGCAGACTCCACATTGCCACTGCCACTGCTGCCCCTTTCAGCTGAGGAAGGTCTGGCTCTGTGGCTTATTGCTCAATTATAAAGTTAATCAAAGAACTAATTGAGCTTGGTCTGCTTGGTCTTTTGAGCCTTTTCTTATGGATTAACTTTTATTAGAGCTAGCAGAGGACATGAGGAAGGCTGTAAAGGGCAAGGAGATGATAAGCATAATATGTGAGAGGAATGATAGTAGTATGTCATATTTGTGAAGACTAAATTGCATTGTAGGAAGGAATATGACAGAGCCATGTACTTTTTCAAGCCCTATAACCTGCATGGCATTTGAAAGCTTGCTTTCAATGTTTTGCCATCTCAATTGTTCATTTATCTAACTGTGCTTCTAGCTTTTGTAAGTCTTTTTTCAGCAAACCAGTGCCTCACAGGAATGAGATGATCTGCCTGTAACTGAAACTAAGGACTACAGCTCTTTTCTTAGAACAAAATGATCTCAAGGAGAAAACTTAGGTGTCAATGTGATATTAAATATCTGCATATATAATAGAATTTACATAAAGAAAAAATATGACAGAAGGTCCCCAGCAGTCATACAGACCATGCAGAAGAAGGATGATTTCTTAGAGATGTTGTTCAAAGTGAGCTTGCATTACTGGATGTGAGCTTCAATATGAAGCCGCTTGATTAAGTTATGTGAAAAAACAGCAATGAGTTACAGTTCCTGACATTTTTGTGCTGTTTTTCTCTTTAAGACTAATATGGAAGGGAAAAAAATTGTCCTACACTGCAGAGGAATTAGAATATTTTATGTTTTAAAATTGTTTTGGAGAGTGCATATTCTGCAAATGTCTGAGCTCATACTGGATAATGGCAAGCAAAACAGAATTTCATGCTTTCTAAAATGTAAACATGTGGAGGCATTCTTTTCTCTTTCCAGTGATTATCCTGTGCTACAATCACCTTCCTTTTGGCTGTCTAAATAATATTCTCTTGATGAAAAGGAAAGTGCTCATGAAAACTTCCATCAGATAGTTACAAAAGAAGGAAATACCTTATTTAATGCACCACAGCCAGGATTCAAAGGGAAAGAATTGAAAGTGAAGATGCTCCCTGGCTATGGGATTTTTGCTCATCTTTGGTCTGCTGTGAGAAAAAAACTACTGACTGGAAAGACAAGACTAGTGTAAAGTTCAGAGTCAGGTATCTGGGTACACATTCACTTCTGAAGGCTGGTGCAATATAAGCCATTTTGGTGATGCTAATTCCCTCCTTCCAGAAGACAAGAGTATCATCTTCCAAAAAAGACAATGCATGGAGACCTTGACTGAAATTCAGGGGACAGTTCTTGCCAGCTCTGTGCAAAACTATAAACCCAAGAGGGCATTGGTGATCAAAGAAATGACAAGTTTATCTTTTGAGAGTGAACTATGAGTGTTTGTCTTAGCTTAGCAAAAGAGAGGTTGAGAGAGATCTGATTGAGCTCTGATGCATGCCTAATTGGGATGAGAAACCATGGCCATCTGTGATAGCAGCAGACAGAATTTAAGTGATCCTTTCCTGCCCTATTTTTCCACATTCATTTTCTTGGTGGGATTACCATTTACAGAAACTACTCTGCTTTGCAGTCTGGGATGTTATTGATGCTTTCAAAGACATGTAAGGATGTCCTAGGAGGGCAGATGCTTGCCTTGGTGATACAAAGCCTCTGGATTTTGGAGCAAATTGCATGCTCCTGCACAGTACCAGAGTACACACACTTCAACCTATATGCTTCCTTTAAAGTCAAATCTCTTCATGGTACAAAACATGGTTCTAAGATACTAATGTCATGAACAGAAATATACAGCAGAAGGGACAGCCCTTTATTCTTTAATTAACTCATACAGTTCTTCAGCCATATCATACATCAAGCCTGGCCATAAAAATGGCAATTTTATAGTGTGTATAAAAAGCATAAAATGATTCACAGAGATTGAAGATCCATTTACAGCAGAAGTATATGCCTGTCTGAGTACAACGGATTCCAAACAGATACGTTACTGTGACCCATAAAACTACTTCAATAACTTATTTACTGTAACTTTGGGTGACATTGTCACAGATTATTAGTTTTGTAAAAGGTTTAGGTCATCATATTGTTCTTGAAGGGATTTTTTTGGTCAGATGTGTGATGTTCGTGTATGGTGAATGGCCACTGCAATTCCTTGATGTCCATTATTTTATCTACATATTGTTAGGATATAAAATGAATGGGTGAACACCAGAATAGTTTGGAAAATTTAAGACAAACCTATTTAGAATATTTTGCACCTAAATTTTTTTACCCTGAAAACTTGAAAGACAAGACTTAAATGAAACATAAATGTGACCAGTTTTAAAAAAAAAGTTTAAAGTGCATATGGGAATAAGAACTTAAATGCTGTAATCTCTGAAAAGAACCAGCAATCAAAGTCTAATATCCTCATATTGTGCCAGATAATGAAATATTAAGCTGGAGATAATAAGATTTCTTTCCACTGGATAGTCTTCAGCATAGCTAAACCTATGAATGAACAGCTGAAGTGTTTTACATAAGCAAAAGGTTATATGTTAAGGATTCTGAGGACTGAAAAAAAAAATCCCAGCCCATTTACTACAAATGCACATCCTTCATTCTCTTTTAAAATTGTGCCATAATTAAATGAATTTCAAGAAAGACAACTTCACTGGTGTGCAGTGATGGGGACTGGGGATGCAATGGACACTTCTGATCCAGCCTCCTTAAGGAAATATGGGCAAGGTAATCACACTGCATATGTGCACACATCTACGCTTTCATCCTATTTGCAGTGAATGCAAGTATTTCCATTAAATTTGCCCCAAAGGCAGAGATCTTAAAGACAGTAAATTCCAAAAAACTTTCACAGAACTAGGAAAGCTAATAGAGAGATGTATTAGCAGCCTCTGACTGAAAAAAACAGATGGGGATGAGTCACCCGCATCAGCCTCTGAGAAGCCAACACTGGCACAAAAAGTCATGGGAAACATAACTAAATCCATCCCACAATATATGGACCTGCCAGCTCTTTTAACATGCCAGTGAGGTGCAAGAACACTGGCAAAATAATAACAGCCCTGACTGTTTATGTTACTGGATTTCTGTGTTCATTCACCAAGAGGTTTTATATTTAGAGCTACAAGGAGGGGATGAGTCCTCCATGCCCACTATGGAGCAGAAAGAGAAAAATTGATTTTTACACTGTAGAGAGAAGTGCAGAAGAGAAATACTTCTCCTGGGGTCTTACAAAACCCTATTGGACAAGCACAACTCAGTAAAACACAGCTCTCTGTCTCCTTGAACTTCATATGGAAACTCAAGACAATCATCTCAGTAGAAGCTTTAAAATGCAAAACAGGAATTACATACATAGCCCTTGTGGATCAATTCAAAGGTCTATGGAGTGAGTTTCTACCTCTGAACTTGACAGGAGGAGGTACTTGCAGAAGAACCTAGATGAGGACATAGGCAGAGTGCCCCTTCCCTGGGACTCCCTCCCACCTTCTTGCAGTGGAGAGACTTGCATCTAACAGGTTACACATGGACCATTGCATGTAATAGCTACCACTGGGCCTCTTTCCTTCCAATGTCTTTAATGCCTCCCCCCCCCCCATTCCTGCTTTTTGACAGATGTTTTCTCACTCTTACAAAACTGGTATAAATGTTTTGTCAATTTTCAAAAATGCCTTTGAAACTACAAATCATCAGTGATGTGATCCTCTACATCATGAGCCTGCTGTACAATGAGTGAAAAAGAACAATATTTTACACTATTTTTCAGTGTATTAAATTGCTAACACAATGAGATGAGCAGTATTTTCTCATGGAATGGTTTTTGAATGTATGTTCTCTTTTACATGCTTATGAATGCCTCCCCTCGTTAATTATTACAAATATTCACAGGACTTCTCTGCTTCATTGCAAATGCCAATTGCCCATCAATGAATCTCTTTCCTTCATCTGCATTTTTGCATAACCTCTTTTGCAGACAAATTGTGGAGAGGCAGACTTGGTCATAAAACCAACATCAAAATCAGCAACAATAGGAGCTAGGTAGAGTTTTGTTTTTAAAAAGGAAAAAAAAGTATGAAGATTGTTTAAGCTGGATGGGGAAGTGCAGTTTGGGATTCAACCCACCAAACCACTGTAGAGTACAAGATCAGACATGGAATGATGGAATGTTGCTTCACTGAAAGCAACACTGCAATTAGAGCATGGGATGCCAAAGTAAGTGACATTTTGTCCTTTTTCCTTTTGTTTTTCTTTTTTTAAAAATTTCTACTAAACTTTTTGTTAAGCAGAATCTCACAGAAGTACTATTCCTTAACACATTAGCAAAATTGCTGTAGAAAATGTGTACAGAGAATGTTTACTTGCAGTTAAACTACCTTTCCAGCAAAGGCAAAGCCATGTTCTCTTGGGAACATATTTGGTCTTTGTAAAACAGTGAATATGTTGGGATTTCTCTTCTCTTTCTAGAATAAACCACAGTAATGCACAAAGAAGGTGGCAGATGGTCGCTTCCTAATCTGCACATGAAATATCTTCCAGTTACAGAATTTGTTGCTTAATGTCTCAAAGTCTGTATTAATTATACACACTAACAGAGGGGCAGTACTGAAAATGACTGGATCTGCTTGTGAGCCTGCACAGTCTTCAGTGTGGAGTTTAATTGTTGTTCCTCATAAAGCAGCTGAAAAGCTCAGACAATGAAATTTTGCCAGATGGTTGTTGATAACACAAGATGTTGTGCTGCTTTTTCTGCTGCAAACTAGCAGGGGAAAAGCAGGCTGCAAAATCTCCCATGGGTTTGAGGATTTGGGATTTGTTTAAGTACGAGATAGAATTTGTGTTTGTTTTTGAGGTGACAACAAGGTCTACTAAGTACCTTGTGAGACATTAAAATAAGCTATAGGTGGCATTTGATTGCCATACAGGCCTCGTCCTGATGTTCTGTCAGGGCTAAATACTCAATAGGTTACTATCAGTCACTGAACTGCAAGAAAATATGTTTTCAATACACTCATTAAGAAATCAGATTAATTACACACCCACACTCTTGTGAAGCTGCAAACCTGCCATAGAAAAACTAGCTATTTTATGAGCTGAAAGGAAGAAAAATACCATGGCAACTTTCCTGTGTTGTTTAATCTCATTTACTGAAATTTTATTAGGTGCTTTTGAAGTAAAATGGCAAGAAATAATCTATAAAAATAAAAGATGCTTTTAAACACAGACACCTTGAATTTGAGTGTAAAAAGGAAACCAAATATCTAATTTAGTGGAACCAGTATGATTAAAAATAATTACTTTTGTAAAGTGAACATTTGGAGAAAAAAATGATTAATGTGCTTAGTAATAACATCCACCTAATTCGTATAATGAGCATTTTCATTTAAAACCATGTTTTCATTCAAAATATGAGGAGATTAAAAAGAAATAACTCAGAGCTGTTAGCATCATCTACTCATATTTCATTAGCATCCTGATTCTGAGTATGGCATGGCTTTGTGGCCATTCAGTCTTGACAAAAAAAATCCAGGAACAACAACTTGTAATTACATTTTTTAATTTATAAACTCACATACATGCCATGAAACATTAATTGTGGCAAATCAAAATAAATATTAGACATTTAAATACTGACTGCTTGCCATGTCAGCAAAAGCACTGAAGTTAGTAATCTATATGGATATAAATTAATATTCATTAGAGTGCTATTAACTTTCCTTGGTAACAACCTCAGAAAATATTATTTTGTCTTACTGCTTGTGGTTACAACTTAGATTGTCAGTTTATTTTTGCTCCATCTCAGACTGCCCCCTCTCTTTTTCGGTAAAGGGCTTGTTCATAATTTTTATTGTAATGGATGATAGAGGATCAAGAACTGGATCGCTATAGCTCTTTCAGTTAGCCTCCTAACAGGATGCAAAATGAGAAGTAATTTAATTTAAAGAAACACAGATGCTGTTGTTTAGAAGATGCCTCAAAAAACCTGCAGCATGAGACTTGCTGTCTCAATGTCCACCCTGTTCCCACGGCACAGCAGAAGCCTCTCTCCCTTTCCAGGACTCCAACTGTTGGCTACTACATGGAGACCAGTGTGGCATGGCCTGGACTGGGCTAGCAAACCGTGCCCTGCTGCAGAAGAGAAGATGCTGGTTGGTGCCACCCCAGAAAATGTGTTGCTGCAGTCTGGGGAATGCCTGTGTGCCCCTGATGGGTCTCAAGTGCCCCATCTTCGTCTCATGTGCCTGCACCTAAGTCCCATAATCTCACTGCTCTGTGCCTCACACCAAAGATGGGTCCTGAGTCTGCCTTGAAGGTGCAAAACAGACCTGCTCCTAGAGAAGGCATTTCGCCATCTTCTAATTAGCAGTCTTCCACTGGCTTTTTAAGTGATCTGAAAACCCTGTATGCACCTGCACTGAGATGACATTTGAAGGTTCACAGTGCCTAGAATGCCCAGGGGGGTAGGATAGACACCACCCAGCACAGACACTGCAGAGAGCCTTGGAGCCTCCCTGCTTTCGTATCAAATCCTGAGATGTGGCACATCAGTTTCAGAAACACATCATTGTGCTTTACCTGAGAGCTTCTTCATGCTTTACAGACCCTGTATCTACATCCTGCCCTTCTCCCTGCTGGAAATAAAGAAGTGTCTGAAGGAGTTTTCTAGGAAAGCAGCCACTTAACACATTGAAGTTTGTCCTCATGAAGTCAGTGATTTATTAGTTCCCAGGAGCTGTTTAAGTGAATAGCTAAAAACATGCACTAAAACCTCCAAATTTATCCCAGTCTGGAAGGCAGGAAGGAAGGATGATCCAGAGAACAGGTACAGGTCAGGTCTAGCTCTAACTTTAGCATTCCTTTGTATTCTCTATAATTTAACTGTTCCTTTAAGTGTGTGTCTCTGATCAAGTTCATTGCATTTCAGGTCAAATTCAAGAAAAGTTCCACAGGAAAATGGAACCTCATTTATATTACTTCTCTAATGCAGCCGTTGTTTAGAATAACTCCATTTCCATGCATTCCCTAAAGGTTTTTCAAACGAAATATGTTTTCCATTTGCTGGCTAAATGAATGGAGAGGATAAGAAAACAGTTCCCATTCAATCCAAATTACTGTAAGGCACCAAAAATGAGAATTCTCTTCTCAGTTCTCATTTTTCAAGGAGACTTCAACAGGAATTTTAAAAAAAAAGAAAGGACAATTTCCACAAACTTTCTCTAAGTGTGTCACGTTCTGTTTTCTGAATGCTTAATAACACTTGCAAGCTTGCAGACTTATTAAACAAGACAAGGACATTGAATTTCTCCTGTGTCTCTAGCCTTGTCTATGCCAGAAAAGTTTAAATTTTTATGTTGTCTGACCAAGCTGGTTATAACTGTCTGTGCTGCCAGCACTGAAAGACTGAAAGTTACAAGAGAGTTACAAAAACATAATCTAATATTTTATGTGTTAGATGCCCAAGGTCAAGGGTGCAAATCCCTTAGTCCGAGTGATGCATCAATGGAAAATTAATGGGGCTGTTAAATGTTAAGAGGTGTTTTAGTCACGTTATTATGCTTGGTAGCAGGGCACAGGGCTGAGATGCTATGGAGGGCAAAGCAGATGATCTAATAAAACAACCTTGCAAGGACCTCTCCTTTCTCATCTGAGGGGCAACAATCTGCCATGGCTGAGATGGAAGAAATTCTTCCACCAGCTCTGCTGCCACAGAGATCATATCCTTCACTAGCACTGCAAGATAAACAGGAGCCCTTGTAGCCGCTGGAGTTTCTTCACCTTTTCTTTCCACTATCTTTCACAAGGGGAGAGAAAAAACCCCAACACCCATAGTTCTTAGCCTCTGCTGCTGTTTTGCAAGTATAGTTCCCTTTAAGAAAAAAAAAAAGTAAGCCAGGATAGGAAAGCAGACTGTCATTTCTAAGGTAAGGCAACTAAGAATCTGTCATGACCATTATTCAACTAATCAGGGATAACGTCAATGACCTCATTCTGTCAAAAAATATGTACAACAATGACCTCTTCCTTTATCAGGAGCAATGGGACACGACAGCACAGCCATTATTACTGTGTAGATAAGAAAGTATCTCCCTGCTGCTTCTCCCCTGAACAGTAATGCATGCCCATAGCTTTTTCTAATGTCTCCCATTTTTCATATCTGGCATATTTTGATTCTGATAATAATGTTCTATTTAAATGTCCTTGTAATAGTTTGCAGATATAGCTCACTAATGAGACTTAATTGTTGATAGTGGGATATGGTATTTATTTGGGGAGGGCTGGCAACCCAGTTTACTTCGGAAAGGACAGATGGTGATTGTGGCCTGGCTGCAGTTTAGCTGCAAAACCTGCACACCAGGTAATTGAACCATCCTGTTGTACAAACTTCTCAGATAATTAGTAGTGGCTTAGAGCTTTATTATTCTAGTTCAGAGTCCATGACCTGCATTTGAAAAGTGATTAACAAATTTTAAGCCATTTTAATAAATTTGCAAGCAACACTGTAATTTTAGAGAATTATGCTCTGCCTAAATGCAGGCCAAAGATCAATACCAAATAATCTCTGCATCGACTCTGTAATTCCTGACTGAGCAATAGCGTTCACTTTAGAGAGATGCCATGGGAAGATTATTCACCCTAACCTGAAGTTAGCTGTTCCTTCCCTGTTAAATATTTCCACTTTATTTATATACTCGTTTTGGCCAGCTTCATTTTCCAGCCAATTATTTTCATGATGCCTTTTTTTCCCCTAGAGATTTCTAGTATCAAAAATCCCTGCTGCACTTCTCCCTGAGTCGAAAGTCTTTTTGCAGTTCTTGTTTGTGAGGAGCTGAGTGGCAAAGACACTATGAGAAACCAGTGAACCCCAACCTGCCTTTTGTTGTTGATTTTATTTTTATTTGGTTGTTTTTTTCTATCTTTACTGGACAGAAGAAGAACTGGAAGGCTGAGAAGCCAGAGGCATGCGCAAAGAATCCCTTAATGGTTTTTAAATTAAATTCCTTAATGCCATTCTCATTAAAAAGTTTTTCCTGCCAAATGTTGTTTGCTTATGACTTCAAACTGTCTGCATTAATGATGAATAACTCCTCTGAAAGGTATTTACATGTTGCCTTGTCACTGCCACAGACAGTAATTTTATCAAGTGTGAGAGAAAGAAAGAGGGAAAACTTGGGGAGTGAATTCACAAATTGGGACTCGGTACTCACTGCAAGTGACCATGTGATATTGCAGGACAAATGCTTTCAGCACGTGGACCAGGAAAGCATTCCTGTGCCCTATTATAATGATTTGCCACAGGCAGATATTTGCAGAAGTCACCAGCTCACATTCTGTTTGCTGCTGCTCCTGCAATGCTCAACTCCTTTCCTGAGACACTATGAGATACTCAACACCATCTAGCCAGTAGGAACTACGCTGTGCGTTCCTGCACATACAATCTTCTCTTGACTATGCTAAAGGGTACTTAAAATCAAGCAGTGGTATCACACAGTTTCACAGGACCCATACAGTGTGATTGTACTCATTACTATTTTTCATTCCACTAATTCTGTAATTTTCTCCCTGCCCAGCCACCCCCCCACCCCCATCGAGGCTGGACAGTTTCTTCCAGACCACAGTCCAATCAGGTTCCTGGGGCACCCATCAGATATATGCAACTGTTTTGTTGCTGACTCCCTGTTTAATAATGCTTTTGGATACCAGTAGATATACTTGCAATTGGTTACATAACAGACATTTGAGATGAATGTAGACATTTTGCAGAAATCTACAGACATGCTGACATGAGGTATAAGGTATAATCATGTTCAAGTTCACTCTCAAAACAGACTCACACTTCTGCCTAATGCTAACAGTTCATTTCATCCCAAAATCCAAAGTTCTCCTAATTGGGAGACTCAAGGTCACTCTGAGCTGGATGCGACCAAGTAAGGAACAGCTCAGCTCACTGTACTTTGAACTACGACTCTGTTTGAACGAATAGTGTGGACAGCAGTATAAACCTTGAGACTTCACATGCTCTTGCCCACTTCCTCACCTGCAGCCAGGCACCCAGAGATGCACCTCCCTGATGTGCTCCTGCCTCTCCTTATTTCTCTCCTCCTTCCAGCACCTAGCATGACAAATCCCAACAAGGGCAACATGCACGCATTTCCTTTTGTTTCCACCTCTAAGAGGCCCTATAAGACTCCAAATGCTTACAAAGCACATCTCCTGATCAGTTCAGGCCTTGACTGTCCCCAGAAAGCCTGCCCACAGAGGATGAACAGTCAATCACTTGTGAATTGAAAGATGCAGGTTCAATCTGACCCACTTGCACCCTGGCTGTACTTTATATTAAAAATCTACCAGATAAGCTACACAAAATTGAGTACTACTTGGAAGGCCACATACAAACTGGAAAAACCAAAGCCACTACAAATGCCCAAATCATTTGCTTTCACACCAATAATAAAGCTCCATGCCAACTTGCAGTAACAACAGATTGCCAATTACGCACATTTAAAGACTGAGCAGGACCTGAGGATACATACTCTACAAGGCTAGAGGTAAAAAGGAATAGGGAATACACAGGCTGTGTGTCCTACTGGCACAATTTGCTTCAAGTAGTACATCAGAGAGAAAATATGTGCATTTATGGCAGTCACAGGAGTCCCTGCTGCCCTGAGAATCTGTTAATAAATCAAATACCTGGATGGTGCTTCCTTGGTTGTTGCACTGTGGCTGCAACTTCAGTGTAGTTTCCGCAAATTTGGCCTGGCTGAGCAGAGACGGGAAGCACCAGCCTGGAGAGATGCACATACAGCCCTGCCTGCCTGTGCGTGTTGTGACCCCACACAATGGAGATTCCTCAGTTGGGGCAAAATGAGGCTGATCTGGAATGAGCAGCAGCAGAGCTATATCCTGCACAGACAGACTTTCAAACTCCAGGGCTGTATCTCAGTAGCTGAATGACACACTTTCCAAGATGAAATGGACTGTCTCCTCAGGGTGCCACATGGTAGTATAAGCATGCTCAGAGGTTCAGCAGGCTTGCAGTATGTTCTGTTGAGTACACACATACTCAGGGTAGACACAGCCCCATGCCAAGGAAAAGCAAGGGATAGATGGAGAGCTGGATGGTCACAAAGAAGTCTGGCTGGAGCATGAGCTTACATTGGTACGATGCACATTTATACATATGTTATTAATTCTACTGCTACCCTTTAAACTGAGTACATTTGGAATGCCAGCTATGTACCACTGCAAGCCATGTGGAGTAAATTCCAAAGAAAGGAATTAAAAATGCAGTTAATTTTTCCATGGCTAAGAACTAGATTTTACTTGCTATACAGATTCCCAAGGAGACCCATTTGAGAGAAGTAATGAAACATTAATGCCTGCAAAAGATTTTTAAGAGTGGTACTTTAGAAACTATTTGGCTTTGATGAAAGGTTTGACTGCCTGATAACCCTAGAGCCTGCAGTTATAGTACAATATTTATAAATGGAAGAGACATTTACAGCCTCATAAAAGCTTCTGTTTATTGTTATCAAATTGCAGTGTTGCACTGAAACATTAATATGTAGCTTAACCTGTTTCTTGTAGCTTTGTTGTGAGAACTGATGAAGTAGCTGAGCAAGCATAATAGGCAGAAAACTAGCAAATGCCAAGTGACAGGGACAATGCATGACAATGAAAGAAGAGAATCTAAACACTGCTACCAAATCTATAGCCTGCCTGTGGCTCCTGAGTTACTCAGCTCAAGAGCACAGATGGTGCAATGTTTCCTGTGAACAAGAAGTTGCTTTACACTGACTGAATTCTCTGATGTTCTAGGACACAACACAGATCCCAAATCTCACTAAAACAGGTATGATCAGAGTACTGGGGAGTAAATGGACTAATACATTCTCTTGGACACCCTCTTGCTTAGCAGATATCCATTCATTTCTCCCTTGGCCCCTTCACTGACTCATTCTGGAATCCTGCTCTGCTCCTTGTGTGTACAACTACAGCGACTGAAGAGCCCTACAAGAAACAACATCTTATTTGACTGGTTAGACTCATATCTTGATCCTGAAATGTATAGGGTTTGGTAGGGGAGCTGGGTGACTAGCTGCCCTGAATATCTTTGAAAATTTCCAGTCTACAGGCAAGTTTCAAGTAGGAACCCAATGCCTTGGAAATGCAGCAATCAACACAGAAGGACAATGTAAGGAGGATATGGCTGTGAAAACTCTTGTTTCCCAGGTTCCACCTGGTTAAGTAGCACATTGGACATAGAGCAGCAGCCTCTATACAGCTGCTGGTGAATCAGAAATAGCATGATACCTTATTTTCCTCTCTGATGGATATATACCCATGGCAGGCTCTGAACAAATGTGTTTCAATTTAAAACATTATGAGTTCATAAAGGATTGCAGAACTGACATTGATGCTTTTATTGTCAAATTGGTTCAGCATATAACCTCTCTCCTTCAAGGAAAGTCTTAAGCAAACAGACCTTGCAAAGTGATGTGAAGGTTAATGAGCATAGCCCTTGTCTGGCTAGAACTGACAGAACAGTGCTACAGTGGCTGCTTCTTCATTTGAGGTTCCCAGGGTGGCTTGTGGAAGTTGTAGCTCTTTGTTCTGCTTGTGGCCCAAGATCCTACTGTGAACTGCATCTTCCCTGAAGCACATATGTCTGTCTTGGTGACAGGCTGTGAGGTATAGCTCAGGTACATGTATTTTAATACAGTATCACATTGGAAATACCAGTACTTCAGGAGATCCTGTCCTGAGGATATGCAAAGGGCTGGAAATACAAGTTATCAGAAAAAAATGGACACCCTAACCTCTTTTTCAATTAGCTGGGACTGAAACTCCACAGATCCCTAAAATTCAAATATTGAAAGTGACCAAAAAACGGACTTTTCAGCTTTTCCACTGGAAATAAAATGCCTTTAACAATCCAGCAGGAATCATATTTGCTGCTGAAATACCTTTTGGATGTCAATTTCCTATCCAAATTCCTAGAATTCCTAAGAGACCAGTCTTCCTAAACACCATAAGTATTTTGAAAAGCCTCATTGTATTTTTTTTCTATCCACTGAGAACAAGAATCTGGTGTTCCATATTTCAATCACCTCTTTTGTTACAACCTGTTAGACAAAACATCAGCAAGATGCTATAAAGGTCCTCAAGGTCTGTTCATTATACACAGCTCAGGGCCTTCAATACAGCTGACACACACACTGTAGGAGTGCTTTGTGTTCCATCTTCAGCACCCAGCAGTAGTGTCCTACAGACAAGAGGTGTGTCACCCTGCAGAAGTGCTCCTTGTGGGTATGCATGTAAAGAACTGAGCAAGGTGATCATAGGAAACTATATGCCTCAAAATCTTCCCTAGGCTAATGGCAAGAAAATAATGAACTGGGGAAGTAATTAAAAACCAAAACCAATCCCCTTCCCCGCAGCTGAAATATTCCCCTTTATGGAAGGACAGAGGTTCTAGGAACACTGTGAATACATAAAGCTAACTGTTGAGCTGCCTATTTCAATCTAAGTTACACCCAGCTAAAACAGAAGGGCTTAATCACTGGGTCTCATTTACAAATTACAAATGAAACCAGACCTGGTCAGGAATCTACAGAAGCACTCTGCTGCCACCCACACCAATGGGTCCCACCATCCATCTCAGTGATCAGAATGAGTTCTCAGATTTGTAGGACAAGAGGAAATAAGGGCAGAAGAAACTCCCAGTATCTGCCTATCCATCCTCCTTCCCATCCGTCTTAAATTCCTTCTTAACTATGAAATGTTTATTTTGCATGCTTTTCTTTATATTTAAGGCTTAGTATCTTTTATTCCTCTCCTTAGGAAATGTAGAGACTTAATATGAGCTTTTGAGAATAAAAAAGGAAAAGATTATTTTGACAATGGTAATGTAGACTTTTAAATCTTTACTTTTCCAATTCATGCACTGCATCCTTTTAGACTTGTTCCCTGCTGAAACCAGCATGATAAGTGCAAATTTAAAATGGGTTCTTAATTTGAAGACCTTTGAGTTTTGGTACTCTAGACTTGCATTTTTAAACTTCATGACATTTATATCAAGGCACCAGGGTTATTTAAATTTATTTTTCATTATCAGTAAAAGAGCCTTCCATATATTATGTCACAATTATTTGAACACAAGTTCCTGAAACAAAAGAAAAGAAAGGGGAATGCTTTTAACTCTTAAGTTTTAGTACAGGGCAGTTTTTTGTAATGGAAATATCCTACCTTTTTCTGCAGCTTACTTCAGAGTTTCAGGAAAACAGAGATGAAGCTCTTAAAGTCATTGATCGTGTAAAAGCTTCTGTAATCATCTAACTGACCCCTCCCCCCAGTAAAAATTCTGACTACTTAATTTAATAGTGGTCAAAACATTATAAAGCAAATATTTTACTAGTGTCACACTGTCATCCCATTTCAATGCTGAAAGCAGTATGCAATGAAATCAAACATAAAACTTTACTTCTGGCTGTAAGTCCAGTTTTCATGTAGTGCAGACCTCCACCTAAATGCACGCACAGAGTGCCCAGAGATGCCTTCCTCCAGTTCCAACTGCTGGCTCACTTGAGTGTACCAAACTGCTGTCATGGGTGCTTGCCAGCAGCATTGACTCAAATTGCTTTCTGCAGTTTCCCTCTCTTGGCAGCTTTGGGGGGGGGCCATCCCTGCTGGAAAACAGAGGTGGCACGGATATCTCATCATTGCAGAACATAGAAACCATCCCTGCTCTGGCACTCCTGGCTGAGGAGCTGCAGCCCTCGGAGCTTGCCTCCTGGGAATGGGCCCTGCTGCAAGATCACTGGTTTAGCTGCAGTGACAGCAGCAGGGACACAGAGGTGTCACACCTTGCTGTACTCAGTTCAGCAGCAATTGCTGTCACCAGCCATGTGCCATGTAAGCTGGCCCCAGTGAGCTGTACACGTAGCACAGGAGGAAGCTTTGCCAGCACCAGGGTGAGCTGAGGCCATGCTTGGGCCTTGGAGAGAAAGAAAGAGGAAAAAGGCTCCATCCCACATATTCCTCCAGCAGAAGCCAACAAACAATTACTGCAATTTACAGCTGTCAGGCCCAAACATAATGAATGTGCAAGCACAGCCAGACGACCATCTTAAGGGAGAACATGGTCTACTTAGCTCACTTACCCATAGTAAAAAGGACTTTATTTTTAGGGATCACTGCTAATGGCAGACAGTTTCTTGGGGGCCATCAGGACTTAAGCAGATGTGGGAGCAGATGGCAGGACAATAATGCTTTTTTGGATGATTGACTAATACCTTTTGCCAAATGCCAATGGTAATAAAGATATTTTGTCAATCTTGGATCAAGCTACAAGGAATTTTTATCCCAAGAGGTGACAGGAGTTGAATTTTACTTTTGTTTGTAAGCACTAAGAAGCCCTCACCAACTACACTAAACAATGTTTTTGCCTTCTTTTCTTTCCATTGTTGTTCTCTGTATATTTTGAAAAGGTAATACAAATATTTAATCAGTTTTGTCATGTCTCGACTCTGTTGAAAGCAGGATGACATATATACCAAAGCAAGGGAGTAAAATCTGTCCAGCAGAAGGGAAAATTTATGGCTGCAATTTTGCAGAGGGGTCCCTATGATGCAGTAAAGCGCAAGAATGAAGCATGAAGAGTTTATTAAAGCCATAAGAATCCTGAGATGAGATTACAGCCTTTATACTCTGCAACGCTTCAGATTTGATAATGCATGTCTCCCAGCAACCTCCTCCCCCTGCCAGCTCTCCTGGAAAGGCAGAGAGAAGAAAAAAATCTGCAGCAGATTGATTTTGATTTCATATGTAGCATTCTCATTAATTTTCAAGGCATCAGCTCGCACAGATCAAAGTGGCAGAAGACGCTGAGATCAGCTTTCATATCTGAGAGGTTATCACTCCCTGATGATAAAATTGCCGGATTATCAAGGAGTGCATCTGAAAGTCTATAGCTACTGTAAAAAGCATTGTGACATAAAAATGCTCAATGTGACACCATTACTGTATCATCTTTACTGGAACACTTAGCAAACATTCTCAGTGTCACCAAATGACAGTCAGGCCTTTAATTTTATTTCTCAGTTTTGTAGCCTTGGAAACTATAATTTGGGGGGATAGCACATTTTTTTTTCTTTGTCCTGACTGCCTCCAGCTCTGACATGACCACCTGCAGCAGAAAATGTGACATGAAAGATCTGGACCAGCATTGCCAAGGAATCTTTCACCTTTCTCAGAGCTGCTGCTGAAATGTCATTGTAACAGCAGATGATCCCTTAACACAATCATTAGAAATGTTTACTTTAATATTTCAGTTTTTTGGACCTCTTTACACTTGGTTTGGTCCTATGCAGAACCTCATGAGTAAGAGATGTGTTATTCTGTGGGCTTTATACAGCTCTCTTGTTTGCTTCTTTTATTAGCAGGGGAGATTAGTCAAGCAAAATACTATCTTTCTTTAGTCTTCCTCTTTAATACACAGCATTGACACAGTTCTAAGAGCACTGAGGGCATAAAATAAATGGGAAAACAGTTTTCCAATAATCATTGAGCATATAATCTCTGGTACTTTGTTTCTGACAGCAGAGAGGTTTGCAAATTCTCTGTTAAACCAGGATAACAGTTATATTCACAGCCACTCTTCTTCCCTGTTCTGTTACCTACCGTTCAACATTGCAGGCTTAGGGTGGGTTCACAGTAGGAATACAGGGGAAGGGCTACCTAAAGAAGCTTGGACATTTAGCTATACATTTCTCTGAGAACCTGGTTTGTTGTACTGCTCTGAGAAAGTTTTAGCAAAAACAAACCTGTAACATTTCTTCTCATTCTAAGAATCATATAGGAGAGTAGATCCATGCTTTCTTGATAATTGCAGTATGGTAAAAGTGTACCTCGCCCAAAGTCATAATGTGTTCACATATTACAAGGACTGTAAAAAAAGGGTAGAAAGTACACTCATAGCACACTTCATTTAGGTTTGCTTCTCATCAACCACGGGGGCAACGGGAGGGAGTAGGCTATGTTCTTGTTTACCACAAATCTAAATCAGTGCAGAAATCTTCAGTCACAATTACTGCATGAAAACTAAACATCAAAATGCAATTCTAAAATCAATTCTGAAACTGTTAATACACCATCAAAGAGTTATGTGTGAGTGGCCCAAATGAAATTTATTTTTATGGCTCTAGCCTTGGCTGACCTACCAACAGCCTACCAACTCACACTTAGTGTGTACCTACCTACTACAGTTGGTTCTGCACAGCTGCATTGTATAAAGCACTGCATCTCCACTCAAGTCAGTGCTTTTCTGACTATCTTTGATCTGCGAAAGGACAAAGGAGTTACTAGTAATGCTCAGACTGTAAGTAACATGTCTTGGTGCAAAACTAAAGACATTGGATTAGGTTTATCTAAGACAAAAGTATGACTCACAAAGGCAAGAGGCTGGCAGTAGAAGCAAAGTGAAATCATAAGTCACATCCTTAGGGATGGGGCAAACATCATCTGCAAATGAAGGCCACAGGTCACTCCCAACAATGCAGTATAGGATAAATTACAGACAAGAAACTAGACAATCATAATCACCATCACAATAGTTCATCCTGATATTAAGATGACCTATAACTTTGTGGGTATGTTTTATCAAGCTCATTGTGCAGAAGGTACTCGTGTTGCTGACAGTGGTGTGTCTGTGGCTTTGAGCTGAGTGCAGGCTCCAGAACACACCAAAGAGTGTGAACATGCAGATGGCCTGGCTGTTAGCTCAGGCTGAAGTCCATAGCTATTGGCTGTGCTGCCTCAGCTTGCTTTGGACTGGCCCAGTCACCATATTTACCCCTGGTATCCTGAGGAATTCATGTAGATGAATGACAAAAAACAAGCCCTTTCCAAGGAAAGCAACTAACCTTTAAAAACATCCCAAACAGAAAGCCCAGATGGCTGAATAATGGGAATAGCTGTTTGGTTTGTGTTTAGAAATAATAATGTGCCACCCAGGGAAAAACAAACGAACAAACCAAACTAACCAAAACAACAATGAACAAACCACAAAAAACAAACATCAAAGAGAGCTATGCTAGGATAACCCTAGAGGAATTGCATTAAATGCCTTCTTGGAAAGTCATCAACCACCTCCTTTATATACAGTGTGAGGTCACAAGCCCTGAAACACTGAATAATGCATACTTCTATTTTTTTTTAATATAAAGAGCGAGCCTGTGATACAAGATCAATATGATGAGTACTTAAACACATTCTAGACAGAACTCAGACTGAAGACATAATGAAGAAATACCACCCAGCAGAAGTAATAATACATCCTGTCAGTACTCATAACAGTCCAAAAGCAATTTATTGACTGGAACCGTGAAGAAAATATTTCTGTTCAGTGGGATCTTCTGTCATTTTGGAATGCATTTGTATTGCAAAATAGCACCAAAGTTGGTATTTCTTGTGAATCTTAAAAATACTTTAAAATTCTTGTGAAACTTGCAAATTACCACAAGGCTGCGTTTTCATATTTATGAATTTTTTTTTTTAAAAAGAGAAGAGGATGGTTTAAATAAACATTGAAGCAATATAAAAGAATATAGAGAACATTTTAGCATAAAATGAATGTTACAGTACAAAAGTCTCCATGGAATTAAATTAAATAGCATGAAAATTAAACCTTTTAACTAATTGAAACAAACAATTCAGCATTACTTGAATGACATGAACAAGCTATTTGCTTCCACCCCTTCCAACTGGAAAAAGACATCAAATTGTAAACGTATCCATGAAATTTCTGCTTTGATGAAACTGCACTATTCCGGTGGAAAAAACACATTTTGACACATTTCTTACTTGTACATATAAAATATGAAATCTGCTGCAAAAATAGGCTCCATTGTTCATGGGTAAGCAAAGTGGCTATGCCAGTAAGACACTCTTTTTTTTTTTTTTTTTTTTTTTTTTTTTTTTTTTTTTTTTCCAACTCTTATCTGAGCTGGTAGATGGCAAAGTTTTTTGAAAAGGGTGTTCCTTTTAGCTCCAAGTGTGAATATTTGTAATGACATCCTCGGATTATGCCTGGGAAATTGCTCTGTTTAGCTGAATTTTGAGTGCTACAATGTGTTTGATGAGACCAGATGAAACTCATATGTGTTGAAAGTGATTTAGTAGCACTAATCCTAGTAAGTATGACTAAAAGTTTGTATCAGATTGTGACCTTCCCAAATTTAAAATATAACATCATTAAGCACAACACAGCCTATCATAATGCTTGTATACAACCTGTTACATCCTTTCCCAACTTGTCAGTTCAGGTGAGGCTTTTTGCAACTATCCAGCAACACTAAACTGATAAATCCAACACTACACTGATGTTCTCAGACTGTTTTTTACTACAGAACTTTTGGCCACTTTAACACACAAAGTGAGTGTCTTCTGATTGCCAAAATAATTTCTTTGTCACCTAGGGCAGGTGAGGATCTGCTAAGCTGAATAAAAAGCTGCCAGTGAAGACACCACTTGGAATTTTAAAACCTAGATCATCTGAAGTCTCATCTACCTATCAAAAGGTTATTATTTAACCTGAAAAACTGTATTTAATTAAGAGGTCAATCTTTTAAAGGAGTTCATATTTTAATGCTATTGGCAGTGAACCTATTGAGCTAATGCCCATATTAGGTCACCAAGTCAAGTATTCTGGTCTGTTAATACTTATAGCCAAGTGACTGAGTGAAGATATTTGGCACCTATACAGCCCATTACTTTGGTGTACACCCTGCATGCAGGAGACGGCAAACAGCATGATTTTAAAGTTATAGAACAAACAAAACCCCAAGATGCAGAGGGGAGTGGCTGCCACATGCTTGCCCAAGATGACTCTGAATCCCGTGATGCTAGGAAATTGCCTCAACAATTCTGGCAGCTGTCCTGAATGACAAAAAGGAGATTCCACATCTTCAGGCATGCTTTAGTGAGAAGAGATAGGAAAGAGGGGATGCTACAGCTCATGGCACTATCACAGGTAGACTCCAGGAGAGCAGAAGGGAGTCAAGACACAGACAAACATGATTACCAACACTGATTGCTATTTTCAGACCTTTTTACAGTGGATTTTTACCCACAAATGTGGTGTCTTTTTAAAGATACTAATAATATCTGCATTCTCAGTTCTTGTGAAGTTTGCTGCAATGTTAACAGTAGAAATGGTTTATTCTGACTGTCACGGAAGTGACTCCAAACCAAAAACTTCAAATTGCACGTTGCAACTTTTGTGCTCTATGGGTAACTGATTCCTATACTTTTTGTCGTCCTCTCTTGTTCAGTTTAGAAGATCTTTCAGGTTTAAAATTGGATTCATGACTAAAGAACCTTCCTATTTTTTACCCTGTGTGGCATTTTTCAATGTAACTATTGACCTTAATTAATCTTGACAGGATTTGTTATACATCTATCTTGAGATAATTCAGTTGCATTGTTTTAGGTGTTCTTAGTACGACTCTTATAATTACTTCTGGAAACATAAATCTCTTGTAAACCTGACCTTTGTTTCAATTTTGTTGCCTGTTTGAAAGCCATTCACGCTGAAATGATCTCATCAGCCTCTGCAAATTGAGAAATGAAGTGCTGTTAAATGTATGTTTCATCCTCTTCTTGATAAAAACCATATATTTCTAAAAAAGCTTTCACATTCTTTTTGTTTTGCAGAAGTGTCTTGTAAGCATCTATGATCTGGTACTATACTAGAAGTGCAGTCTATTTATATGGAATTCCAAACCACACTTCCTATAATATGGCTCTAAACTAGTTTCTCAGGATCCACTGTAAATATACCGCATCAAAGTTGGAAACTCTGAACGAGGTTGAATAGGGGCCTCAGTCACACACAAAGAACTACTGAATCCCCTTAAAAAGTTCGTAGAGGTGTAATGCAGAGTCTGTCCCAGGTAATCTCTCCTCTAGTCCTTCTTAATTCAGGAGCCACGAGGCCCTGCAGTCTTTGCCTGCAGCAGTTCCTTTTGCAATACGGACTGATGGTCCAGGATAGGGAAATCAAAATTACAGCTTGATTTCCATCTGCTGCTGAGACCCACCCCTCCCAGCAGCCCTCGTGTCTTGTGTTGCATCCTGAAGTTGTGCTCCATGAACGACAGTAAGGGATCCATCACTTCTCTGATCAGCCGACATATAAAACAATACAAATGATGTCATACATTCACGTGCACTTGAAAGTAAGATCCAATTAGAAATCAGACTGTTCAATTCCCCCTGTTTTCTTGGCCTAGAACTGCATAGTCTGTTTTGAAGGTTGTTGGAATGTGAGCTGGAACCAGACCATGTCTACCCAAAATGCAGCTGACCTGCCCCCTTAAGAGGCACATTCACATAGATATATATAAATGAACGTGCCCTTATTCCCAACTCAAACTTAGTTGTCACACTGTGTATTTGCAGTTAAAAGTTACATTATGAAAGAAACAAAAACAACTAACAAAAAATCCCCACCAAAATCACTGTCTGCCTTTGATAATTTGATCTTTATTTTAACTATTTAAATGCATTTCTTTGTGGCATGTGACATCCCCACAGGAAATTCTGCCAGGAAATGACACCTTCAGAGTGCATGTTTTGGGACTGGCAACAGTGAATTAATTTTTCACAAGAGAAGGGCTGTAATGTAGCCACTGAAGAGGACTGCCTTTGCATATACATAGTGGAAAGAGGAAAGTGTTGCCCTCACAGTGACCTGACACCAGCCTTTGCAGCAAAAAGACCAGGAAATTACAGCACAGAACTGCTCCACCACCCTTTTTGTTTATGTTTGCATTTATAGGCTCAGTGGTGTCACAGCTCCAGTGTGGGATAAAGCAGCATGTGGAACTTCTTGCAGAGCACAGCTCCAGAGCCAGCTGTCAGCACACGTAAGAGCTCCCTGTACAAAATCTCAGTAATTCCTTATCCAGGCAACCCTGCTGTATATCTTGTACAAACTCAGAAGCATAAACTTTAGGCCTACAGTGTTTCACACAGTTAATGCATTTATGCCCTCATTCATTCCAGTCTGATAGTCAGCCCTTAGGCACACTGTTACAATCTTGCCTTTTCCAAGTAATTCTCATTGAAGCTACTGCCTCTCCAAGAAGAAAATATCAATAAGAAATGATACAACTTTGCAGTAATTTCTGCTTCTTTTACACTGAGGCAAATCCTGAGTGGAAACTGAGCCCAATGAAAACTTCAAATATTGATGGAACACTAGGCAGGAAGCAAATAAAACAGTCATGAAATAAAGTAACTAGAGAATTCTCTTGTGCTTGCAGGCCCTTCTCGGGCAAATGGTCCCCCAATTGTTCTTATGGCATGAATTAGGAATGACCTGATATGCCAGAGAGCAACCGGCTCTCTCTGTTCTAAGGAATATTTAATGATGCACTCAAAGTGGAACAGCTGTAATTACAGGGATGAGGGGAAAAAAGCAACTCAGTTTAAAAGCTGGTGGGTTAAGTGCTCTGTTGGTATGCAGTGAACACAGACTACCTCACAGATGGGACATGGATATTTCCTAGATCCCCTGAATACCCAAATCCTGACCACAAGGATGCATTAGTTTTAGAATGAGAGGTCTGTGAACACACACATGCACATTTTCATGGTCTTTTGTTTCTTATTTTCCCCTTTTATATTCCACAATGCAATAAATGCATGCTCTTCATTTTGATTTCTTCTCCCCAACATGCCAAGCATATGACTCATGTTCTTTTCACCAAGCCAATCACCTGTGCTCCAGCTCACATCTCCCACACTCCTGCAGCAGCCACCTAGTTAGATACAATAGCCCAGACAACCACTGTTCAATAGCATTGCATGGAAATTATAGCTGCTCAAAGAAAATTAATCCAAAGATTAATGACTCCCAAGTAACTGGAAATGCTAATATGTTTTTGTTCTTGTTTTAATTAAATGTCTTCAAATTTGCAATGCAAATACAAAGGTTCAAGACTTCCAGGTTTGAAAGAGGATAGATTTAGATTGGCTATAAAGAAGATATTTTTTATAATGAATGGGGAGAGACACTGAAACAAGTTGCCCAGAGAAGCTGTAGATGTTCCATGGGAAGTGTTCAAAGTCAAACTGGACAGGGCTTTAAGCAACCTAATCTAGTCACAGAGGCCTGTGCCCATGGCAGGGATGTTGAAGATCCCTTCCAACAAAAACCACTCTATAATTGCATGATTCCTACCAAAAGCAGGAATACATACAGTGAGGCCAATAGGGCTTGGGTGCCAGTTTGTCAATAAAAATCCCAAAATATAATAGAAAAAAAGTAGTGAAAATGGAGTTATTTTGAGCACTGAATTTCCTAACCACCTCTGATAAAAATGTTAAAACTGTACCAATGCAAAGGTAATAAGCATAATTCTTACAGAAAGAATTCAACCCTTGAAGTCAATAGATTTGATTATAGAAGTAACTATCAGTACCGTCAGAGCTTTCAAAATAATTTCAGATGGGAAGCATGACTACGAAAAGACATCTACTGTAACTGTCTTTCGTCTGTAACAAGTATGCCATCAACTCAGGCAGAAAAAAATCCCACCTTCTCTCTAAAACAACATAAAAGAAGACCTGCCATAGATGGAGAATATACAACTTGGGTTAAGCAATAACATTTCATCTGCCATGGAGACCATGGCCCGGGTAAAGGCACTGAAGTTGCACATTATGAAAGCAAAGAGACTCAGAAGACCCCAGCCTCCTTCAGCCATTGTAGGCTGCCACAAAAAGCGTGACAATAGAAATCAAAGCAAAGTCAGTAGGTTGCTATGTGGCGTGGGATAATCAAACTTCTTCTGTAAGACTCCTCTTTCCATTCCTACACATAGAATATCACACCCTAAAAACATAAGTGATAGCCAGGAAGCTTTTCTCATGTTGATATTCTTGCATGGAGCTTCCCTCCTGTGTGCCAGACGGGAATTTACAAGGTGCTGCTAGGAGCTGCTTTTTGATATACTGAAGAGAAATGTTTGCTCCATACTTAACTTTGTTTCTTTTCTGCCCTGTAATCCTGACCGTAGCATCTTTTTCTTTTTGCATAGCTTATGCCTTTCAGAATGCAGTGTGGCTCTTCACAAGTATCTGCTGCAAGCACTTCAAGGAGTAGATATCCCAATCACACTAATGTGCAAGTGGACACTAAAGACATTAAAGATGCAGGTAATTCAATTCATGCTAAAATGTTCTGTACTTTCAGGATCTGCGAACATCACCAACTCTTTCATGCAGAGTCTTCAATACCTATGACTATTTAGTAATGTGTCCTCTGCCGAGCCAGATGTTCATTAAAAAAATATTTCCTTATCAACTTGACAGTGTTTATAAGAAGGCATCTGACTATCCACAGGTGTGCTTTAAATGCTGTGGATTACCTGCCATCGCACTTCTGCCTGCTATGTAGTCATGGACCCACCTGGCCCTTTAGGTTTCCATGCTGCCACTGGTATGCAAAGCACGTGCTTTTTCATCAAAGAACAACTGAATGCCTGACTCTGTCAGCTTCTTTTCTTTCCCTGCACAAGAGAATGTGGGTTCATAATCAGCTCTTAAAAAAAAAAAAAAAGAGTAAATAAACTAGTTAAATAAACAAGAAACACCCTTCAGAAATGTGTTTTCAGTTCAGTATCACTCTGATCTGTTAATATGGATCTGATCCTGCAGGAAGCAAGTGATGTCACCTTCACTTTTGTGTCAGTAGGAACCAGATGATCACAAGCCCACGCCTGGATATACTACCTCTGCAGCCAGTACTAAAAATGGAGAAAGAATGTCCAGAAAGTAACACACTTGTGTTATTTACTGAATACAGTCAAACTGATAGCTCTGACTACAATCAAGACTACTCCCAACCATCAATCTTTGTGGCAGCTTTTCTTGCTTTTTTTCTTTCTCTTTTTTTCCTCTGGGAAGTTTTTCACAGAACAATTCTTCACCTAAATGGCTAACCAGAACCTGAAAAATCCAGTAATGCTGATGCTACTAAAGGCCTGGAACAAGAAGTATCATTCTTATGAACCAGACGTCTTTACAACTCTAACTGCATTATTAAAAGATTATTTAAAATATTATTAAAATATTTTTTTAGGATGTCAGTCTGTTTTAGCATGATAAAATCTATTTCATTAGAGGGTTTAATGCCAGTAAATGATTTTCAGACCACTGGTCAACACTTTTACAAGCATGTCCCCTTCTCACCACAGTGGATCTCCCAACTTTCAGTCACAGACCAAGCTTTACAGCACTGAAAGATCCCACCTCTGTCAACAGCTGCTTGAGTTTACTCCTTGAAGGAATACAAAGTAAGGGATATGCCCACACAACATGCTGTCCCCTTGTCGCAAATCCCACACTGAAATGATGAGGTAGACAGCAACCACTACTGAATGCTGGAAAGAGTAAACTGCATTTTAGGCTCTGTGATACAAGTTACTCTGCTGTCACTAATTACAGAGCACTAGAGAAAATCACTGGTTGCTGGGGTTTTCTCCATGTAGCCAGGAACACTGCAGTGGGGTTACTTGGCTGAAAGTTGAACTGCATGCATGCTGGAGAGAATTGTATGCCACTAATTAGCAGAGAATATAATTAACAAACACGACCTAATTAAGAGTTGACATGGGTGTCTTTGCCATTTGAAGCATTTACATGAGGATCCAGTGTCTCCTTTTAGGAGAGGCAGTATTTCTGCCAAAACTAAAGACTGTGCAGGATTTATGAGATCTGATCTATCAGTAATACTGAAGGCCAGAAAAGAACCATCCTATTTGGCTTTGAAATTGTGAATCTAGGAATAAATAATAGGCCTACATCATCAGGCACATCCTTTGTTCATGTCTATTATTTTCCTCATACATTTTAACCCAGAGGTCATTCCTCCTTCATGGGCACATTGGAAGGATAAGAGGGAAAGAAGAGTCAGTCTTGTTGCTCCTGCAATATGGAGTCAAGCTTATCAATAGTTTCTCCATCCACTGAAAACTGTTCACAAATCTACAAGCATTAACTAATATCACATCAAATGAGGCAGAAAGGTGGGCCCAGCTATGTAAGATTTGTAGTTCATCAGGAAAAGAAAGTTACAATCTGGGAGAGCAGGACCACTTCTACCCAGACACCATAAGAGGAAAAAGCTCCTTACTGCACCTGCATGAGGAGGCCTTGATAGAGTCAAAAATCTGAACTAAGTTGGTGTTTCTAGGATACTCTAATCTGTGTAGTTAACAT
>JAOXXN010000471.1:17850909-17869416 GCA_026770055.1 Myrmophylax atrothorax | reverse complement strand
TAACATACCTGCAGCATTTCCTATCCAGGAATAAAGGGGCTCGTGTGTAGAGGTATAAGATAGAAGTAAACCTCAAACACTGATTCCTCTTTTCTTTCATATCAGATGAAGTTTCCACTGCAAGTGCTGAGCAGGAATGAAGATCAACATCCCTTTAAGTGATCATTGGAAAAAAAACGAAAAAAAACCCCGTTTTGCCTAAAAGTAGTTTAAAAAAAGACTTTATATTGGAAAATGAAAATGAAGTAATTTATAGATATTGAGTATGTGTCTTAGGCAAGTAAGGAAAGAAAGCAAAAGGAAGAAAAAGACCATGTGTTTATTCCTGGAACTAATGCTGATCCACCTGATACAAATCAAAAGAAAAGAACTTGACATATACTTCAAAGCATAATTGATGAACAGATTACTCTATTAATTCTATCATGCTGCTCGCTATCTTTCTGTGTCAAGTTTTCTTTCTCACTAGCTCTCATTTTGCAAACTTATTTTCTATTCAATTAAAGAATTATCCTGTTGGTTACTATGAAATGAAATGCCACATGACAGATAGACCACAGGATGCACTGAAATATTTCTTGCATTCTTTGAATGCCCAAAAGGCACGGGAGGTCACTGTGCAAACTCTGCAGAAACCTGATGTACATGACTATCAACAATTCAAATTTGCATGAGGACAACATATGCAGCCTAGTTTGCAAAGCTGCTTGGAACACACAAGTTGATCTCCATAGCGAAGTCTGAAAATCAGGGCTTCTAGAAAGGCCTGTCCTCGGGGAAATGTGCTTGACAGTGCTAATTATACATCTTCAAATTATGTGGCACTGTCCTCCAATCTCCCTGGCTGCAGCTAGAATACTTCCAAGAATCAGGCCATAATAATCTCCAAAGAGTGAAGTTATAAAATATTTTGTAGACAAAATTCGGAGGGAAGAGCTAATATTTAAGGGTAGAAGCCAAAATGCATTGTGCTATTCCAAACCACAGCATTATTTTGCCATGGTCATTACCCTCAGCTGAATTTCCCAGCTAATCAATGACTAGGGTCACCTCTCTTTCTTTGGGCTGTTGAATATTTTGTTGCTACCAAGAACTGATTTGGGGTACAAAACCTGTATTTAAACAGACAGCCCACAAGATGTAACCTATATTAGAGACATCACAGTTGTTATTACTCCCCCATAAGTAGCACTGTGGCTGCAAATGGAAATCCATACAATGAATCTCATTAATATCACACTATTGACCACCTCTCCCTCCCCATGGTAATTCATAGTACTATCTCCCTGTTTTATTACTCTGAAAGTTCAGGTGACATACTGCAAATATTGACTGTGTGTCTATATTACAGTTTCTATCACTCAGAATCATTCCCTTGCAACAGTTTTCCAATGTGTGATACTCTTAGCTGACCATTGTGACATCCACTTATCAGCTACACACTCAGGATTGAAGTTTGTTCCTCATGAACTGGCTGGAAATTTTGCTTCTTTCAGTAGAAACTGCAGCTGGTAAAACGGAAGGTCCTGTGGGACCCAGACCCCTGCCTTTACCCAGGGTATATACAGGCATAAAATCATATTTGTAACTTAAATTAGCAAAAAAAAAGCACTAAACCACAGTCCTCAGGTTTTGCTGAGGATGAAATATCATCCCTCAGAAGTGATGTATACAAAATCTGATACTGGAATTTGAATATCAAATTATTCAGTCCTCTCACATTCTAGGGATGTGCAGGAGTAGCAATGTCTTTTTACTAGTGTGGTTTGGTTTTTTTAAACAAAGCAGAAATTAGTGTTTCTGAAGTACATTGTTATTTAGACAGACAATCATCTCAAAACTAAGAGTAAAAGTGGATTTAAAATAAAAATATTTAACACTGAGCACTTATGAGTGAAGACATTACCTTTGGAGGCAAGCCCCTCTCCAGAGCTTATTGCATTTCAAAATTAATTAAGTTTTCTTAATCTATAGCTAGCATCTGCACTTAGTATATTTTTTTCTAAACAAAGATAAAATGCCATGTATAACAAACTAATAGTTTAGAAATAGCTTTCACATTAATCATCCACATACCAAATTGGTGCCAATCCATTTATCTTGCCCGTGATACTTTCAGATAGAATGATATATAAGTAAACTACCACAAAATATGGAGGCACTTAGCTCAAGTAGAATAAATTCCAGTGTTGGTTAAAAGGAAAATATGAAAGAGGCCATTAAACACATGCTCACACAAATTTATTTACATTAAAGAACAAGGGGATCATTTGCTGTAACTAAATGTAAGATAATTAAAAGTGGGAATTACCAATTAGAATCTGTATATTAGCAATAAGTAGTCTTAAAAATACTGCAGTGCTGAATGAGCCAATACCATCAGTTCATTTTATTTTTCGGCATTGCCATTTTTAAGAACTATATACACAGAATTTTTAGTGTACAGCATACTTCACTGATTTCTTATGAGGATAAAGCACACTGAACTTCCCCTGGAATTAAATGTCCAGTAACAGGCAGCACATACTAAGTAGCCTCCCTTCCAAACGCTGCTCATTCTTGCTCTGCATTGACCTAAACTTGCATGCACTTAAATCCAAATTTTAGGATTGCTTGCATAGATTGACTATAACCTTTATCAGCAACTACAATAATACAGCAATAACCTATCAAAAAAACTACAGAGCACCTGCAGAAACATCAAGGCCTGATAGTTGCAGGCTAGTGCACAAAAATATGAGTTCCCTTTCTTCTCTGTCCATGCTGTCTAGCAATGTCTAGCCCCTCAAGGGATCTCTTTTTCAATGGATCTCTTGTGAGTCCTTAAAATCAGGGGACACTTCCAATGTAAAAAGAATTTTTTTCCTTTGAAATGAAGCTACATGAAGACCCATTCAGCCATGCCAGTACAGGCAGGGACAGCTCTGAGTTTTAGGCACTGCCACCAGGAGCCTGATAAGGAAATCAGTGTCCCTGTCAAAGGGAAACAAACCTGTGGAGCATTAGGAGCAGAAGTGAGACTGGGTAAGTGATACATAGGTACCTTCCCATTTATGACTGAAACGGTGGGATCTGCAAGCACTTCTTGGGCAGGTAGGAACCATGGTGTGCTCTGCTCAGACCCTGCTTAGGAAAGTCTGGAGAAATCCACATGCTTTTTATGTAGATCCCATATAACTCTACTGCAAGCCTGATGCATTGAAAGCTGCCTTCTGAACAGTTACTCTGTGTTTCTGTACGTCCTCCAGAACCCCCAAAGTCTAACCAAGGGCACAAAGAATAGCAGAAAGAGCTTCCAAAGGCAAGGCTTTGTTGGCAATGCTGCCTATGCAGCAGCTTGCTGCTCTGAGCTCATGGTTCTGAGAGGCAGCCCAGCGACAGGACATAGCATGCACAATGTATACCCAGAGACCAGACCAGCCTGCCGCCCAGCTCAGCTTTGGGAGACAGCTTCCCTAGCCTGCTCAGCAATAAACACAAGACTCCCTCCCCCCTGTTCATAAGCGTGTATTCTAAGTGGAATTACCTCATTAAGTAAATGGGGTCTTCTGTTCTTGTGGGGGATCAAGAAATAAAAGAGCTTCAGGTGCTTTTAGCAGTAATGCAGCCACGTATATCTTCCATTAGCATGAAAGAGCTTTACACACATATGCACAGTGAGAAGATACTCTGCCCTCATACCACTATTGAAAGGAGAGCAGAAGTACTGAATTAATGGCAACCCTAAATACAGTGGTTAATAGAGTATCACATGTAACTGACAAGCAAAATTATATGCCTGCAGCCAAAGAAATACATTTTTATTATCAGTAACTAAAAGCAAGTGGATATAATGTTTCTTAAAAACTCCTATTTAGACATTTCATAAAACCCTGATTCCCTATGCTCCTGTCCATGAAAGCACTTCATTTCTGCTAGTAACTCAATTCACTCTTATGACAGCAGGGTTTAGTCACTTCAAAACAGCAAGACTGAGACTATTGCAGGGTCTATTGCCTGCAGACTAAGGAAATATCATCCATGAAGACCTCCTGGATGACAGTTGCCATCATGTCACAGATACATATGAAGATGATGATGCAGGTCTGCAGTAAGACTGCAAGGAACAGCAGGAAATGTGCAAATCAGAGACAAGGTGTCTTTCTTAAAATACAGTGATCCCATAGCAGCACCTCAAGGCCTCAGTGGAGGTACGTGGTGCATAGATTCCTTAGCTCCAAAAATCTTGTAAGAGACAAAATTGCACAATGCTTGGCTGGGGCTAGATAGGAAGGAGGGGATTCCATAAGAGGAAGCTGCTTCTGCTTATGGTTATTTTACATTTAGGCCCAAGATGTAACATATCCCGAGTGCAGGCTTAAATACTGGTGGGTGTCTGCAAAACAGTAAATACCATCTCCTGTTACTGTCAGACAACTTGGGAAGTCTGGCCATGAGCCTATATGGGAGGCAATCTTAATAAAACATAAGATCAGCTCTGTTTGTCTCATTTGGCATCATAAATCACTCTCAAATCAATAGGAATCACTTTTTAAATTTTAAATTCACCCCTTTTGGTTATCTTTGAATACCTATATACCTTCCAGTATGGCTTGGAGGACCATACTACCTCCTCCATGAATTGCTTTATACAACTTTGTCCTCTATGGTTTTATCAGGATAAAGGTTTTCTCTAAGGCTGACAAGTGTTAAGCTTTCAAATTTCTCTAGGCCTCTTTATGTGGCCTCGTATTTCTTCTCCGTACTTCTGAACTCCATTTATTTGCTCACAAACCAACTCATGACAAGATTTGTCAATGAATTTAATGCTCTAGTTAGCAAGGAAGAAACTTGTTAGCTAACACTATTATAAATTCTCTTCACTCAGCGGGCAATGGACTATACAGACATTTGACTAAGAGATAAATTACAGAAAATAATTTTAGGTATTTTTTATCCTCTGGAAGTAGTCCATCTGAACTGAATGCAACAGAATGATTTTCATGGCAACAGCTGTAGCAAAAAGTCTTCTATAAAAGATATATCTGTACATAAAATGCAGCTAATATCAAGTGCTGCCTGTAGATAGAAGGGAATACACAGTATTGAGCATAACGCTCTTGGATACCAGGCAAATGGGTGCTGGTCAGTGGGTGTATGAATGCAGAATTAGGACAACCTGAACCATTTCCAATAGTGAAGGAAGGAAAACTAAGCCAGGCAGCTTATAGAGTTATATAAAGTGCCTACAGAGATGTGGCCTCTGATTCACACTTAAATCAAGATGTTAGGCTGCTAAAAATTTTTTTGAAAATCCTATTAGGTATGTATCTCCTTCTCAAGGGACCCATATAGGCTGTGGTGACTGGCCCTCAAGTAGGTCTACTGTGATTCTAAATCCAACTCCTGAACATATCAGAGTATTTTTAAATTGCCATTTTCATAACACATTTCCTAGAGGAAGCTCTGAGTCAGAACAACTTCTGCTGGAAGCACCAAAAGGAAAACATTACTATGATGCATGGAGCATTAGTCGGGCTGCAAAAAGAAACAAAATAATAGAATTGCACTGTAATGATTTTCAAAACTATTAACTTTGTTAATGAGTCATTAAAAATTTACTCCCTGCACTGTTTCAGTGAGAAAACACAGTCATTCATTAAAATCTCATCCAAAAGGTTTTAATTCAGCTGCCTCTTGAAATGTGCGGACAATGCATATGCTTGGTCTTAAATTAGAAAAGTTTGGGCTGTGGAAAAAATCTTTTTGGAAGGAATAATGCAAATGTTTCCTCAAAGTATTTACTATGGTTTTATTGCAGATGTGTAACTGCAGTTAAAAAACAACAACACAAAAAAGAGATGGACTTGCATCTATGACATACACTAAATCCTCACTTATTTATAACTATTAAACACCTCTACTCTGCTGTTAATCGTATATTTAATGCAAAACAATTAAACATGAATTCCCAGAACAGGAGGAATGTATTAAAGGACAGTAATATTCAATTTTCCAGGAACAATAGTCCAGTTTTAAAATGTTTTGTTTTAAGGAGTAGGCAAAGGAGAGAAAGTTGGCAATCCTGCCAGCTCCTATGATTTCACTACAAATCCAGTGACATTTCAAGCTCAAGTTGTGGCTCCTGAAGCCTTCTAACATGAAGGATATTCTCAGCTTTTCTTTTATTTATAAGTGACTTGCCTTTCAGCTGGCAGGGGAAAGCTTGAAAATATAAACCCTAAAGAAATACCCAAGAGAAATACAAATGCACACACTCTGGAGTCTCAGGACTTTAAGGCAATCTCACGACTTACAGAATCTTTGCTCACAATTTCACTACTTCAGCAAGTAGTGGAGTTTTCTGAAGTAATCTGTGAGTATGAACATGCAATTACAGTATCAACAACACCAGGCACTATTGTATTTTAAATTAGAATATTTTCCTTTGACATGCAGGGAACTAATGCACAATAGTACTGTGAGAAAAGTCACCAGGGAGTGAAAATCGGGCACTTTGCAAGAGTATACTTGAAGTGGCCAAGTTTCAGGCTTACTGTCCTCCATCATGCTGCCAGTTCAGTATCACTAAGGTTTAGGACCTTAGATCAAAAATTCTTCCCAAGGCAGAAACAGGAGCATCTGCTGGAGATGTCTAACTAGACAAGCCAAAAGAGCTAAGTTGGAAAGAGAAGGAAACTGCGGACTTTCAAAGTCAGGTAATGGTTAAGACAAAGAAAATTTGAAAGACATCCTTAGCTGGTTTTACTGTTTCAGCACAGTCAAGAGTTTGACATGGAAGACTGCAGGAATACCCTTTCTAGCATCAGTCTGGACTCACAGTCACAATAACCTCACTACCCTCCATCACTCTGGCTGACTTTTATACTGATTCTCTCAGGATCCTCTTAAGAAAAAGCGCAGTTTTCAATGAAACCTCTGAGAGCAGGATCACAAAAGAAATACCTTTAGCTTTGGTAAAGAAAGCGAGAATGAATTACTAAGAAGCAGGAAAGTTTTATATATTAGTTTAATAACTAACCCTTTAACAAAAGGGTTGTAGATCTGTAAAGAAGCTGTTAAACCCACAAGACTGCCTACAATATTCAATGTGAATTTCCTTGTGGCCCTAGAAATTCTTCCAACCCTAATGAGAATTATTTTATGTATTTTCTCGATTTTAAAAAAATCCTACTAGAGGAATACAAACATTCAGAAAAATATAGAGGCAAATACTAAGTTCAGAAGGCTGCACAAATCTCCTGCAATGGTAGGTAGTGCTAAGTGAAAGGAGCACTCCGGTTACCTGAAGGTCAAGCTACACAGCAGAGCTGTTTTAATCATCCTGACAAATGGATAAACTATAATTAATTACCCATCTCACCAACTCAGGCCAAAGATGAAGAAAATAATAAACCTTGCTAAAGACCTTCAGTCAGATCACCAATGAGGTTGATTAAGAAAGTCCTCCCCTTGGCTGTACTTACAAAGGTCTAAGAACATTTATAGCAGGAGGATAGGATGTAAGCTCTCCTGCTGCCACCATCTATTTAGCCAAGAAGGGGAAGACTTCAGAATCATTCAATATGTGTTCATGTCACAGGCCAGAGCATATGACTGCTGTGCCCCTGATCTTCACAATGCATTTACCTTTGCTAAATAGCAGAAAGGAAGAATAAAAAACAACAGTTTAATGGATTTCACTGTTTTTTTCCTGCCACGAGAAACAGCAGCTGTGCTATCCCCCTTTTCCAATACTGCTTCTGGCCTCTCTCTTTGCTGGTGTAACAGTTTGTAAACCAAAGGCTGTGAAAGGAAATGTTAGCCTTTCTAAGCTGTCATTAAAACCAGAGTCAGGATCCTTATGTGAGTATCTGTACTGGCCTAAGGCAGTGTGGGACTACTGAATATTGGGTTGAGATGCAGCTCAAACCAAGGGCCACTAACTCCAGTAAGGCCCATATTTCACCTGCAGATGCATTCTTTCCTCTGACATCGGGGCCCTGGGGAAGTAATTTCACTGCTCAGCTTTCACCTTGCCTGTGCAGCACCGCTGTCTGTGCTGATAATTGTGCCTGCACAGGAAGGATCCGTCTACTAAGGGTCTATCACTATGCTTATACAACAGCTAGCACAACAAACCCCTGAGCTCTACCTTTTTCCTGTCAGCAGAGACTGAATATATTTAGAGATTTTCTAGGGACCTTTGGAGAGAGCCATCCCCATACTGCTGTTTTATTTTCAATTCCTCTTTTTAGGAGTAGCTTACTGTAAGCAGGAGGATGGGGTTTCAAAGTCTCTCCACAATAACTTCCATCCTCTCCTCACCAAAGTCCAGAGGACTTTTCTCCAGGAGATGCACTTACTTTCCAGTATACCAGCAGTTTCCCAGCTGCCGAACTGCTTTGTGGAGGTCTCTGTCCATAAACAGACACAAATGTGTAAACACATCCAAGGATACACTTTTCCAAATCAGCAGATAATAATTGGAAATATGGTAGCAACTGTGTTAATAAATCACAATTAAATGCTTTCATCTTTAGTTACCATATTTGTCAATACATTTTATTCTCATTTGTTTCGTTTTCAGCTTGTTTGTGTTGTTCTCATTGCCAGTGCATGAGCTGCTCTTGTCAATGGTGGGATCCTGGAAGATGCTCAGGGCAGCTGTTGGGGTGCTGTGTGCCTCTAATTTCTATCAATATTGTATGGGAACTGAACAAGCTGAGCAAAATGTAGGATGAGGCCCAAAGAGCATTTTGAAAATAGATGTTTCTCCTCTGGCATCCAGCAGGGACAACACGCAATTGGCTAGCACAGTGATAATTATTTTTCCATTACTCTGAGAGCAGTTTCATTCTTCATTTTCCTCTAATTGCCTTGACACTATTTTCTAATCTGATCAGAGAGAAACAGATCTTAAAAAATATATGTTTTCTCTTCTACACATATTGTTAGTTGTTGACAGGCCTTAAGCAGTTTTGTTATGCAAAACTGACTGCTTGCCCTGGACCATTTCAAAATATGAGAAGCACAATATTTCTCAATTGCTGTGTTCTGATTCCTATGCACATGAAGGATAATACAAGATTAAAGTATCTTACTGGAAATGAAAGCACTTGTGTTTGCCTCAGGGCTGCGCTTGCAACTCCATGGGTAATCAGAAAGTATCTCTCAGCTTCTCCCATATCTCCATGAGTTGATCAAGCAAAAATAACAAATATTTTCTTTCTCTCAGTATTTTTGCCTTATCTACTTATTTTAGCACATCTTCTGGGACAGGAATGTCTTGCACTGTGTGCAAAAACAATGCAGCATTGCACAGTATGCCAGATCCTGGCTTGGCTGGTAGCCTCTGGCTGCCACAGTGGTATAAAGAGGAAGAATTATTGGCCATATCTAAAGGGCATTTGAAAACTGATCCTGCTGTAACTCTACTGAAACCCCCTACTGCTTCTGCATTAGAATTAGTTTGCTCATCAGCAGATATATTCCTCTTGAATTTTTTACCCTAAACTACAATACAAAATAATTTCTTATTGCTTTCTGCTATGAAGGTCACTATACTACTCTCAGCATAAAAAGAACAAATGAGCTTTAGTCCCTGTACCCAAAAATATACTCCAGATGGACTCCCGTTTTAAACATGAGAAATGGATGTCCTCTAAGGTCCAAATGACAAAGTCACATGGGAAGCGGAAGCAAAGAGTGGGTTTTGGTCTGAGGTGAGCAGCACAACATTGCCTTTTCACACTCAAATTCTTCCTTGCCATCCCTGCACACAACATTTTGGTTGGTTTTAACATAGTTTAAACGTTCAAAAGAAGTAGCACTTTCACATTTCCATAACCTATTTCTCAAGATATGATTTCTAAATGATCAAAATATCTTCCCTTTGAAAACACCCCCTTTATTTCAGTATTTTGAAGCAAAAGCAAAAGGGCAAGGCAGGAATAAATTATTTGCAGGTTCAGGCTGCATTTGGTGAATATTTACAGTTAACAAAACCCATAGTTTTTTCATCAGATAAACTATTCAACCAAAGCCCTGTGCCCATGTCTGCTGTGAACACTTTAATTTTCTGCTTCTTTATTGGGTTGTGGAAGAAATTATTGAGTTTCCTTATTGATTTTTAGAAAGTAAAACAGTAGTTTTTGTTGGGATCTTGACTGAGCTAATTGATAAGTGCTTGCTTATAAACAGTAGCAGGGGCAAAAAGGTAAATGAAACACAATCAGTGCAACTCAGGGCAAAAAAATGCCTTCAGAAACTTGCAAAGTGATATTATTATAGCTACAAGCCAAGTGTTGCTGCAGAAATACTTCAGAGCTGTTGGACTAATAAGTGCTACTGGAAATGTTATGACTGCACACTGAGTAATTAATATGTTACATGAATTACTGGTACATCAAAGGATGTATGTTTATTTTAGCTTGCTGGGCAAGATTAAGTAAAATAAAGTATTCTGTAATTAAATTGGTATGAAGTTTTGATTTTCTACAGCATGGTTATAACTTACAATCGAAGATGTGGTTGCAGGCATATCTTGTGCATGCACAGTTACATCAGTCGGTTTCATCTTAAATATCATATCAAAGACCACATCCTGATCTCTCATTGCAAACTATTAATAACTATTGACCCAATGTTCAAAGAACTTGTGAATGGCATAACACAAGTCACTGTATGTTGTTGGTCTAACGCCTTCTAAATCATGCCTGATTCAATCTTAGTGAACTCACTCATCAATCAAAAAAACACCCAACCCATGGCTTCAGAGGAAAATAGTCACCTTTCCTAGATAATGCAGACGTACTGCAGCTGCTTCATCAACTAAGAAAGTGCTTGCTTCCCTCGCTTTTCAATACACACGTCCTTTTAGATATCATTAATGGCCATTATGACATTGGCTATAGGTGACAATTCAAAACCTTCATATGGTCAAGGAGGGGAGGCTAATGCTATTAGTGTGGAGCACACTGTGCAGATACAGAGTTCATCCCTTCAACACTGCTGGAAAATAAGGTTTAATTGTGCACAAGACAATTGTTGGCAAATTCTTGAAAAAAATGTAGAAAAGTATTTTTCACTGAAAACTGTTTCTTTTTTTTTTTTATGGAAACTTAGACACTGAAAATTGTCAGGTGCCACTGACAGTTAACTGGAAATACTGCCATGGCACCATATGTGTGTTTCTGTGCCAGAGACTTTCTCCAAATTGAGGGCTTCTGAGTAGACTACATTCCCTGTGAGATGCTGAAAAAATTCCCTTTGTGAGCTGCTGTGGCCTCTAAGCCCTGCATGTGCATGGTCCAGAGGGCAAGTTCTGTCCCCGAGAGGGAGGGAGAGATTCACTGACAACATCCACAAAAGTTACAGCAAACTGCCAGAAAAGACAAGCTCTGCCTTTACCAAATCCGTGTCCCTTTACAACAAGGCTTGCCTCAGAACCAAACTGACATTTTTCCCCTTTCCAGATTTCCAAGTTTGCTTGCTGCTTCTGCTTTCCTGACCTCAATTAAAAGATTCAAATGGATGCGTCCCCTGAAACTTTGAACACATTTCAAACTTACCTTACATGAGTCCACAAAAAGAGGTGACAGATGAGCACAAAAACAATGGGCTTGACAAAAAGACCCTTTGCCTATCCCTTTATTTATACTAAGTGAGGCCTAGGGAAGCACCTTCTCTGATATCTGCTAGCCTACATGTTTGCATCAAAACCACTCTCAGTCTCTTAAGTCAGTGTACAAAATATGCAAGAAGGCCTGGCAGTCTAGTTCCTGAACACACCAGACAATGACATCCTCACACTTTCCATGGAGGAAGACAGACAGTGGATTGCAAAGTATCATGAAACTAGCCAAATCATCACACAAATGAGCCAGGAAATTGAGACCAAGGGCTTTGGAAGGGAAAATTCCTCTCAATACATGCTAGGCACCTGACAAGGTCAGGCCACCTTGTTTACCACCCAGCTTGAGACAAGAGGGGCCAAAAATGACACAAGGGAAAAAGAAGCTACTATTGCTTGCTAACAGGAAGATACAGAGGGAAAAAATAGGAAGGGCTGGAACAGGATTTGGCATTAAATGTACCATGGTGGGTTAGTAATCCTGTTCCTTTGAACCTTTTTTTCTCGAATTCCCAGAACAAAAGTTGAGGCTTTTTAGTCAAAAGTGATAAATGCCCTTGCTCTGGCTCTTAATCACAGCCTGTGCTACTATACACCTGCATAGTTCAAGTAGAGCACAGCTTCCTGATTCAGAATAAAAGATGGTTCCATTTGCCCAAATTTCATAGGCAGCTGCAATCAGTGCTCTCACCTCATGGAAAGAAGAGACATTTTAGCCTTGCCAAGACAAGTCAATACCAACTCACCCCGATCTCAGTGTCACTTGTCCAGCTGCACATGCCAGGCTCCTGATGTGAACAGGTTCACAAGTATTATACTTATTCCCTTCCACAGGAAGCAAGGCACATAAGAAACCTCTGCTTTACTTCTTAGCCATCTATAGGGCTCAGCATGCCCCAAGCACCCACAAAGCTCAAGGATCTCAGGAGTGGCAGTGCCTGGGATTAAGGAGCAATTAGATATTTTGGTTTTACAACCAATGAGGGCTTCCCCCCACAGCTGAAGCAGGATTGGGCATGACCATAGGCAGAATTGGCCTTTAAAGCAGCTGTTCAACTACTTGTATCCTGGGTGAGACTTTCAAGTTTTCGCAAATATTCTTAATACGATTTGTCAACTAGCAGGAGAATCAGACAGCTGTAACTATGGCAATGAGATCATTACCGGTGCAGAAGATCTAGCCATTCCCAATGCTTCAGCAGCCTTCATGCATGATGCCAATTAGATAAATTCTTTGTGATTCCTTCAGACTTCTACAGCAACGAATGCAGAGGCTCAGCCTCTAATGAACAAGAATCACTTAAAATTATGTGACATAACCATTGTTGTAAAGTATGTTAAACAAATTTGGCCATTATTTTCCCAGGCTGCATATCCTTTTCCATTTCACCATCATCTTCAAGGACTGAAGTTAGTTACTGAAGATGAAGACACATGCCTGTGTTGTAGTGGGTCAGAGCATGCTCTGCCAGCTCATCCTCTGCATTTCTCTTCATGATGCTCAGGGAATAGATAGTTCCCAAAAAGTGTTAAGCCATTCAGAAATCTGATTCCTTTGAGTACAGAACTCTTTAAACAATTATCCCTGGTGTGGGTGCTACAAACCCTGAAAATGAGGCATACAAGGTAATTAACTGGATGGTATATGTTAATCCCATGGTCATATCTGCTCATTCAATCTTGCAGGGACTGGGCACTCATTCAATTTTTTATCATAAATGGCTTCAATGATATTGTTTTGACCATTCCTTAGTGTGAAATAAAACACATGTGTAAACATCTCTGAGGTCTTATAGTGAAAACTGACTGGTTATTTCTCAGCAGAACTGTTTCCATTAGAAACTGCTAATTGCCAGAGTTAAAATGCTTTGCCAACCACTTCCGTTTTGCTGAAGGACTGCTTTTTCCCTTCCTGACTGGCTTACCTTACCAGCCCTCCTGTGAGCTGTTGGATTTCCTAGTTCTCAGCTACCAGTACAGAGAGGGTTTTCAGGGATCATACATCCAAACTGTGGTGTGGCTCATCTAATTCATCTGCTGGCCATGATGAAGGTCATCATGCTGGCAATCCCAAGGTCTGGGTTTCTCATAAGCTAGCCATGGCCTTAGACTCAAGACTGATGTTCTCCAACTACTCCATTTCCTAGCTCAGCAAGGTCTTCTGAAATCTCTGCTCAGTGCCCAGCTGTTCATTTCTTCCAAAGCTTTACAGACAAAACAAGACAGAGGTTAATGAGAGGGAGATCTCAATTGCCTGTGAAGCACTCAACTCATTCAGTCCTTTTTCCACATCAGCTTCCTCCCACAGTTTTAACCAACCATCACCTTTCTTTTTAATTCTGGCCCAAGCTGTTGTGTCACCTTGTTCTGTGCTGCTCAGAGGTAAGTTTCAACTCTGAGCTATGCAAAACCTTTTTCTCAAAATACCTTGAGACTACTGAGAAATATAAATAATTAAGGCATACAAAATGCTTTGATGTTAATCATAAGATGAAAGATGCCTCAGTAACATTGTACAATAAACTAGAAACAACCCTTTAATTTTTTTTTAATTGTTTCTATTGAGCCCCTGCAGATAAAACTCATGCGAAGGAAGACACTTTGGATGGGGCAAAGTGAGACACTGAAGATACAACAGCACTGTAATGGTACCTTAAAAATTTATGAACAGAAGTGTCAGCCACAAAGGCTGATATACACCAACAGCTTATTGGTAAAGCCACTGCACCGACTGTTTAACTCTTTTGAAAGAAGACCACAGCACTCAACAGGAAACATTTTTGAGCAAAAGTGGACTGGGAGGATGAAGTGGGTATGATTTAGTTACAGAACCGAAATCTAGGTCTCATCAGGCTTGACTAGGTTGCTGTGCCACCTAAACCAGTGGAATTACTTGTGCTGGAGTCAGAGGTAAAAAGTGAGAGGACCTTGTAAACATCCTGTTATTAAAAAAAGCTGTATTTATTGCACATCTCTCTGAAACACCCTCATTATGTGCCTTGCATTGCCTATTTCAAAAGCTGTTCTTATTTACTGTCAACAACAGTCCCCTTTTAAAGCAGATTATTAATCTTACTGGTCAACTCTTCTTATTGTGCAAAAGTTCCCTTATGCAGGCAGAATATTAGGTGTTTTCTGTAAAGGTTATCTTTTTGTTACTGTTCAACAAGCAGCTGTTCATAATCCCAAAGCTTAACAATTACATTAATTTTAAACTAAAGGTTGGAGCCATAAATTTTCTCCAGTATTTCCTACAGCTAAAGAAACTCAGTAATCAATAAAAAGAAAACATTAATAATATTTCATGACTCCTTTATTTTCTTGTCACACATGCTGCAGTAATGTACGGAGATAAACAAGTGCCTGTTTTTCTGATTTCATTTTGAACACAGAAATCACTGTAGGGCACAAAATAAAACTTGATTTTTGGCTTATGCTCCACAATCAACAGCTAATCCTCAGCTGAACATTTGACGAGAGGTGCTTTGTTTAACCTTTTGTCTGCTGTATCTCTCACCTTTTTGTGTGCTCTTTCACTTCAATTAAGCTGTGACTGAATATATCACCTCTGGGCATTATCTTTCCTTAAATTAAACAGCACTTTGACTTGTGATCTTAATCAAAATCTCCTTGAGGGGGAAGTCTCTGCTGTTACAAGTGGGCACCAAGGCCTCCTGTCCCAAGCATCTCTGAGTAGAGCAGTGTGTGTGATAGACTAGAAGAGGAATGGGGCTGCTACACACAGAAAATGTGATCAGTTATTGACAATAACATGAATACTGATGCCAAAAAAAAACTGTTCTAGGAGAGGATGGTAAAAACTCAGATTTTTCAACCAGCACAGTACAAATACATGTAACTCAAAAGCTCAGTTTAGACGAATTTGACTGTGTGGTCAAATTCTCTGGCCAAAGCTTTCTTTAGGGTCATCCTAAAATTTTCAGACCTTAAAACCATAAACTCAGTGTGTCTGATATTTCAATTAAATAAATTCTAGGCAAAGCACATGATTTTTTCACCATTGTGAAAAATGTTCTACCTTCTGAAAGTGTTAGTATTTCTGTGATCCTGAAAAATTACTTTTCTATGGACTGTGAAGTGTCTGTGTGAGGCTCCCTGTGAAGCAGAGGGATACTATTACTGATACTGCTGTCAAAATAAGTAACCACTTACTTTAAACAGTTCCTTGGACATTTGCTTATAAAAGAACATGCTGAAGACCCACAGCTCAGATGGAAAGGTTAGCAGCCCTAATGAGAGCTCCCAATGTTTTCACTACACCCGCCGTCATCCTTCTTGCTCAGATGTGGTGCAGTGCAAAGAGCTCCACAGCACAGACAACCAGTGAGACAGACATAACCAAACTACCACTACAACTGTCCTCCTCTTCCTCTATAACTGCATAAAGCTACAATGTATTAATGCTAAGGTATTCAGAGACTCCCAATCTGAAATCCTCTGAGTCCATGCTAAAACTTCCTATAAAAATACCATTGTTAAGTAAGCACTTGACTGTAAGTAAGTCTTACAAGAGATGACAAGGGGCAGCAAAGGGCTATCCAGACAGCTTGCATTAAGCAGCTTCCTTCTGATGCTTAAGCCAGGAGCCTGGTCTCTGCGGGCTCCCTAACATCAAAGGAGAGAAGCTCAGATGCAATGACAGTGCCACAACCGAACAACTCTTCATCTTATGTGTGTATAGCAGGTGACCAAGAAAAACAGCAGAGGAGAAGAATAAGACTAAAATCAATGTTACCTCACCCACAATCATTAGAACTCCATGGACTGAAGTGCAATATGTCACAATCACATCAAGTGTGTTGAAAGCTGTTACTGCAATAAAAGTTGCCAATTAAGAAACGCATTTCCATTTGGGAATATATATTCATTTTACAATTGATTTTACCCTTTTTGGTTAAAATAAGATAAAAAGGTCAGGTTTTAGCTACTACTGGACAAGAAAGTGAGTACTTCCTCCACTGCCTCAGAGCTCCCATGATGCGTAGCTAGTAAGTGTCACTGAGTTGCTTAAGGGTGTGCTACAAAGTGCTGCAATCTCCACAGAAAATATGGTGATGCTACAGACACGCAGTGTTGCTATGAACATGTAGTTCTGACTTTTAATTGCCCATTTCTCTGCTTGCACAAGCAAACTGACACAACCACTTCACACTACCTTGAGCTCCCCATTCTCCTCAGCCCACACCCCATCCCAACAAAATCCAAACCAAACAAACAAAAACCCAACCAACCAACCAACCAAAACAAAAATAACTGCTCAAAAAAACCTCCAATCTACAACAAAATACAAACCAAAACCAGAAAAAGTCTTCCTTATCACCATAAAGCATCTGATTAGCTATAAGGGGGTCAGAGAGGTATATGCTATGTGTTTTTCTACCTGTGAAGTCATCATCTTTACCATGCTCCTTACACATCAGTAAGGCAAGATCACTTTCCTTCTAAAACAAACAAATTTAGATTTAATGTATCCTTAAAGATCTGACATTTCAGGGTCTTGGTGGGGGTGTGTGATGATAAGCTTGTAGGTCAGTGCCCTTTTTGAGGTAGCATGGGATGCTCCCTCAACAAATCCTGCCTCTGTACATAGAGAGCCTCATTCTCTAATGCCACATTTAAGATGTGCACACAGGGACATGAAGGGATTGTACCCTTATGCAATGAAGCAGAAGTGGAGTTTCTCGCTTCAAAAGACGTGGGGGAGAGCCAGCGGATCCCCAGGGGCTGTGATGCTTTTTTTTATGGATCTTTCCAACCTTTCTTGAGAAGTGTCTGCTCCCCAGATCAATACTTGGCCTTCTTATACCATAATCCCCCTCTGCACCTGAATGTAAACAGAAACACATGCAAGTATGATTGTTCTCCTGTGTCCTTTGGGCTTGTTTCTTTTTATAAATGCCAGAAAAGTTCACCTCCATTTCATGAGTGGAATAGGAAACACTGAACAGCTTTACTCCCCAACAAGGCTTTGTTCTTGGGAAAATACTGTCTTGCAGATGCTGTTCTTCAAAGATGCATTCAGCATCCATTTAAAGGTGCCAGTGACAGAAATGGGGGAATAGTATTGCCACGCGGGCTTTGCTTAACCCTTTTGCACTTTTCCCTTCTCTGCAGCACACCATTTACAATTGCCTAACTGTAGACTACACATTTATTTTAGTTAGCCTCTGTCTAAGCAATTTATTACAATTTTTTTGTGTGTGTGCTCTTATTTTTAGCAAGAGATTAAATCTCCTTTCTGATAGAAGCCCACTGTGGAACCTTCGGCACATTTGGTGATTTTTTTTACCAGCTCCTGGCAACAGGGATGGACATTTCCTGGCCACTGTCTTTCATGACTGTACACAGCTTAGAAAAAGGGTTTCTTTAATTATTAATGAACTCAGTGCTTCCCGCATGGAGAAACTGCTCTCTTTTGAGGTCTTAAGCATTATTACAAGCAGATGACATGGGAAAACACCCTGTGCAAAAAACTGGTTAAAAGATTTCAAATTCTATGGCTTTTTTATATTCTCCTGTATTAAGCCTTGTGACAGGAACAAGATGGTATTTCTGCCTTGAGTTTGAAGTGACAAAGCATTAATGTATGCAAAATATGCAGCCTACAGCTTGTTCATTAGGCAAATGGAGAAGCAGAGGAAAGTATATAGACTAAATGTCACCAAGGCATATAAAATTCTTTGTGGCTATATAAAACTCTTCACCATACACTGGAAAGTGCAATGTGTAAAAAGAAGAGAATATGCAATTGCTCCATTGCCAAATGCCTAGCTATAACTACCTGAAGGGAGGTTCTCTATAACTACCTGAAGGGAGGTTCTAGCCAGGTGGGGGCTGGTCTCTTCTCCCGGGCACTCAGCAATAGGACAAGG
>JAOXXN010000471.1:17785717-17832561 GCA_026770055.1 Myrmophylax atrothorax | reverse complement strand
GCTTTTACTTGGGAGAAATGCTCCTCAAAACACCACCACTCATAAATGACACAGGAAGGAAAAGGCGTATCTCCATCAGGAAGGTGCAATGTGTAACTTAACGTAATCTCATTCATCTGAGGCCATTTGACCTGTCCTTCAGGTTGCAAGAGGTCCTGATGCCTAGCTTGTTTGCAATGTCCAAAGTCCAAATATCATCCTGGAAGCCCCTTTTAGGTGGGGCAAGCAAACCAAGAAGGGTGAGTGGTATCTCAGAGGTAGTTAGTTTGGTTTTGGGTAGATACTGGAATTTCAAGTCTAGTGGCATGATCAACAAGACAAGCTTCCTCTAATAAAAGGCTTATGTGAGAATGGTAGGAGGAAAAAAACGTGGGCTGAGCTCCTAAAACTAAAGATGCTTCATATTATGGCTATTGCTGTGGCTCCATGCTGGTTTAGCCTCCAGTCTAACAATAAATGGCACGGGATCAGCTATGTTCATCGGAGGCAAGCTAATACCGTGTGGACAATGAAGAACAACAAAGGCTGCAGCAGGAAAGAGAAGGGTAAAACCACCAAAAAGCAATGTATGTTGTACCATATATGAAATTCAGTCCACTTATGTAAAAGCAAACTCAGGTTTTAAAAATCTCTGTTTCTTTAAAAGCAAAGTGACTGTTAAGGCTCACAGTGGTTATTCAATTTTCTTCCACCCTTGTCTTAAACAAAAGCACAAAAATGCCAATTCATAAAGTCAGTTCTCAAGCCACTGCATCACACCAAACTCTCCTTTTCATTCCCAGGCAGGAAGGCCCCATTCTCCAGTGAAAACAGCACTTAAGCATCCGAGGACATAGTCTGGCTCCACAGACACCCTTTTGCCTCAAAGTAGAAACTTTTGTGGCTGTTTGAAGTGATGTCTCTCTAGCACTCAAGAGAAATTGGGAGTGACTGCAAGCGTATTTGGATATTACCTTCTAAATTAAAGCCCTTTCTCTATGCATCCTGACGCTCAGCACAGAGATAATAATGAGCCATTCTTAGAAACAGCACTGTATGACGAGCTACACCAAGCAACTCAGCACAGAAGAGGGCTGACCTGTCACAGCCTGGGATACAGAGAAAAAAGAAATTGCAACCAGAGGAAAAAGGATGGAAAAGGTGATGCCAAAGTCTTTACAGAAGTGCTTTATTTATCCTTACAAGACAACATAACCAACTACTTGACACCCAAATGCTGATGTCCATCAAAATCATTAGAATTACTATATATAACACCTGTCAGCCAACTATGAAAATAAATTTGCATAAAATCAGGACAGAAATGGAATTCTACTTCATTATGCCAAATTACAGCAGTAAATGGAAACAGATAAGTAAATAAACCTAGGTCCCAGAAGGAAGTCCTGGAGGATGCATGAATTAGTCACTGTAGAAACAGAAGTAACTAGACTGAACAAACTTGGAGAGAAGTGACTATCCAAGGATCACTCCACCTTTCTGACCCTAAATACAGATCCTGAAAATTACTCCTTAAGAACTTGGCTAGATGTTGTCCACTGCATCCTAGATCATCAATACTTGTCAGCACTTAATTTGGATAGAATATCACTTAAAAAATTAGTTCAGAAGTACAAAAATTATTTCAGGCTATCAAAACTGAGTTGAGATTTGAATCTGAAACTTCAACAGAACTTCTCTCCTAAAGAGCATAAGGACTAGTTATACATTAATATTTAAAATATCCCACCTGTGGTATTTCCTGCCACGAAGAAACCAGCTCCAGATCTACCTAAAAACTCCTACTCCACATGTGCTACAGTCCTTGTTGCTCAGAGACGGGATGAATTTTTTCATCATCTGAACATAACACCGTGTCTCCAAACATGTACACACGGATGGCACACTCAGTCATTGTTAATAAATGACATTAAAGAAAAAGGATTGGCAGGAGCTACTGCCTTTAAAGGATAGCTGAAAAATATACTTATCTGCATCGCAGTTTCTCAACAGTCATAAAACAAGCAAAAAGACATAACAAAACCAACCATCCAGATTTAGAGGCCTCTATTTTAAAATGCTGCTGTTTTTTAACACTGCTATACTGTGAAGGTTGTCAAGGAGATAACAAAACCTAAAAAAGAAAAAATCTAATCCAAAAGGTAGCCGATTAAAGAAATATATTGAGGGTCACTTGAAGACTGGCAATGGCTGGTTTCGACAGAAAAGATTCCAGAGAGAAGTAAAGCTGTCTTATTTAAAGGCACAACTCCATTGTAAATCACTTCCCTGAAAGTAGTGGCAAATATTTGGCCTTAAGCCATTGCAGAAGAACTATTTCACAGCTCTTGTGAAAAGCACAAAATTCATTGCAGAGCTCCTAACTCTGAAACAAATAGGTTTTTAAGCCATAGCTCCTTCAAAATTATCTTTCCTATTACTTTGGACTCTCTTCAAAAGAATTTTAGACTTAAGCTTTTCATGCCTAAAATTTTGAACAGAATCAAATGGAGTTCTCGGTCCCACTATAAATCTTCTGGAACCACAGATTTCAAAGGAAAAATTCTGCAGCTTTATTACTAATCTGTCAGAACCACAGTGCCCAGTACAAACAATCCCCCTTTTAATAAGAGCTACATTTTGTTCTTTGTCAAAAAAGGAAAATATTTTTATGAACATGGTGGTTTTTTAATGTTATTGTTAGTACTCTGCTAAATTGTAACAGATACCAAGAATGTTTACACATTTTTTGCAAGTGACAGTTTTTCAAAGTAGTGCTGAATATATTAAAATACCTTGCTCCTCCTTCACTTTCTCCATCAAAAACCCCAAATCCTTAGAAAATATAGACTGTCAAAAACGTAATGTCATGAACATCATCAGTGCTGTATAACCAAGAAACTCACGGAATGAATTGGTACAGCAAAGCTGAAGCAATTTGTTTCAGAATATAATACCTAAAGTCAACCTGATATTCAGAAAGACTTTTGCATTCAATTTTCTGTGGCATTTTTGGAAGTCTACACTCTTAAAATTAGAAGGAGATTTCAGGACTTCAGGATTTTTGAAGACTGAGGCAAATCAATTAGTTGACTGAAGATTTACTTAGTAACTGAAGTGTGGATACCCAGCCAGTAAGATTCATTCACTGCTGCCAATGTGAATAACTTGAGAACCACCTTGCTGAGAGTGCCTTAAAGAACTCCAGTATGATGAAGCTCTTGTTTGTAAACACTGTCCTTTTAATGGCAACCTCTATAAGCAGCATTTAAAAATTACTGTAAGCACCAAAACATCTAGGTGAAGCCTTGCAAGCACAAAGATGTTAGACCCTTTGTCTGTAAGATGATTTATACTACTCTAGTGCAAAGCACAGCGCCTCACACTGTTCTCAGGCAGTCTGTAAACACATTGTAAGGAACAATGTCTGTCTGAGCAAAAAGACCAAGTGTGAGAAGAGGAATCATGCCATGCAGGTAATTGGTTTACGGCTAGAGAGCAGAAACTGAGCAGAGCGCTGCGGTGGTCATGGTGAAGTGCTTCCAGTGCTTCTTTTTCAAGGCTCCATCACTTCCCTGCCATGATACTGAACAAAGTCTGTCCCAAGGCAAGGACTGCAGGCATTTTTGATACCTGACATGTAACTGCCACATGACAGTAAATGACAAGTTCAGGAAGAGAACATAAGCAACTGGAGCTCCTGCCTAGGGGTCTGCCTCTTAAGCATTACCATGCATAGATGTAATTCTATTTGCCATCAGCATTTCACTTGTGCTTATTTTTTAAGTGATTTAACTAGTTACCTGCTTGTATGGCTGAAAGAATTTCCCAAACTAATGCCAGAGAGTAAAATCAACTTGAAGCATGACAAGAAAAGCACAGCTCCAGAATTACATATAACTGAGGCAAAAGGACTCCCTCAAGGTTCTCTACAAGGTCACGTCAGAGCTGGAGTTAAGACTCGGGTCACTTTGGCTGCACTTCCCTCTGTGTACTTCCCGGTATTTCTCTATAGGTAACTGTGGCCCTAAGTACCAGGTGGTTTCACAGGCAGTGATCCTGAGCATACACTGGGGCTGCATGCTATCAAAAACACTGCTGCAACCTAAAGTCGGTCCCAGGCCCTAGTTCATATCCATCCAAAATGTTGGAATAATACATGGGATTTGAAGTTCATTCATTGCTATTTTCTTCCCAAAGGATGCCTTCAGTGCAGCTAGGAGCTGTCTAGGTGCCACGTGCTGTCAGCTTGTGCAGCTGTGGTGCAATCACATGCCAGGGTGGTGTGTTGGCTGAAATGACACACCTGGCTGTGATGCATGTGTCTAGCCACAGACTCAGGAAGGAGCCACAGTATGTAAACCTTTTATTCTGTCAAGGTAAACCAGGAATATTGTGCATTGCCAAGCTAAACCAAAGGACAGCTCTTCCCTAAGAGTCACTTTCTTGAAATACACACAAGCAAACAAGTTTTTATTGCATTTTGCAGTCTGGGAAAGAATGGCTGCTATGGAAATTATTAGCAAGAGAATACCAGTTCAGTAAAACACCAGCACAGAACTGGACCATGTTACTCTACACATGATGGGACGAAGGGAAAAGAAAGGGAGGTCACAAGATGTGTCCACTTGAGTCAGATGTGAAGTTTTCAGATCTCCCATTAAAGGGATTTTTCAGGAGGGGGAGAAGAGCAAAGTAGTCTGACCATGAAGCTCCTGTGATGTTTGATGCTGTTCACTCAAAATAGTGCTGGTCCTGGTAAGTACAGCCACCACTGCACAATCAAATGGAGTGGCCTCAGTGATACGAAAGATACAACTTGATGTATTAAAGAGCAATGTTTGTAAATTTGTGTGCAATTGCATGTGCTCATTGACTTTCTAATGAAGTGTTGGCAGAAAGTAGCTCTCATCTTTGTGCAAGTTGACATCTTTCTGTGCCATGGCCTTAGCTATATAATTTGTCACATCACTAAAAAATGTACAGTAATAAAAAGAGCAGATGTCTTTGGATGGCTGCAACATCACTAATGGCACAGACTCCTTTTGTGTGATGCTCTTGCATATTGCTACTACCTCAGGTTAACAGGAAAGGAATCTAACACTCATAAAGCTACATTTGGGTACTGATATATGGGAAGATCTATTTAGTTTAGGTAATTAAAATTATTTCTTTATGAGCATTTGAAATGAGCAGAAACCCACTATGTGAGAAGGTCATATATAAAGTAACAGATGCAAACCTCCAATTACTTGCCCTGGTGCTGTGGAGAGAGAATTTATGTACTCACACTTGAAAACATAAAGCAATTTTTTTTTTTGTTTAGCTCCTCTAATGTGACTTTTTCACCTTGTGTCTGCTGAGAAAGGTCAATGCCAGTCCCAGGCCACCAGTGAAAACAGAGGAGTTTTGAACTACAGCCAAGAGCTAGTACAGATATCCAGATATTCTGCTCTTTCCATAATGAGATCCCCATGTCCATGTAAATACCACAGGAATTCCTTATTCCCTGATTAAGAATGCTGCCAGTAGTGGGAGGCTAAGGTGCCCATGGCCTCTGATACCTGCTAGTGACCTGGACCTTGAGAGCCTGTGAAGTGTGCAGAGATCAAAGCAGTTCTAACACCCTTTAAAGCACATTTCTGCACTAAGGGACATTCAGGGCAGAAAGATTAAGGCACACACACGGTGGTGTCTATCTGCAGGAGCCTTCTGTCCAGGCATGGGATGAAGACAAGCTGTCAAGCATGTTCATAGCTAAATATTTATAGGTCAAGATGAGAGAGACTGAAAAGGAGCGAAAACAACATCCTCTTTCTCCAGGGCTGCCCTGCTTCCTCCCTGCATCAGAAAGAAACAAGTCCAATCTGAAAACATTTCAAAGTAGAAATATGCCTGAAGTAAAAGTTTGCATCAGAACATCACATCTATACCAAATACCTTAGCTCCAAAGCAGTGAGATATTAATCTCTGCATCCAAGTCCACACTTCTCCAAAATTCCAAAATTTGGATTTGACTTCAAGTAGAGAAAAGTTCAGGGCAGAAACTTGGATTTAAAACCAGGAACCCATCTAGTGACTTGATCCTTGTACTTTTGAAAATTGAGCAAGAGACCTGACCTGAGTGGTAACAGTGCAATAAGATCCTCTTCCACTGTGTTCTTTTTCTCCATTTCATCTTTTGAACTTGGTAAATCTAGAATTGTATAACAGAGAAAAAAGATCTTCTCCTTCATGTTAACAACTAGTAAAACACTACTTATTGTAATTGCTTGGCAGTAGACCAAAGTATCTCACTTAAAGCAATAATTTATGCTGATAGTGCTATGCTAGCTGTTGCTATTCAATATCCAAACACCACTTCAGGTATATGAGATGGTTCAGCTCTATAGAGCCTTTCTGAAGCATTGCTTTCTCTACCCTGAATACTGACCAGCTAAAATCTAGGGTTGCCAAGCTGAAGGGAGCAGTCACAGCATTGCTCTTCCAATGTAAGCACATGCACCCTAATCCCCGGTTAGCCAAGATGATGTTGTGTGTGTGTACACAGTTTGGATTCAGCCAACACGTGCTGAACACATGGACGAAAATCTGTGGTTGTCAAGCCTGAGACCATCAGCATTCAAGATGGCCAGCAGTCCAGCTCTTTCACAAATCACATCATTATGTAGTGAAGGGCTCCACCAGCCTACACTTAAATTACATTTTCTGGGCTTAATGGAGCTCAGGCTGGACACAGACCTCTTGTAAAATATGTGAGGTAGATTCATGCTATCAACAGAGCTGGACTTCTGTGCCTCATCAGGTGCTGCATCCAGAATGTTGTGGGTCATATAATTAACAGACCAAATGATCAACTCCTCAAAAACTTAAAACAGTACTAGTTTCTGAGACAGGTGTGCACATGTAGGAACAACAGGAACCGCTTACTCCTGAGCTTTCCTGAGAATTAAGTTCTTAAACACTTAAAGGTCTTTTGAATATTGTCCACCAGTATTTTTGTTCTTGCAAACATACTTCAGTAAAAGATGTAAAGATGTCTGTGTGGAATGATTTAGATGGACATTATAATGGAGCTTAATGGAAATTCCTTTTTTCTTTCTTTTTGACTAGCCACAGAACATTCATCCCAATTCATTACCAAGGCACAAGAGCCTAGATAGTAAACAACCAAAGGAAATGGATTGCAGTGCTTCTAATTAGTTTTTACTGGAATATACTAAATTTGCTAATTAACCATAGTGGGTTTTTCACCTACTTTAAGTCAACTCCCTGCTCCTAGAATAAGTTGTTCTTTAGTGATTTTGAAGAGTCTAAAAAATTTAAGAAGCATTTCTGCTAAGATCTGAAAGACATGAGTGCAAGCTGCCTCAAACCCAAAGTGTATTCTCACTTTCCTCAGACACTTTGCAAAAATTTCCACTTTCTATTGTGTCATCAAGCAGTGATCCTATTTCTTGACTGACAAATAGCTAGTTTTGCCTTTGCAGATATAAATTTTTGCAGCTGAAATAAAAATGCAAAAGTAGTTCTTAAAAATAGCTGTCAAAAATGACTATGTGAGTGTTAATATACATGAGAAGAGTATCAGAAACCTGAGCCAGACACATGCATCAAGGGAAAGTCTCACAGTTTTCCACTGTCTGACTTCAGTGGGCTTTAGATTGGAGCAACTTGTTTCTCCGTCAGACAAAATGGAATATCTCCACACAAAGGGCAAAGAGCTGCTTGCATCTGCACTTTGTTCCAATGCTTGTAGAAGCCTCTCTTTACTAGCCATTGATTCTACAGGGTCATAATTTTAGCAGAAACACATATTTATTCAACTATAACACTTGTACTTTCATGTCTGAGCATATTTCCCTTTCCTCTTCCTAGTCAATATTTCATTCTAAACTATGCTATTAACAGGAGCAGAAAATCTTTTTTTCTTTCATAATAGATGATATCTATTTCAAAAGATAAAGATATTTCCTTGCTCTGGGATGTGTTCTTTTCTTTCCAGATAAACCACTGTTTTGCACATTACATTTGCTGCCTTCCAGAAACAGGAGATAACACTGAAGAGATTTAATTAATATGTACCACAGCATGACCTCAATGGATAGAACATCTACCCTAAAGGAGTAGAGCTGTAGGAGGTAATTAGAGCACACCATGACATTTATTACTAATGCTCTTCCATTGACATTTGCTGTTGACAGGCTGCATATAAAGTTTTCCTCTGTTTGCACTGACTTACAATGATTTAGATCTTCCCAAGTACCTAAGTGAGAATGCATTTGCTGTTTACAGTAAATTAAAGCATAAGAAACAGAACAAAATCTTGGCCTTTTGAGAGCAGCTAGGTAAACTCCTGCCAGCTTTCCACACCCACATTTCTTATCCACAGAGTGTACTTTGAAAGGCTACTGGCATGAAAAAAATCCTTTGAGGAGTGTAGTCCCATGTTCCTGTCCCTATTCTCTTCTGCTGTGTAGTTTTAAGAAAAAAGTAACTATTGAGTGTAAGATGGACATAGAGAGAGCCAAAGAATCAGGATCAAGGATCCACTTCCAACCCCTCTCAAGGCCTACTAAACTGCTCTGCTACTGAGTTGTATTACAGAGGATTTTGCTAGCAGATGCATTCAGATAAATAAATGATCCTTTCAGGGTTGAAAATATATCTCAAAATTAGCAAAATTTGGCAAAAAGGCACACAAAGGTGGAGGACAAACTCCACTTGTATCAGCAGAAGTGTCTAGAAACACTGAAAAGGGCGGTAAAATTTAGCAAATGGTAGAAGATATGAAACACTCAGTGGTAGACATTTATTTTGTAAAAATTCTTTTCAACAGGGCTGAAACATCCTGATTAATTCAGCTAATTTAATTCAAAACCATTTTTTCCCCTTCCCTCTTGCAGCACACTAAAACTTACAAGAAAAAATAAAAAGCTGTTCTGTTTTAATGAACATGCCCTGTTTTGGAGTAGCCAGCTCTCACCAGTAGGCAATTACAGCTGCAGCTGTTGGAGGACAACTCTGTCACCCAAAGAGAGACCAAAAATCTGAACTCATTATAGTGAGTTTTGAGGAGAGAAAAGTGGGTACTCGTAACACTGGAGACAGCACAGGTCAAGAATACCTAAGAAACGACAGCAATTAATCACTACAATGAATAGCATCCCATGCATACAATACCAGAGCCTATTCTTGTGAAATCTTCCACAGGTGGGAAGTGGTTTATGTTATTGACTAATAGGAATGTAATGAGAGTTGTTACAACCTCCTTAAATTACATTCTCTCTCAAATTATAACCTGTATGTGTGTTTCCAGTTTAGGGGATAAAGAACATTTATCAGCCTTATTTCCACATAATATTTATGTCTTTGAGAACATTCTGGATGTTTTGTTTGAATAATTTTCTAGCATCACAGTGATTTCAAAAATATAGTAATAGTAAGCAGCAAGGAGGGTACACACAAGAACACTGTAATTAAAGATTATTTACTACCAGTGAAGGAAAGCAAACAATATCCGATAAAAAGCAAAATAAAGCCATGTTTCTGCTTAGGCACTCACCACGTTTTTTTTTTTAACATGAAAGGAAAAAAATACATTAAACTTCTTGGCACAAGCAACTGCTATGATTGGACCAGGGTTTTTTGCACTAATCACAATGACCTCATTAGCACTCTGTCCATTGCTCACTGCCTACCGTGTAGTACTTGCCCACTACTTGTTATCTTACACTAAAATTTCAGGCTTTGGGTCTGGGACTGTTATTCCCTGCACTGGTTACACAAGACCTTAACCCTAGAGCAGACAAATAACAAGTGTAACCAACAATCAAGATTAATTTTTCTTTTGGTTATAATGAGAGAGAATTAACTACTGTGCTCATAGTTCTTTTTGAGAAGGTTTTTCTGTTTGTTTTTAAAAACACAAATGATTCTCAAAACTGGAATCTCATTCCTTGGTACAGAAAAGAGTTACTTACAACTTACTGTGGTCTTCCCCACTACCTGAAGTGACTGACTGTTATGAAAGATGTCCAATAGACAGAGGGCTTGTGAGAGCTGGGAGACCTGGGAAATTCAGGTAATTGAATTAGAGAGGCTGAATGAGGCTTATTAGCTTGGGCACAGCCTTAGTCCAAAACTCGTTTATCTCCAGCCAGGTTGGAAAAAAGGCAGAGTGAACCCAGGTCTGCCAGCACACGTCCATGTCAACGTGCTTTCCTCATTTCCTTATGACAAATGGCTTTACACAGAGCTGCTCCTTTCCTGTAGCCAGGCATGGCCACAGACTATTAAAGTAGTCTTTTAACATGCAAAAATAATTTTCTGACATGATTAATCTTCTACATATTTTATACCGATTTGCTCTCCACACCAGTCCAACATGGCACATGAAATACAGGAAGTTTCAAATCAAAACCTGTGCACTGCCAAATGGTTAAATGCTACACAGTGGGTGGCAGTGCAGACATTCTTAATTGTAAGACATTAAAGTGCTCATTGACATCGCACTCTGAAATCACCAAAAATCCAAAAGGTGCATTCTGAGCATATTCATTTGTTATTCAGTGACACAGCTACTGCAGTCAGAAGCCCTCAAAAGCAGACATTTTCCGAGGTTTCTTAAACAGTATGTGAAGAACAGACTTATTACTCCTCTCCACCAACTAATAATATTTTTGAATGACTTTGTTTAAGTTATATATAGGTAATTGGGACACATGATATATTCCAAGAACCTTAGGACTGTAAATGTTGCTGACTATGCATTGAAGGGAGAGGGAGAAGAGTAGGGTCTAGCTGTTATGGAAAAATTAGTGTTGTATCCTGAACACATTCTCCTTGTCACATTTGGTCTGAAAAAATGGTCACACAAGCACTTCCCAGGAGTTCAACTCTGTAAGAGCTTGGAAATGTATTGTAATAATAGTCCAAGAAAAGAGACATCTTATTAAATATAATATTTGAGTACAACATTATAAGCCCTTGTAATAAGTCCTCGATGGACTATTTTGCAATCCCTTCACATACATATGGATATAGAGACTTTTTCTTCCCAAATTTTAGCTCCTTTATTTTAGATTATGAATATATTTTACCATTCAAGTATAAAATTACTGCCAAAAATAAAGAATTTGTAGGCAGTGGGAAACCCTTTGGGTATTCCTTAAGTTGGTTTCTATTTATAGTGATGTTCTCCAATTCTGTCAGAAAGATCTGCAATGTTAAAAGACTTGCAAAACCCACAGCTCCATGGGAATACTCAGTCAAGCTGGATCACCTGAAACTCTAAAAACAACATACATAACTGACAGCATGTTAAACCCAAGTGGATAATATCCTGCTTTCAAAAAAGTGGTAACTCCATGAACACGACACTGCTGCAATCATGTTCTAAGGGAGCCCATGTGGAAATGTGGATCAAATGTCGAGTACGTCAGGAAAATTGAAACTCTAGTCCTACACCTGTTTCAGCAAAAGTATTTTGAGATTTTATCTCTATGATTTGTTATATTCACCTTAAAAAAACAAATCACATTTTATACCATTTACACAGGGGAAGAAGTTGTGGATTTCCCTTCTAAATTAAGAAAACACTGTAGAAGCTGAGCGAAAGCAAGCAAGATAATATATTTTCTATACTGAATGAACTCTAAATGGCAAAACCCCCACCAACCAAACCACAGAACAGACCCCACATCTCCAGTTTTTCATTTCCTTTGCCAGCTTTCTCACTGAAGCTCTGCAGGACCCTCGATATACTCCTCCTGAGAATACTAAGCTAATGTTTGTTCTGAAAATTCAGAATTGAGCTGATTATAGGTGGCTTGCCATGGTTTGTCCTTGTGTTAGATTTCAACTAAATTCAATTATACAGTGTTCTCCTTGCTGCCATGAGATGAATGGCAGGATGAAGATGAATGAATGCAACTGCTGAAACTGATTGATCCCAACATGCAGGCAGGTTGATTAAAGTGTCCAGAAGCAAAATGAGGAATAGTATTCATCTGTAACTAGTGGTTGGGTCTTCAATTAAGTGCTGTTCTCACCAGATGCCAAGAAACAGTCTGATTCCTGTTGATTTTGCAAGAGCATGAGAGCAGCACCCAAACTGCAACCTGATGAACTGAAAGAAAACTTATTTTTACGTCAGTCCCTCTATAGGTTACTTTTCAAATGCCTACTTAGATGCTGCAAACATATCCTTGGAAAAATTAAACAACCAAAAAGCATGTTAATATAGGGTAAAGTTGAATTAGAAACATACTGATAGACATACAGCTCACAGGTGAACAGACAGGAATTTGGTGACTGTTCTATATATGCTCATCATTGCTCCCTTAAACTCCCATGCTAAAGTGGGGATAAAGTGAAAATAACCACAGATTCCTTAGGGGTTATCTGCCTCTGGAAATATTTCCTAGTCTGGAAATACTGCATCTTGGCAGTATGGAGGCAGGCATTGATTAATGAGAAAAAACATCAGATACCTTCTGCATGTTGTGGCAAGGGTTCCCATAATCACTGTGAGCCAAAGGTTGACAATTGAAATGCATCTGGATTCCCAGGCAGATTTGCTCAAACTCTGGCAGAGCACAGAAAGGCTGATGAAAGGTGTCTGAGCATATCTTCAAGGGGCTAGATATATAAATCTCTACTCTACTCTCGCAAAAGCACCATTTTCCATATGTAACCAAGGACTTGTGTTTTTAACACAGGGATATTCCATTCTCACACGCTATTAAAAATGTAGCTATTCAGTTAGACTTAATGATCTTAAAGGTCTCTTCCAACCTTGATTCTATGATTTCACCTTGTTAGCTACACATTTGTTTCATGTCTTTCCAAAGCAGAGCCCAGATCCCAGCTGTCATCCTGGACTTTTAACTATTTTCTCTCAACCATCTGTGGTTTCTTCTGCAATGCTAACACTGTGGTTTCTGGCACCATGTTGGCTTCTGAATCTGTGTCCAACTTCAAACTAATAAGTGTCCCTTTACTTTCAGGCTGACAGGTCATTTGTCTTGTCCTGGCACACTATCCCATGCTCTGAATAACCCTTGTAATACCATCTTCTCCCTCAATCTATGCATTGCACTAATGCTTGCACAGAGCAAGGCCATCTGTGCAGAGCCTGAGCTGTCTCAAATCCTTCCAATACCAGATTTTGATAGGTTTTGTTGGACTGTCTTAGGTAATTTCCCAGGACCCATTTTCTGTATTTCTCTTGCTTTCTGAAATCTCTAACAAAGCTAGTCTTAACTGCTCTGATAATTGTTGCACTTTCAGAGACAAACTGGCCAAGTTAACAGAGATATTTTCAAACAATCAAATGCTTCAGAAGCTGTCTTTCTCTGAACTCACATTTGTTCTCTGCTGTTAGATGGTAGAGTGTAGCTGAAGTGTTCTCTTACACTATGGGCTTTCAATGAATTTTAATAGTAGTAAGGTTTTCTAAGTACATTGTTTCCGTGCATTCCTTCCACTGCCACTATCATCTGCTGTACAGAAATCACCGAGAGCCAGAGACTCTAAGAAAGAATTTCTTCAATGCATGGCTAAGTGCCTTGCTCTGCATCACCTAACTGCATTTAGAAGATAATAAGCAGTCTCAAAAAGCTACTGGGTAAGTTTATAATTGAAAGACACAGATTGCAAGATACCTTGTGACACAATCAATGGACTAACTCTGCAAATCCACAGAAGTAGCTATCTACCAGCTTAGTCCAAAATCCTGATTCTCAAGCCCCTCACATCCCTATGTTATTCTGCACCAATTAGCCCTTGCAGCTACTTGCTCATTTCATTAGTGTGTCCTTGGTGCCTTACCCTTTCTAGCTCTATACAAGGAGACCAGGTTTTCAGCTCAGGCTGAGAATTTGACATGGCCAACAGTTGAGATAGTCCTTGGAAAGCTGCTCTCAAGTGAAGCTCTCAATCAGAAAAGGTTGGTAAGTCTGCCATCCAGTGTCCTTCAGGATTTACTAACAGGTCAGTTCCTTTCCACACCAGGATGGTGGGACCTTTAGGAAACTAGAGTCATGGATACCCCACCCAGCAACTATATGTACAGCTCCCTTTTCAGTCTCACACCAGAAATAAGCTGCATGGATTTCAGGCACAAAACGATTTTGACATGTGCTTTAGAAATTCCTAAAAGTTGGTGGCCCTCAGGCTTGGTAATCTGTCAGTCAAACAACAGAGACTTTTATATTAAACTCATGGAAACAGAGTATTTGGTCGGAATAAATTGCACTGAAAACACTTTATAGCCAATCTCATTGTAATGTATTGTGCATTATTAACACAAGATACAATAAAGTATCATATCCTTAACACCAGAGATGCCATATGCATACTAATGAAAAAGTAAAATTCTAGGTTAGAGTGGACTTAAAAAAAACCCAAACAATCCAGTCTTGATGAATTTCAAGGAAGTCGGTCTGAAACAGAACATATGTAGATACAGTCCAATTTCCCACTTACACACGGGCACTGTCCTGTCCCTTACATGTCATGCACCTGTAAGACAGCATGTTGTCTGCTCGTTTCCCAAACTCCAATTCTGCCCCTGCAATTAAAGAAAACACTCACAAAACAAAAGAGGCCAGTAAGTGCTCATTCACGTGGGACAAGTCTGCTGATTTCCCTGCACACACTTATATGTTCTGCATATGAAATGAAACACAGCATTAACAAAAATGATGTGTAAGTCAAACCACATCATCTACTAAAGAAACATTGCATATGTTTCACCTCAGTTAGGGACTTTTTTCCGTACATGGTCAGCACCAAGAAGGGTATGGTCATAGAACTAAGAAGCTTTTGCAACAAGCATTTCATAGAAACAGTAAGATCAGGTCCTGAAACTACTATCATCAGTGGCAGTGCTGCCACCATCACCCATAGGTCTTGACAAAGTGCAAACTGTTTTCCACATCCACTGTCTGATGCCAGAGGCAAGAAGCTAACACCAGTGACACAGAAATGGCTACATATGGTGCTGAAGAAATAATTAGTGACTGTGCAGTGAACACCCACAGAGCAGATGCAAGATGATATTGGATACAGCAGGCATCAGCTAGATGCACAGGGTGACAGCTGGGGACTTTGTACGATGAGACAGCAGCACATACAGATCTGGCCTCCAGGAGACCAAGGCAATAGGACACATGCAGATCACTTCCACTATTCACATGACATGTAATGAGAGGGTGCCCCTTGTTTTACAGTTGAAAAGACTGGCTTAGGACCAACCAGGAAAAATAGATGCATGAAAAAATTATGACCGGTCTTCTGAGAAACTGCTAGTGGGTGCCTGACCCTCTTGTTCTGGGATGAGGAAGAGAAGCTTAGGGCATCCTCCCCCTCTCATTTCAATCACTGTTGCACTTGAGCCTTTGGGAGAAGCTACCTGAAAAAGCAGTTTGAGATAACAGTAAAGCTAAACCAGAGGAACATTAAATATGCAGGTGATATTTTGCTGATGCAGTAAGATCCTTCAGTCTCAGTTCACTCCTTTATTGGGCCTTATAGCACAGACTTACCAAATTGCTGTCTTTAAGATGAAGCAGAAGGAAAATACATTTTAACTCTGTGAATACACTTTTCAAAGAGGAATGAAAGTCAACACATCCTTCACATTTTAGTGTTCACATCAAATCTGGGTGAGTCAAACTAAAAAATTCATTAAAACAGTTAGGCAGATTAATTGTTTTTTAAAGGATACATTGAGCCACCAAAACCTTTCATTATGGAGCAGATAGGGCTTTGTCAAGATAGTTAGCTGGAGAAAAGAAAAAGATAATCTGTATTTGTTTACTCTGGGGATACCTAAGATATATCTTCCCAGGCATGATTCAGTTTGGGAAAGTGATCCTTTGGGCAAAGAAGAAAATTGCAATATCCTTATGTATCATGAATTATATAGCTCTCTCTAAAAAATGGGACTGGCATTGATTCCAAACCCTGACTGTATGCAAGAATGAACACAGTCCTGTAGAAAATACATTTGCAGTCAGTTGTTAAGAGTCTTATTTAGGCAGAACTGGAATACACCCATCCAGGCACAGCTGCCCTGTAGCACAGCAGTAGCTTGAAGGCAACAGCAGCTATGAAGGCTCTCACATAACATGAGTAAACAAACACTAAATACAAACCTCCAGTTCAAATTGGTCTATTCTCTTTCAATACAGCCCTGAATGAAATACACATAGAGGGAAGTTACAACATTGGGATCAATGAGATTAAAAGATGATGTATGAGAGAGAATTTATATACTTTGAGTCCAAGGAATTGATCAGCTTTCTGGAAAATATCAGTTAATACGTTTAACTTGCTGAACAAGTATTTCCAGAGAGGTAATAGATGTAGGAGAAATATCTGTGCATTAGGCAGCCTGTCATATCAATAGGTCAAATGCGGCAATACTCAGAAAAGTTTTACTTGGTTGAGAGGCTGATTGCAGTTTTCTGACAGCTACCATATTAACAGAAAACTTGGGGTCGATCTCTCTGAATTTAGGACAAAAGTTTAGACCAAGTCAGAGGTTTCTGAGCATGTTTCAAAATGGAGCTATTGAATTTTCCCTTCAAAATGACATTTTCTATTTTTTGTTCTGAAATCAGAAATTTCACTTAAAAAGAAAGAAATTATTTCTGACCTGCTGAGAAAACAAAACATCAACTTAGAAGTTGATGCTAGTTCTTTATGAAATTTGCATAATTTTGCAAATACTCAATTCTCCCCCTACAAAACCAAGACAAAAATCTCTTTCACAGAATAATAATTGACATGTTTTATCTAAATATGTCTCTGGGAAAAAATGAAACACCCAAGCCTTTATGGAAAATGAAGCTCAAAGCATTTCATCCTGTGAAGACCTCATTAAAAAAAATAAAATCTCATGCATGTCAGTTCCACTGAATATTGAACCCCAACACTGAGTAACCAAAATCTATTATGAAAAACTTGCAAAGATCCACCACAGCAGTAATCCAAGCTAAGTACACCATTAAATGCTGAATCTAATTAATTACATTCTAGCAAAATGTCAAAGGTCAACTAAAAAAATTCCATATTAATTCAGTTTGACAGAAGAGATAATTAAATAATTTCCAACTAACTCCACTATAGGTACAATGTATAAGCCCCAAATAATTTTGGCAGGTTTCTGAATGTCACATGTATAGTACATTTCCTTCTGTCCTTGTGTAATGGATAACAGCTGCATTTTCACACATTAAATTATTTGTTCTTACAGAGAATAGTGTGAAATTTTATTCACCATTCCTCAGCCATTAGGAAAAAAATGAAGATTATATACCAAATTATGCAAATTGACACTGCTGATCTTTTAAAATATTGCTCCACGTTTTTGAGATAGATTACCAGGATAACCTCTGTACATCAGAAAAACACCGCAGTGCTGGCTATCTCATTTCCATTTTATAGCCTGTGTTACAGAGGTAGGTACATTATATTTCAGAGATATATAGCAAGGAGGCTTATAATTTATCCTTATCTGTGGAATATGAAGTAGGGTCTCAGAGACTCCTGCTTAGGGCTATTCTGTAGTGCAACTTTGATAAAATTGACAACCTATCTTTTTAGCCAAAGATTTATAGGACACATGACTGCTTCAGATTTGCTTTTCAGCCAGGAAGAGCAATTCATGTAGAAGGCTCCCCCAGCACATTGTGGGTGCAAGCATTACTGTTGAAAGGAGAGGAAAATGGCTTTTGCTGATGTAAATTGATGTTTATTAGCTAGGTGAACCTCTCGGTCCCTGGGGCTGGCCAGTGTAGGACCAGGGTGTCCAGCCTGGCAACTAAATTATGGGCAAGGAAGCTCATGGTAAGGAATGCATGCTCTCTATGAGTAAATGAGATCTGTAGGGGCATGAGTTGTGCTAAATTAAGAAAATTTTATGTCACAGAAAAGGGTATGACTACATTACTACATTACCCTAAACCTTAAGGGCTCTGAGACAGAGATCACTGCCTCCATCCACTGTCCACAGTGATGCTTCTTGTTTTTCTGGGGCACACCTCCTTCAGGCTAGCTCAGCTTTGCAGCCAGAGCCTCTGTATTCCTCCAAGTAAATTATTGGAAATTGGAGAACCTGATTGACTGATATCCTCAGACATATTCCTGATACAGTGCCCATGTGGGAGATAACGGGGCACTCAGGGGCTAGCACAGTGTCCTGCAATTTATGCCCAATACAACTGTACCTGCTCAAACAGAGTGTTATGATGATTAATTAATTCATCTTTGTAAAGCACTTTGAAAGATTAAAAGCTGCAATTAAAGTGCTTGGCTTGTACAAAGCTGAGACAACAAAATACTTTGGAAGAAAACAATAACTGATAACTTTGAATGTTAGTGCTGCCACTTAGAAATAATGCACAGACAGTAGTAAATTAATTAACTGGGTTTTAATGAATACTATAACCTAAAGGGATGGAAAAATCACAAAGACGTGCTAAAATATTCTGAATTGCTCAACAACTGTGGATAGCATCCAGAGGCTATACCTGGATATAAACAAAGGATGAGGAAGTGTTTTTTATACTGATTACCAAGTCTAGGAAAGTTTCTAGAAAGTCACTTATCTTTCTGGTATCTAAACATCAAAGAAAGTTAAATTGTAAAGCAAATACTATGCTCTCTGTCATGAAAAAGCTGTGACATAGTGTAAGAATCTGCTCTGCCTAGGAATAGTGTTGAAATAATCAATGTAACTTCAGTTTCATGCTCTAAACCCTGATCACTGTACAGCACAGAAAAAGCCATCTTTTCATCTGCTAACTGTAATGCAACTCCTGTTCTTTAATTTGTACTTGGAAAGACAACAGATTTATTCTCTTCAGGAAGAAAAATTTGCCACAGAGAAAAGGCCCTTGAGTAATTTGTTTTCCTAGCAATGCTTTTATGTTTTGCAGTACAGGTTGGTATTGTGAACCTTGAATGCAACTGCAAATATATGTGTAAATATACTCTGACAGTGTTTTCCTTCATTCCTTCCTGCAAAAGAATGCAGAAATTGCATATCTCTAAGATTAATGGAAACTCATCACTGAAACGAGAAGCACTGACTTGTCTTGCATATCTCATTTCTCAGGGTACCCTGTTTCAGCCAGGCTTGTGTGTGGGTATGACTCAGTGTTTGACAATTTGAAATTCATCCAAGGTAACTCTTCAGAAACTTATTATACCTTGCATTACAGTATGCTGTTGCCTACATTTTGGGTCGGATCCTTCACGGCTGTCAACTAGACCGGTGTTATGAAAGCAAAAGAAAACTCTGCTACTACAGCAATGGGGAATCCAGAAGCAGGTGAACAGCAGTAGAGGGAGTAACATAAGTGGCAGAAGTAGTATTGGTACTCTCTGCCCATACCACACTAATGACAGAATACAAACCATCAAAGAAGTAGAGCCTGGAAAGCTCTGCAGTCACATCTCTACACAATGAAATGGACTCAAACCACAGGTAAATAGCACTATCCAAACTTATAAATATTATCAGATTGTTACGCATACATTCTATTATGTTCGGTAATATTTTCATACAGCTGTATATGTGATTATTAGTTGTTTATAATGCACAAATCATCTATAGTATATGGGATCCAAGAATTGCTTGACACCAGAGCATGCACTGTCAATTTTATAGTCCAAATTTATTGTTTACTATTTGGCTGTCAGATTTATATGGACTACTACAATCATATATCAGCTAGAGTTGAGGAAACATAGTTGCTTTTTTCCTTAATTAGTCAAAGATAAAGATTATATTTCTCCAGGGATTGCAGGAGCAGCTACCACTACCTTGTAAGTGTCTCCAAGGCTTTCTACAGCCTGAACCTTCCTGGCTACAGTACAAATGTATATGGGTTGCCTCTGTCAGCCAGTCCCAGTTTGGCCCAATGACTGTATCATTGCCTGCTCATTACAAAGGAACACAGGTATGGTGCCTACCCCACTCACCTATCTCATCATGGCATTTCAGCTCCAGGAAAGCACCAAAACCAAACAACTCCAAGGCCTTAATGCAAGCAGTCTGCAGCAAATATTCTCCCAAGAGATTTTCCATTTGTTTGCCTATTATCTTCCCCATCATTCTCTTGGCTAAACCACAGTCTCATGGCCAGCATTTCCTCTTCTCTTACAAAACAGTATGCACACTTTCACAGCAAAACAGGAAATCCTGAGCCAGTGTTTCAGCTTCCTTCTCATTTCCTCAAAGATCTGTTGATTCTACAGGTTATCCAGCAAAGATGCCAATAACTCCATTGCCACACTCAATTCAAAGCTTATTTCAGAACAGCTGCATATCCTTCATGTTTTTATTGACATAGCTATCACAGGCTTGTAAAATTTCATTAGCTGTACTTAAAGACATTATTATCACGTTGTGTGTTTATATTATATAGAAATAAATCTGAAAAGAATCTTGCATCATTTTCATCCATAAATGCATAGCCATTAGACATGAGTATGCAAGTATGTAATACATCGTATGAAATGCAAACTTCCTTACACTTCCCTCATTATAAAATACCACAGGGAACTTTTGTACCTTAGGGATGAATTGCTTCTCCATTCTTAATCATTCCTTGGCTATATCAGAAAATACCAAGAAGTCATCAGTCATAATGGCTTCTGATCTGCATATCTGAATCCCTAACAAAAGTCCTCCGATGTGCAGGAATTTGCACCATTCCTGCAATTAATTCAGAATCTGAATGAACTACCAACATTCAACATATCCCCTAAAGTAAATATTTCTGTAAATATTTCATTTAATCAATTTAAAGAGAACATGTTTAAAAATAACACATTATAATTTCTCATCTAAATTTCAAAGCAAAAAATCAAAAAGCTATCTTTTAATGAGGTAAAAAGCTACTTCACTTTGATTTCTTTTATAAATGGAGTTTGATTGAAGTCTGTATGTTCCACAAAATGTTTTGATCTTGTTGAATAAGCAGTTTCCGTTGGAAAATTGTATTTTCATCATTTCTCAGAGAAATTGGTATTGCTCTATTAACTTCAGTGATTTACAGCAAGTGAGGGCCTGACTTATAACAGCAGCAATCTTTGCTGGTATATTGTGGACACTTTTAAACTGAAAAGGTATTGTACAATGACAGAGCATGCATTTTGGAAAGACTGAGAATGGTGGATGCTCAGTAAATGACTTTATATTAATCAGCTTTGTTTCAATGTGTTTCCTGGCAAGCAGAGCAGAAGATGAGCCTTAGCAATGAACCATTCCAATAGATGCCCACAAACGGCTACTGTGCTATTTGCTTTAAAATACAGATTTCAAAATGCTGCCTAAATCCAGCTAGATGGATCAAGCAGGGTCACAGCAAGACAAAGCTACAGCTGCTTGAGAGCAAAAGCTGTATTTCTGTAAGAGCTGACAGTCTTATCAACCACCAGACAGTGGGGACAGAAACAAGAACTTATGTTCATACCTGTTTATTGTGCATGCAAGCTTCAGCAAATGTAGATATACGTATATATAATATGTGCATGTACCAAAGGCACCTTTAACTAAAAAGCCCCAACCACTAATTTGCTGACGTCCTCAGATGACTCATTCCACTGTGACAATATGGCAGGGTTTTATCAAATGGTTTTGGAGAGTCTCAGAGTGGCTTAGCTGTATACATTGTTGTCGTTTGTATTCACTTATTCAGTGTCTTCATATTTTTGTCCTGTTCTTGGATCAAAAGAAACATTTTAATTCTTTTTTTCTGTGTATATGTAAGTACACTAAATGTTATGTAGATTTGGTATCATTAGGAATAGCAATAATGAATAGCTCTGTCAGTCCTATTTAAGACATAAGAGCAAGTTTGAGCTCCCTCAGTAGCATTTTTATTTTGATGGGTTGAAAATGAGTTGCTTGGTAATTATTAAGAACCATTTCTATGGAAACATAACCCCTGACATAGGAAAAAGATAGAAATAAAAATTAAAAAGAAATAGTCAAATCTCCCATAACTAATTTGTACCTAAGTTGCACAGTTTCAAACTCTTCACCTAGAGAGAAACAGAAGCAGGTAACCCCATGCTTAGAGTCAGATGCTTTTATGCTTATTCACCACAGGGTTTGTTTTCAGACAGTAGTTTCATGAACAACCTGAAAGGTTCAATAGTGACGAAAACTTACCACTGAGGACCATATTGAACTAACAGGGACATCATCCACATTGTAAACCTGCATTTGAGTCCAAAATGATCCTGACAAATTGGGCATAGTAGGTGGGGGAAAAAAAAGGAGCAGCAAGGCAAAATTCAGAGAACACTATGAATAATTCAAGTATAGGAAACAGCACCTACCAACAAAACAGAATGTGTTTAGAGTACAACCTAAAAGGAAGGGTTTTGAGGGGAAGTATAATAGTATTAAATGTAAAACATCCAAATGTTAAGCATGCCAAGGGCATGGGAATAATCTGTCTTCCATGTCCTTAAAGGTGCAGACATGTCATGGGAGTAAGATGCAGCAAAACAGTTTCAGGATAAATATAGGCAAACATTTCTACATGACTCTATGAAAAATCTGGCCAAGAAAGGTGAATAATCCTCACTGCTGAAGGCCATGAACAGAAGGACAGAAAAATATCCTCTCTCATAAACTGCACTTCCCAGATTTCTTCAGTGCCAGGTGATTTCTCTGTGCCAAACTTGGCAGCTCTCTGAGCCAGAACTGATCCCACTGACCTCACTGCAAGCAGCCTACCAAAACATGGAAACCTCTGACAGCACGGGTAGATACAACAGCAGTTCCAATAATAATAGCAGGGCTGTAGGTCACCATGTGTAAAGAAGAGGATCTTTGCCACACAGTATGTGCAAGAGAGTGAATTCCTCTGTGAAAGCAAATTATATAGGATCAGTTTATCCACCTTTACTCCAAGAGAGAGATTTTTTTGTTTTAGAATGAAATATAACATCACAGGGATCAAAACTGAACATTGTTTAGAAGACATCATCTTGTAAAGGCCATCACAAATCTAAAGGCTACAATGACATAGAAATAAAACAGTAATAATAAATTTGATACAGGATATTTCAATGACATATCTTTGAAATGTGTCAGTGCTGTATTGCTAAGGCAGGTATTTGAACAAAATGCCCAGAAGACTACCAGTTTCACTTCTTTGACCTGAGAAAGTAAGAAAGCTTATGAGGAAAATAGGCATGATCTTGCTCAAGAGAAAGAAAGAAAAGAATTTTTTTTTTCCAATTACAACCTTTCCTAGGAATTAGCGTGGGGACTGAAGCTTTCACATCTACTGTCCATCTAAAAGTAATTTTCCCTACTTTTTAACTGGAAAGAAATCTGCTCAGTTTTTACCAAGTTACTAATGTCAAAGATCTGGCTCCCTGCACTAGGATTATTTTCGATTTTGAACCCTGATTAAAACAAAAAACAACCAATCAAACAAAACCTAACCACAACCACACTTCTCTTGCTCATGTTGTTTCAGCAACTGAGAAAGTTTAAGCCCTGAAAAATAAATAATTTCCCTCAGTAGATGGAAAGCAAAATCTTATCTTGTTACTATGTAGAACTCAGTTTGAATTAACAAATTTACAGGTTAAATTGGTAAGGGTCACATACAAGTGGAGTAGACTACATGATTCCCTCCCAGGTGTAGCATAAAGCGAAGCCCCTCCTTCCTCTCATTTTAATAACTTAGTCCCGAGCTCCTGCCAATGCTCAGGCTATAGGAAACAGTTCACACAAAAGAAGTCCAGTCCTTAATCTCTAAAACAGGAGCAATTTAAGGTAATTCAATGTGCTATTAACATTGATTAAATAATTGGCAGGGTGAAGAACTGTCAGCTCCAGTGTGAAGTAGTTGCTCCATATTGGCAAACATTGCATGAGTAAGTCACTTCAGTAGTGCTGTCAGTGTCTCTGTGAAATACAAACCTCAGGGTGGGAGATGTGCCATGTACAGGTCCTTACCTGCATAACAGAGCTCTAGCCTAATGGAAGTGAGAATACAGAGAAGAAAACAAAATACAAAAGGGAACAGGTATGTGCCTAACAGGGTCATACTAATAGAGAGACAAATGCTGATAAAGATTATACCTTGTGGCTCAACAGAAAACATTTTCTCTAGATTATATTGTGGTGATTTATTATAGATGGGCTACAGTGATTCATTTCACTGAAGTAATTAAATTTCTGTTCACACAAAAATCTCATAACTCAAGAGGTTCAGCAATCCCTTGAGTTCCTTTCAAGAGAAAATGAAATTAAGGTACGTTGGTTATAGACAAAATGAGCAGACCAGGTTCATAAAAGTAAGCTAATCGAAAAGTTCTGTGCCATAGACACTCATACACTCAACTAGCTCTGTAGCCACTTGATTATTCTAATGTCCTTCATTTTATAGCTCATACCTGCATTAATTTATGGTCCATTCCATCAAAATGTCAACTGTATCCAATGTAAAATTTTATGGTGGAATAAGAAAGCATGATTGCACTCCACTGCTTCAGGCTAAAATAGAGGTGTTACATCATCTGCTCTCCAAGGTAAAGATCACAAACTGAGAATAAACAAGCATTGGAATTTTAAAACTACTTTTACTGTTTCGATGCTGTTTTGTCTATCATATGTACCCATGTTCCTTCACAAACCCCAGCCTGCTAAAGTGCAGTTGAGATTGTGGGTTTCTTCTAGACTATGTGTCTATTACCTTTCAGGAAAGCAAAGTAAATCAGGAGGATTAGGATCCAAGAACTACCCTGTTGTGCTCTTAAAAAAAAAGGAAAAAGGACCTTGCTTCACAAGTTGCTCAGCTTCCAATAATAAAGGTGTCCTATGCAAAAAGGTAGGCACTGGTCCAGAGGAAAAGCAGAACAACAGCTCCACAACTCTCACAAGAACTTCCTCACTACACAGACACAGCTCCTGGTAACTAACAAACATGCCACCCTCAGCTGCCCCCCTTGCCAACTAACTCACAAGGAGTAATTTTTCTTTTCCAGCAAGCTTTCCGTATGGTCCATGTTTCTTTCGGATGTTTGTCTTTGACAGGACACAGCACGAAGGCACTAACTTGGAATTTACAAAACTGCAGATCCAACCTAAGAAACTGTATAACCCACTAATTTACTGTGAATAGTGTTAACATGGAGATCAATGTGTCTGACATCCCCACTCTTCAACTACTGATCAAAGCCCACTAAACAATAGAAACTTTACTTTTAACTTTAGTGGATCTGTAATCACACTCGATTATATTAGCTTAACACATCAAACTAAAACTTCCTGAGCTGGCTGGCTACAGAGGCATTTCTAGTTTAAACACCAAAATTTAATGCAACTTTGCTGTAAGATGACACCTACTTTTTAAATTTGGTTCATGTAGACAATGTTTTCACTCCTATCTTAAAAAAAAAAAAGAAAAGAAAGAAAAGGAAAGAAAAAGAAGAGAGAAACAAAACGAGAAAACCCCTCCAAATATTTTTAATTCTGGTCACCATTGCACTACATGGGCTGATTCCTATCTGGTATAAACTGGAATTAAAGTCAGATCAGGTCTTCTGATTTATATATGTTGAAAATGTTTCCAACTGAGCTCTAGACTTACCTGATATTACAAACAAAATCCTGAATATGATAAATATCAGACTAACTGCTAAAAATCACACTACATTAAACTCAAGAGCATGTTTAAGGTAATTAGTTCCTACTATTCCCGGCTCAGAATATAAATTCAAAACCCACAAAAATTCTCTTCCAACCCATCTCATGTCCTTTCAATCTAATGGCAAGGCTGCAAGTTTTACTTCCTCTAAAATATGCAGAATTTGAAAAAATCTCAAGGTAATCAGAAGGGAATGATTTTGAATCATGCCACCTGAAAGTGAGAGTAAGTAAATCCACAGCTAATATAAATCCATAGTAACAGGAACAAATCTGATTTATCCTAGCTGACTAACAGTTTCATGGTTTATCTTCCTTAAGAAAAAAAAAAATTACATAACAGCATTACATAACTAGCTGATCTAGCTTGATTTGTTCCCTAATTAGTTTTCAAACTTACATAGTTGCTAGTCCTGAACATCTTTATGTCTTCACTCTGCATTCTCAAATTATATTTAAGCTGAAGATGAGATTTAATCCAAATCCTTCAAGTTGAGCACACAACTCCAAGAAAAAAGAAATTTGATTCAGCTTTGACTTTTTCAAAAAGCTCCCCCTCAATATTAAAAAGCCAGAATCCTCAAAACATTTTAAAAAAAACCAAGCTCCCTTATGAGTTTCACTTCAGAGCACTTTGAATATTTACAGACTCTACTTCATAAAAGAGCTCCAAAGACCACGATCAAATTAAAAAAATAGGTCTAAGTCTATAATTTAAAGCACCTCCCTAAAATTATATAGGCTCTTGAGAAATACTAGTACCCAACAATAAGATCCTACCTAACAATCATAGCAAAATCTGATACCAATCTGGGCAATTAATGCTAACTTTGTCTCCTGTCCAGCCTTCTCAGTCCTGACCTCATGTCCTGGCATAGGTTTTCCCCCTCAAATTAAGATATTACTACAGGTAACTAGAGAGCAGAAAGTGTCTCTTTGTGGATATCCTCACCAAATTGGACAAGACCATCAGGTCTTCAAGGTGTGAGAGAACGTGTTCATCAGTTAGCATTGCCTCTGTTAGGCTTCTGAGATAATAACAGCTCCACATGGGAGGTATTCAAGATGCACCTCTTGGTTCTTGGACCTTTCCTATTGTGCCCTGACAGTGTGTCAGGAATGCCACAGACCCATGGAGGAACAGCAAGGCATGAGGAAAAGGAAAATTCATCCTACTTACAATGAGAAGAGAGCAAGGAATGAAGACTACATGCAAGACTATTCAAACATCATCCACATTCAAGTCCCATAAAAAATTAAACCAAAGGAGCTTATCACGTGGGGAATGCATTTTGCCTGTGAGGCTATGAATCTATCCACTCCCTTGGTGCCCTTGAAGGGCCTGGGGAGGAACTCAAATAAAAATTGCCTTTAATTAAGCAATTTAGATCCTTGATACAGAGCCATGTAAGGAAGGAAACAAGACCAACTCCAAATACACTAGAACAAACAGCTTCAAACAAATGACTGATGTACATGAATGGCTGCTTTCTCTTATGCAAAATATTCCCAATATCCAAATGAAATTTAAAGAAAAACTAAACACTGTGCCTCTCTAAGCCTTCACAAAAAGACAAATACATTAAAAAAACCTCAACCGGCACAAAATATTTGATCACAGTCTTTCCCAGTATCTGGCACCATCTCAAAAGAAGCCTTTTTACCTAAGCAGCCAGAAGCTACAACTTTTTTCATGCTTGAACATCCCTTTGCTGGTGGGAGCCCAAATGCACCACTTATTGATACCTCTGGCAGAAGGCTGTTTGTTCCAAGAGTTCTCTGAATCATCTGTTTTCAGAGAAGTTCAAGTCCCTTTAAAATCCTTTTGCTGAAGTCTTTAAGGAATGTTTGAGTGTCAGACACACCTCTGCTTGGGGAGGCGTGCCAAGAGCTGTCTCAGCAGATGCATTCCCCTTACTATATTGCACCTACTGAGTGAAGAGCTGATTTCTCTCCCTGTGACATTCCCCACATCCATCCCATATCTACTGAACATAAAAATTCACCCCACTGAAGGTCTCAGTCCTGTTGTCTGCATCAAATTTAGGAATTTAGAAGTCCCCAGGCAGTAGATTTGGGCTCTTTTTGTTCACCCGACCCTGAGTTTCCTTGATAAATCAAAGGTTTGTATGCAAAGCCTGCTGAATCAAACAGCCAGCAATCCATATCATTCAATTTGCCATGCTGAGTGGAAAAAAAAGCTGAAAAAATTATTTTCACAAGAAACAGAAATCAAAGAGAAGGAAAAAACCAAAGCATCTCAGCTCAGTCTCAAAAGGCATTCACTCTCAAAAGACACTCAATCCCAAGAAAAGGAAGAAAAACATCACTGCTCAATGTAAGGAAGTTTTCCTAAACATGTAGCTTGCTTCTTGTGGCTCTCTCAGTGAGGTGTACACAAAATTATTCTCTACAGTGCCAGCATCGTTGCATAGAGTCAATGGCAGAAACAGGTGAGTGCTGTTTTCAGAAAGTTATTGCACATTACCACAGCTGACTTCAACAGTAACTTCTAAATGAAATGCAGATAAGCCCTCTTAATTCCAATTACCCTTTATTTTAAAGCTTAATTACAGTAGTAGAAGACTGTCATGGAATGATAATTACAATTTATTTAAACATCGATAAGTAAACATTAGGTTTTATTTTCCTACTGTGAAATGTATCTAACCTAATGGGCTGATAATTCCATTTAATTGTGTGCAAAGAAACTGGGTAATCTCTGTCAGGTATCATAAAATGGCAATGACTATTTTATCACAAGATATTAGCATTTTCCAAAATCAACTGCTCTTTTTATGAATCAGCAGTTCCACTCAGCTTTATTTAGTCCTCAATAAAAGGACAAAGGAAAAAGCTGGAGACTTGTGCAGTCAGAGAACATGGTCCACTTTGGGCCTGATCAGTAAAATGTAAATTAAATTGTGGCAGAACTGATCTTGCATCACTCAGACTTCAGGAGATGTGTAGTGACTGCCACAAGGCGGCGAAACCCTACCTTGAGACCCGAGGTATGTGCATGGCATTAATCAGCCAAGCCCCTCAAGCTATGTCCATTTACAGCAGTTAAAATCTGACCTGCATCTAGTTGTGGTCTTGGTCCTGAATCAGGCAGATACTGCTCTCAGACACACTGCTGAAAATCGGGCCTTGGGTTTTAAAAACATGCCCAAGATGACAATTGTTCTAAACGGGCCTTGTCTTCTAAACTTCCCAATTGTAATTCCAACACTCCTTTACTGATTACTGAAATGAAATAAAAGAATCAGTGGCAGATTTGATTGTTAAATACTTATAACCAGGTACTGCAGACACTAAGAAGGGCTCAGTTTAAGACTTCAGGGCATCATCAAAAGGTAACAGAACAGTTGGATCAAACCCTTGGGCACTTTTATTTCCACTCCAGAAAAATTAATAAGTGAGACTTTATCTGAATCCCATCTACCAGATGGTGTTTCTCCTTTTGCAAACACTCTTGAGTCTATTTCAGAATATGAAATAAAGACTTTTTAATAGGGAGGAGGTGGAGGGGTGGAAGGCATGACAACGTAGGTACCGAAACTAAGGATTCAAATAAAGAATATGAGAACTTCATTCTTCATTCAAAAGTTTCCCTACAAATCTCAGAAGAATTTTAATAGCTGCAAGTGCACAAATCCAGAAAGAGTGTCTACTTTTAAGGCAGTTGCATGTGGTATTCCACACCACGTTAAATCACCTTTCCCAATCTTCCTAGAGCTGCACAGAGTAAGCCCTGACTGCCAGGAGGAGTTTGGCTTCTTCTAACACCAAGCAAACCACTGTCTACTTGGAAAAACAACTTTAGTGATACAGTATAACACCCACTCTGCTCTTCACCACTCAGCTCAAATGGAAATCAGCTCTACTTCCTCCCATTTCAGAAGGGAAAAAAAGCAAACTAGTAGCTGGGGGAAAAAAAAAAAAGGTCTGTCTCTTGAGAGAAGAAGCTTCCCCCTTTGCCTTCTCAGTCTCAAACTTCCTCATCCACCTTTCAAAATACAGCATCAGCAGAACTCAATTCCATTCCCCAGGTCTTCCCAGAAGGAATGCATTTTTTGTAAAGGAAGACAGCATCTGCGACAATTCCCTCTGTAATGGTGACTTGGCCACACTGATTTACAAAGACTAGCATTGTTCTGTAGCCACTCAGACACCATGACCACACTTTCTGCTTTCCCATAGGACCTTTCTGTGATGAGATTACATCCAAGATCCCTCTGTCACTCACCTGGGCTACACAACACTGCATCCATCAACCACTTGCTGCTCTACAGCCCAGAGCATGCAGTGGGTGAGGACCCTTTCCAAGTGCTCTGCTCAGTTAAAGACAAGCAACTCCTTGAGATGTGTGCAGGCAGTTCCGAGCAGCATTTGCATGTTAACGCCAGTTCCGCTTCACAAGTCTGTGACTTTATGAGAAAGTTGAAGCATCTGAACATTTTACAGACAGAAAAAACAATTTGTAATGCTCCCTTTCCAAGAACCTTCATTTTTCTGAAACAGAATTGTCCATGTCTCTGCACTAAACGTTTGCCAGTGATTCAAAAAGGTACTGTGAATATTGTTTGACCTAGGATATAAATAACAAAAGAATGGAAAAGTTGTGGATGGGAAATCCCAGCCCTCAAAATGTGGCATCATTTTTGTTAATAAACACAAATCTATGCAGTTTTTACATGTGGATTAAGCTGGCAATGTTCTAGAAATATAACTGTCACAGAGTTGTGCTGGTAATTTTCAGATTTGTTCTGCATCAGTAATACTTGTATTTCTGAAGAGGAGAAAACATTAGAAGGTGGAAGATAGCAAACAGAACAACTATTTCATTATTGCTGCATCTAAAATCATTCAGTTTACAAACTACTGGGTGCAGAGATCTCTGCATGCCAATTATCCTGATATCTAGGTCACAAGATGCTTCAATGTGATTTCTAATTAACAAGCATAAATTACCATTCCAATAAAATATTTCATAAAATTTTTGATAGTGAGATTAACTTTCCTTTATCAATATGGTAAGCAATTCCAAAGAAAAAAATCTAGGTGTCTATGCTGTCCACAAGCCACATTAGCAAGAGACTTCATTCCTCATACCTACCACATTCACAACCTCATTTAGTTGCAGCTCTCTGGCTCCATGAGGCTTTTAATTGTCATGCAGATGGAGATCAGGTTCAGGTGAATAGGCTATTTTGATTAGATACATTTTTAAGACAGTGCGGTAACTGCACAGAAACAAATAGATTCTCACCAAGAAACAGCAGACTCTAACTTTCTAACATATTGATATAAGGTAAGAATTGCAAATAAAAGTTGTTTGTTTTTTTTTTAATTGATGCAGCAGAACAGATCTTTGTGTGGACTAAATTAGGTCCAGCTATGTCAAAAATTTTTTTCAGATTGGTTTTTCCCAGTAAAATCAGATGATTTATTTTACCCTGCCCTCTTCCAAGTGAGCTGGTTATAGTTTGTCTGACTCAAACCGATTTTTTTACTATGCCATGAATGTGCCCACCCTTCCTTTTCCCAGCCTTTTTCATTTCCAAAGATAGCCTCACTATGAGGCCAAATCCTTTCACTTTAAGAGCCATGGAGTTTCCACCAATTACTTGAGTCACAGTATTGCTGATTTTACAATATAATCTCCATAAATTACAGATACTACAATCAAGTACAAAAGTGGCATGCATTATTTGGTGTGCATGTGAGATTAGCATAAATGAATCATTTAATTTACTTAGCTTCACCATATCTCTGCAAATTAAAAAAAGGTATCAGCTAGTCTTCTCATCCATATCTTGTTTATGAGCCTATATCTGTCACTTAGAGTCACTCACAGTCAATGGAATTATGTACTATGAACAGTGCCAGTTAAGCAAAATGCATCCCCTTCATTAGGATAAGTAAGTAATATTCCTAAAGTCGGGAAGAAACTCTTAGCATAGTCTAACTTGAGCCAGGTGTAAATATTGCCAAACAAAGCTTCAAAATAATATTCTCCAATGCTAGAATCAAAGGATTGCTGCCTTGATAGCAAAATTAGGGAAGTTCTTTCCCTGCTGAAGACAATATAAAATAGATTCAGACATTACTCAAAATACATACTCAATATTGCTAAGCATGAGGTAAAGAAATGTGCAGACAACAGTGAGGGGATAGAAGTATTCAGAGAATAGCAGAATGAAGCAAGACTGTGAGTAACTGCATTTTGGCTCATTTCCCCCTCACTTAAGGAAGCAGCTTTTCCCAGTACTCACCTCTCTTTTTGCACTAATGAATGATAGGGTCTCAATTTATGAAAGGTGAAGGTGAAGTGGGTTCCTTATTTCCCCTGAAATAACACTAAAATAAACAGCACATGAAAGTCAGGCTCCTAGTTCTTCAAATGTAGATTCTGCACAGCTATCAGTAGCTCCACAAGAAAAAAACTTTGGTGGTGAATCCAACATCTTTCTAATTTTCTTCTCATACTTTAAACACACTTGGTCTCAGATCAGCCCTGAACCACATAATTGGCACACCACAGTGAGAAACCTTCCTTCATCCCCAACACTTTGACATTTCCATCCCTGCCAGAAAAGAATAACTAAGCTGTGAAACTTCTACAAAGAGAAATCACCCCAGCAACTTGATAATTTACCCTGTGTTTCATGATACATCTAAAAAGATAGTGAACCTGAAAACTTAAACCAACACATCGCCAAGGTGACTGGACTGAAGGTGACGCCTAGTGATAGCTGTGCAGGACACTTAATGATGCTCTTGCAACGAGACTGATGCAGAGGCACGTGCTACAAAAGAGTGCATTCTAAGCACAGTTTTGCATCCTCCGAGATCAAATACTTTTTGATGCTAAATGACATTCAGAAGAGTTCAAAGAGCACAGGATAGTGTTGCCTGCTTAACCCTTTGCCTCTCCTGACTAATTCTTCCAACTACAACTTAAAATATCCTTAATTCACTGCAGTGCACATGGGGTTATGAAGCTCTGCTAGGGTTTGGGACAATTTCATGGGACAAGAAAATGCTATATTTATTACATAAATAGAATTAGAATTAGAATTTTGATGGGCTTAAGGAAACCATTTATTCCAGGAGAGTTTATGAGGCAACTCATTCTGAGGGCCATCTCTATCTACACAGATGATACAAAGGGAATCAGGAGTAGTCAGCATGGATTCACTAAAAGTAAATCATGCTTGACCAACGTGATTGCCTTCTGTGGTGAAACAACTACCTGGATGGATGAGGGGAGAACAGTGGATACTGTCTACTTCAACTTCAGCAAGGCTTTAGACAGTGTCTCTCACACCATCTTCATAGGCAAACTCAGAAAGTGTGGAAAGGATGAATGGACAGTGACGTGGATTGAGAACTGGCTGACTGGTACATCCCAGAGGGTCATAATCAGTGGTACAGGGTCCAGTCAGAGATCTGTCACTAGTGGTGTCCCCCAAGGTTCAATACTGATTGACCTATTCATCAGTGACTTGAATGAAGTGGCAGATGTCTCTTCAGCAAGTTCACTGATGACACAAAGCTAGGAGGAGAGCCTGATACCCTAGAGGGCTGTGAAGCCCTTCAGAAGGATCTTGGAGATGGGCAGAGAAGAAGTGTCTGAAATTCAACAAAGGCAAATGCAGGGTTCTGCACCTGAGGAAGAATAACTCCACACGCTAGGAATGGATGGGGCCAACCTGCTGGAAAACAGCTCTGTAGAGAAGGACCTGGGGGTCCTGGTGGACAACAAGAGGCCTCTGAGCCAGCTGTGTGCCCTGGTGGCCAAGAAGGGACCTGTTCAGACTTGAGTAAAGATGACTGAGAGGGCACCTCATCAATGTATATGATTATCTGAAGGGAGGATGTCAAGAGGATGGAGCCAGATTCTTCCTGGTGGTGCCAAGCAATAGAACAAAGGGCTGAAAGCAGTAGCACAATGGCCTGAAACTGATGCATTTGAAGTGCCATCTGAACATGAGGAAGAACTTCTTTACTCAGTGAGTGACTGCACCCTGGAATAGATTGCCTGGAGAGATTGTGGATTCTCCCTCACTGGAGATATTCAAGGACTGTCTGATTGCAATCCTGTGCAATCTGCTCTAGGATGAGACTGCTTGTCAGGGAGGTTGAACCCGATGAGCCTATTGCTGTTCTCTTCCAACCTGACCTATTCTGTGATTCTCTTGCCTGAGCAGCTCCAGAAACAAAAGAATTCCAAACAACAAAAGCAAAAACCAGGCAGTAATTCAAGGATCTGTGTAGAGGTGTCTACATGTTTGAGTTCCCCAGACAGTTAGTGTTCTCCAGAGAGCAGTTCACAGCACTCAAGCAAAGCACCAGGGTACTCCAAATTCCCCTCCTAATATGAAGCAACTTTTCCTTCTGAATCCCAAGTTTGATGGTGCAAATACAGTTCCCCCTTTCCACACTATGCAGAGAAAGTGCTATGCAATACTGAGCAGAGACAAATACGCCCTCCCTGTGGAGTTTCACTCTTAAATGTCACTGCTTGAAACTTTCTCTGCAGATACTGCACCTGGTATCACTCAACAGCACAGGCCAGATGCACTTTGAAGGGCTCCAGGATACATCTCTTCTTTCTTACTGGGTGCACAACAGGTGCTCCAGGGTTTATCTTGCTCAGCACATAGAACATCTTGGATCAGCAGGAGTCACTGCCTTTCTTCCTACACTGCATGCTATCTCCCCATCACCCATCCAGTGCCATATTAAATTATTCATGAATGAAATAACAGTTTTCAGCATTAATAATTTACTGCTACACCAAGGGGATGTGTAAGGTAAAATGTAACTGATATGGGAGTCTGAGCTTTGGCAGCTTTTATAATACTCATTCATCTAGTATTTTCCATCATTAATCCTCATGCTCTGCTGACTAGAACATTTGCTCAATGACAAGCATATTTCCCCACTGACATGGATCTGGTACATAGGTTCAGTACCTGCAAACAGGAAGCATATTTTTGTTTGTGGGGCTTAATTTATTAAAGTGCTGACATCAGATTTTGCAAAGTCTCGGTCTCAGGAGAAGTCACATGGACCTAAGTAGGTTTACTTGCTTAAAAAAAGACTGCTGATATCAGTACAAGCTGGTGAGGATGGGTCCCAGGTAAGCATGCAATAATAATGCAATTAATAATGATTAATAATTTATTATCCATCTTCACAGACAGTCCCACTGCCTTTCTTGTCAGACTAAAGACACAGCCTTTCACTTTGGGGAGACCTGAACTAAATGTATTTACTGAAAGCCTCATTGGAAAGCTCTAATTCACTGTGGCAACAGACAGGTACTGAAGAGATGCAGCTATGGGGAATTCCTCTGGACAGGCACCAGAGATGGAGGTGTTCACTACACTCCTCCATTCAGGCAATGGTGCATTTGGCATTTCCTTGATCTGACCCCTCTAGCCATCCATGAGATGAAAGTAAAAAGATCATGAGCAATGTACCTCTGAGTATATTCTATAAAATCAGGAAATTCAAGTGCTCATTTCAATACTAAGCTAAAATTCCAAAGAAAAGGGTTCCCTCCTTGCTGTTTCTTCCTCGTAACAAGAAAAACTTGGAAATCACTCTGATAAACCTAAGCTGCTGCTACACCTAAGCATCAGGGTAAGCCTTGATTTGCAGATCAACAGACACACAACAGTTCATCTAACTTAGAGCAAACATCAGAGTTGAACTGGGTGGGATAGCGTGTTGTCCCACACCTTATCACTGTTAAACCTGATGATATCCCCCTCCTCTGTAATATCTAGATTAAAGCCCTATCAATAAGTCTCACTATCCCTTGACTAAAGACCTACTTCCTCCTCTGATAGAGCTGAATCCTGTCCAAATTCAGCAAGTATGGGGCCATGTAGGCCATCCCATTATCAAAGAAACAAACAATTTTGGCGGTGACCCCAGACAAAAAGCCATGTATTAATACACTGGGTCTGTCTGTTTCTTTCAATTTCACTACCTGCAGCTGGAAGAATGGAGAAAAAAATAACCTGTGCCCCTGATTCTCTCACCAACCATCCCAAATCCCTGAAGTGTCTTTGGATGGCCTTTGGATTACGCTTTGTGACTTTGTCACCACTCACATGGAGGACCAGCCACATGCTGTAGTATGAAGGTCAAACTAGGCTAGGAGATCTCCTGGCAATGTCCTTAACCCAGGCACCAGGCAGGCAGCAGATCACCCTGATGGGAGGATCCTTTCTGCATATTGGACCCTCTTCTGCCCTTAGAAGGGAATTGCCTTCCACTAAAATCCTTCATTTCTTCCTTGTGCAACTGGTCTTGAGACAAGGTGCAGGCCTTTCTGGCCTTGACAACATCTCTGATGGAGAGGGACCTTCATCCTCATCACCCATTGATGGTCCTGCCACGTCCAGAGCCTCATACCTATTATAGAGAGGCACCTGTGAGGGTAGGTAGGCAAGGAGAGCTTTTGCCTGTTGCCCTGAGCAATGACTTGCCTCCATCCACCCTTTCCTGCTGACCTACTGCCTTCAGCCTGGCAAGGCATGGATATGGGACCCCTGTGATCCATGCTTCTTTCTGATCTCTGCTCCTATCTCAAGGAGGCTAGAGCATGGTTCCACTGGCCTACCTCCTCCTCGGAGTCCCTGATATTTCCCAACCTTCCTACCTTATATTTTAGCTCTGTGAACAGTCTATCATTCATCTTGGTCACACCTTACACAGCTTTCATCTCTACTGCTGTCCAATACCAGTGCCAGGCTCTGGCACTCCCTGCAGCCTGAGACCTGGATAGCTGCATGTTCTCATGCAGGCTCCATTTGTGTCCCCACATCCTTTCTGATGAGTGTGGAGGACACGACTCCCTGATGAGTGGTTACCATATCTGGGCTACTCCCAAGAGGGTGATAACCACAGAGTGAGCTCCAGAGCTGATAGGGTGACTGTGCCCTCCCTTCATACCCTTCCTCACGAAATGCTGTGCAAATAGCTCTGCTGGCCGTGCTCCCTAGAGATATTTAAACGTCCTATCATTGCCCCTGGCCATGCTGGCCTCACTCGTGAGAGCTGCCTGGTCCTGGTGGGCCTTGGTTCTTGCTCCAGTTTCCCTGACCCCAAGAACTCCCAGCCCAGCCCATTCTAGTGCTCAGTCCTGATGCCGAAGGGGTTTTTGATTTTTTAATTTTCACATTTTGTAGATTTTAGAAATACTTGTAATTGTAGCAAATGTAGATGTAATGTGCTAGTATTTTGGCAGCCCAAGTTCATTGTTTATATAGCCTAACCCCTACCACAGATTAGTAGCTCAAATTCTTTTAGTTATTTAGGCTCTCTTCAAGGTAAAGAGCTGACGACTATCAGAAGGCCTACAGAATGAAACATAAACAGAGCAAAGTGACTCAGAAAACTGGAGAGCGTCCAAAAGCCCGAGAAAGAGGAGCTGATGATGAAGAGAGGGTCTCGCCGACCCCAGCCCCAAATCTTGGGGGTGGAACAGGGGTGGGACTGGGGCTGGACTGAGAGATGTGTAAAATAATGATTGGAGGGAGCAATATTATAAAACCATGGAAATCAGTGTTCAGGGTGCACAAAGATGTCATCATGTATTCCTGTGGGCACTTAGCCTGGACATTAAAGAATCTACCTTTTTATCTCATCCCACAAAAACTTGGCTCGGAGTCCTGTTTTTGGGTTCTCTCATGGCAACAGCCTCCAGAACTTACCGTAGCCACTGCTGCTGTCACCACTGTCATTGCTTGTCTCAATGACTGACATAAATAAATTATGAAAACCTGTTTCAGAATGAACTCTCACAAAAATGATATTTCAGCATCTTGTTGAAAAAAAGTCTCAAAGGACAGGAAATAGAAGAAAAAACAGTATTTCCACCTAAATTCAATGACATGGCAATTTATTATCTAATTTACCAAGTGACAACCTGAATATCAGAATACATTTAAAGACCAGGTTCATAGTTACTAGATCTCTGATTTCTTGTAATAATCATATTATTTGAAAAATGTTAAGTAACAAATTGAACACAGGACTTTTTTATTGAGAGCTGGGCAAAGTCCTAACAAGTTTTATTAACTTGGCATACTGAGTACTCTCATGGACTTACAACATGCCAGAAAACATGTCATGATTTTCACTAATTTGCTTGCATTTGCAATAATTTGGCTGAGTTTTCCTGTAAAAACAGTTTTTAATCTCCAGCTTGCTCCAGACTCATTCCTGGATGAAAACTCACAAGTTTGCTCATTTCTCTACCCTTGCCTGTTCACTTTACTGGGTCATCTGCAACAGACCACATTTGTCAAAAGCAGAAGACAGAAGGAGAATCCAGAAGCTATTTGCTTTCCAAGACACCTGTACACCAGTGCTGGCTTTGCCACTTGCCTGTTGCATCATGTTGGCCCAGTCACTGCTCCAGTTCTACCATCCTGTGACCTCCCTGGCTGAGGAGCTGTCCCTTGCAATGCACTTACACAGTCAATAGCATAACAGGGCCTTGATATTGATTGGAGCTGGCAGCTGCTATGCTCAAGTACATCTTAACAGCAATAATCAGAACAAGCAAGAAATGCTACCTGAGGAAGGGAAGTGCAGGGAAGGCTTTGTCTGTACCGTGCAATGTGTCAGCACCAGTGCAGTAACCAAAAGTACTTAGAGGAACAGAAGGAACATGCTCATTAACCAGATCCCACTCAATGCTGTTGATCTTTTTACTGTATTCACAATCTAATGATACTGAGTATTTTAGAACATGTTACTGTGAAGAACAACCAACCAACATATAATGCAACTGTTCTGACTCAGTGGAAAATTGCTGCTGTTTCACAACAAAACTGCAAGCACTAGTAACGCAGACAGTTCAATTGCGCTTTCATTGCTACACTGGTGCTGCAGAGTGCTCCTCCTATGGGTGGTGACCGGGTAGTTTCTTGCTGAATCTTACAGAACCCTGCAGATTTCCTGGTGCAACCATATACAGGCATTTTGCAAAAGGGAACAAAAAAATATGTTTTTGCTCGAAGACATGTTAAGGAAGTCAGACTTTTAGAGAGCTTGTGATGCATTAGCTTATCAGTAAATAATGCATTTTTCTCTGCAAATTTTTTCCAAGGGAGAGAAAGCAGATGTACATATTGCTTAAGACATACAAACAACACACCAACAACTTACATGGAGGAACACACACTTATCTAACTGAGAACTAAGTAATGAAATAGACACCTGGACCCCAATTCAGACCTAAACCCAGCAAATAATCAAGGCAATCTTAATGTTAGGGACAGACTGTTTCCTTTTGGTTCTAACTAAACAATTCTCATTTTGCACAGTCAAGTTTTCTCAAGGCTTCTAATTCAGTCTTTTGGGCAATGCATACAGAGGCATGACTGAGGAAGTGTATTAACCCATATTTGCACTAAGGCCTTGATACGAAACTCTTAGCCATGATAATGCTGTTCCTGGCATCCGTTAGCCACACTGCAGACCCATGTGTCCCTGGGTTGTGCATCTTCATCCTTAAATGGCTTGTACAAGCACTTTGAACTTCATATTCATACCAGAGCTCAGTACTGGCTAGCTACCCAGTCACTAGAAAGGAGTTTTCCAGAGCAGATTAAATCCTGTATTGAATAAAGAGGATCAGGGGAATCTTTGAAGCCAAACAAGATGTTGTGCAGTTGTAGGAACACGGAAACCTCACCAACATGGTGTTAGTGCAGATGCCAGAGTCTCCCAATGCACAGGGTTGGTAAGGATGGTGCATCCACACTGGCAGCCAAGCAGAAATTTCCAAGGTGATATGCCATCTCTTCCCAAACAGTAAGTTTAAAACAAATTTGGATGTGTCTATATGAACTCAGAGAACGAGGCAGAACTGGTAAAACTGAGCTGCCAAGTAGCTTACTGGGCCTGTGGCAGGTGCTCCAGAAAAATACATCAAGTCCCTCAGAAGGAAACCACAAGTAGTTGCAGTGTTTTAGGGATGGTTTCTCATCATCACTAGCACCAGTCCTATGTGGTGTGGCAGAGGTACCTATCAGCACAAACAAGAGAGCAGGCAAATGCACTACCAAATGCTGCAAGCAGCTGATGAAGTAGGTTTTCATGAAGGCTCATTACAGCATTACAGTCATACATCCTTTTTTTTTTGTTAATGTAGCTGTATTCTTAGAAGTGTTCCTTTTATCCTGCTAAGTGCTCACTGCTTTCAAACACCTACCTGACAGCTGTATCAGAGATCAACCCTTACTCAACTTTGTCCTTTTAACCCTTGTTTAAGAAGAAATGCCTTCCTCAAGGTACTTGGTTGTGGACTCTATTTTCTGAGTGGGCCCTTTGAGGTTGTGCAAAACCTCTGGCTCAGAAAAGATCTGTCTTATCTCAAGATGTGTGCCAGAACTTGACTTAATCACATTTATCCTTACTATATCTTTACACCTCTACAACTTTAAGCCTTTCTTAACTTAATTCCTTTGGGAAAGGTTAATTCATTTACACTTTTGATCGCTTTTTCCTGCCTGCCTCCCCTCTCACCAGCCCTGGAAGATGTTACACCTCCCAGCTGATAGTCTGTAGAACAAAAGTTTATCCAGCTGTGTTGTGTGATTCAAGGAGTTTCTGGAAAACAGGTATCTCTAATAATGCAGAATAATACTCTTCTCCCAGTGGAAAAAAAAAAGCCAAGATAAACAGCTTAAAAGAAAATACTGTGATTTAATTCTCTCCGCTTAAAAGATAAATTTAAAAATGAGGTGATCTTCTAGAATTCACTCCTACATGATTCTAAAGCTCTTGGATGCTGCAGAGTGCAATATACACCTACAAGGGATATTTGAGAGATAAGGAAATAAATTTTGCCATCAGGCAATGGAGACAGATTCCAGAAACCATTAAAAGTTTTGTTAACCCATTCTGCAAACAAGCACCCTATATTGGCAGTTCTCCTTATCAAGCACATTTCAGGAATAATAAACTGGTAAAGTGAATTGATTATGATGTCTGAGTGCCAATGTAAGAAGCAAATAACCTGAAGTAGAAGATTTTTTTAATACCTCAGGAAAACCATAACATCATCTGTAACTGGAACTGAAGAGGGAAGAACAGAAAGTAAAATAAGGTACATTTTAGGTGCATATATGTAGCAGATGGGACAATTAATCTTCAGAATCAGCATAGAGAAACAATTCGGGTGAGGTTATAGTTCTGCATGCTCTATAAGGCAGCAGCTGGAAAAGCTTCAGACAGTTATAGTAGGACAGTGATGGATGCTCCACAATGGATACTTGTGTGGGAGACCAAGTACGTGACTGACCAGAACAACCCCTGCATATGCAAAACAATTTTAGTTGCAGCTTGTGATAACCAGCTATGGTGAGATTGAGTGCCTCACTAAGTACTGTATCCCCCAAAACTGTAAGCTGACCTCATACACATGGAAGATTATTTGTCTTCTGCTCTTCCTAGTTATCCCTCCTTCAGCTTCATTCATTACCCTGGGGAGACAACTCCCGAGTTCTACAATAGCCATGATCAATTCCAACCTGAGGGACTGCTGATGACTGGATACCTGCAGTGTTTGATCAGATATGATGGAGCACCCTGAAAAACGCACCATAAACTCTGCCCAAAAGAGCTCTGCCTAACTAGATGAGAGGATTAGGTGCTGGGGGGAAATCCCAGGCAGAGAGAGCTTAAGATAGCTTGCTCAGACTTACGCAACAGAGCAAAACAGGGCAGATTCTGACCAATTTGCTTTTAGCTTCACTTCTCATCTGTCAGAGAAACATTTCTTGATAAAAGGTTCTTTTAAAATTATTTTAGTATAAAGACTAAACTAGGGACAATAGAAACAGTTGCAGTTCTAGCAGCTTATCTCAGCTGACAATCTGACCTGTTCATCTCCTGTAGTATGGACAATCAATTTTCCCCACATCAAAATATGCTGGCAGTTTATAGCAGCAACTCCCTTTTTTGTTAATTAAGAATGCAGTGTACCATAGATCATAATTATTTTTTAAAAATATCTATGATAATTCATCATGTGAACAGACAGAACATTTTATCATTATTTTAAGAAAAAAACAGAGCTTGTGTTCTTGGAAAAAAGCTTTCTATCTTCTAAGATTTTAAAAGCAAAACCAGAGAGGATCAGACTAACAACAGAATGGTGTTTTAGGAGAGATGAGTATAAGGACCTTTTTAGTTAATTCATTAAAATCTGCCCTGTGACCTTATCTCAGTACACCAAGCCCTGGAGTGCAGAAGTAGTGTAATAATTGGGTTGTGTGTGCAGCATATGCTTTTTAATGAATCTATGATGCACGTTATTTCACTTCAGCCAGAGGAGGAATGTGCTCCTTCAACACATTTTGGCATTTTTGTTTCTAACTTCTAGATATTTACAAAAATACATAACAAGGTGCTACATTTGCCAGAGGACAAAATAGGTGCAACCTCTCCTGTATTTCATGGTTGTTTTGTTAGGAGCTTGTTCTTTGAGGAAACCAGACAATTGCATGAAAATAGCCTCATCACGTTCAACCCATGCCTCAGCAGAGATCCATCCTGCTTACTGCAGTGTTGAACTCCAGCTAGCTGAAACAAATACTTCTTTGTTCCTCTGCTTAATCCCCAAAGGGCAGCAGCCAGGTCAAGAATAACAGGCACTCCCTGCTTCCTACTACTATTTTTTTCATATAACCTTTAAAGGCAGTTCAACAGTACACAGTGCACTCACAGAACAAACTCTGAAAACACACACACAGAGTCCATGCTTCCCAATCCATGCCCCAACACACAATGATCAGATCTCTCTCTGGAGCTTCACAGACCACTGGAATGACAACAAACCCCTCAGACTGCCAGGCAGATGCTTTATCTGCTCTAACTCCCCCAAGAAAGAAGAACTACTAAAGTAAGGACCAGACTGCCAAAAAGCCAACCTGGAAAAAGGGAAGCAAAGGTCTTCTCTGGAAAGTGCTCACACATCTAACACTGGTTAGACAGAACTGTCTGGATTTCTCCATTTAGTCTACACTACTAATGACTCCAGCAATATATTTATAGCACTGTAACTCAGTGAGCATCCTTCAGCTCCATGCATGAATCTACAGTTCATTAATTTTTAAATGTTTGTAATAGTAGATTACCTTTTTACTCCCCTAGGTCTAATTCTTGAGGTGAAAAGTTGTTTCAAAAATCACTTGCACACTAATATAGGTTGATCAACAATTTGCATTTGCTAATGATGTTTAACAGACCACAGTGATTGCTGTCCAGAATTCTTCTAAGAGGCAAAGCAAACATCTAAATTATAACTTTATAACATCTGCTTCCTCTAGGGGAGGATTTCTATGAGGCTTGACAGATGCAAGAGCTCTGAAGAATGGCTGTTACAAATGAGCCAGCTAGCAGAGTCTTGGAAAATGCAGCCAATCTCAGCTTATTGAAATGAGCTCCAACCCGAGGCAGAAATAACACACAGCTGTTCCTTCTGACTGCTGTTCAGTAGCTAGATGGTAGCTTGTGATGGTATTAATAGATCTAGTTTTCCAGGTGGTATGCAGAAAAATAGCCCACCATTTCATTGTATCAGGTATTATTTACAGTGTATTAAACAAACAAACAAACAAAAAAAACCCCACAAGCTAGCAATGATAGTGCTGAACAAAACAATCAACCACTAGCCAAGTCCATAAATTAGCTTTCCACTCAAAACATGATTTTGAGCATACCACACTACGAGTGTTCAGGATCATATTGTCTTTAGAGAAGTGAACAACATCCTACGACTACAACTCTTCAACTGAACACAATTCTTATTATAACTTAAAGTGAATTTTATTTACTAAGACCAACACAAAGGAAATTGGATGTAACATATCAGCCATCCCTTTAAACAGTAATTTTAAATCTGCCTCTGAATGCTATTCCCAAGACACGCCTCTGATTCAAGAAGTAGCTCTCTTCTGGAGAGACTGAAGGAAAGAGGAAATTCTATGCTTGCCACAAGTCCTGCAAAAAAGGAGGAAACCCAGAAATTATATACCTTTTTTAAATTTGTTGAGGTGGTACTCCATTTTTCTTTTCTTTAACACAACTTGTGAGAAGATGTAACAGGGCTCCTGTTTGTTAGTACACCCTGTGAAACAAATCCCACGATCAGAAAAAACAGTGCTATAAGTCTTACAGCTGGGAAAGAAAGCAGGAAGAGCAGATACTTTTTATGGCCAAAGAAGCCCCATGAAGTCAGTGGCAGGCAGCCTGCTGCTTTGGACTGGTTGCCTTAATCAACACTACACAGGATCCCCTCTCAAATCTTTGCAGTTTCATTTCTGTTTTGGGCCATGGGAGGACAAGCAGCTGGGACTTGGGCTGATCTCTGCAGGACTATATCTCCAAGGCCAGCTGTTGATTCCTTTCCTGGAAGAGATAGACAAGGTCTGGGAAAATCTGTTTTACAAGTCTCCTGTCGAAAGGTGAGCAGAGTTAACTTTCTCAGACAGCAGGAGTGAGGGCGTATGCTGGCTGTGTGTTGAGATGTGTGTTTTAACACTGCTGCTGCTTCAGGGAAGGGAGTTTGACCACATAACTGCTTTTCCCCTGTGTGGGAGAGCCTGCCCATACAATTGCTTCCATTCAATTTTGGGTCAAGCTGTGCACAAATCACACTCAGGCTGTCCAAATCACATGCCGGGTATAAAACCACAACCACATCTGTTTCTCATACAGCAGTTCCACACAGCTCTGTACCCTTCTGGCCTCACAGTCCATAATCTCTACTAAATTCAGTCTGTATCTGACAGGATAAATTCTAATTAGCATGTTGTGCTTTGTCTTCTGAGATCCCATAGGGAATAACATATATTACTTGCCAACCTAAATGGTACTTTTCCTTGTGCCCAGCCTCTGGCACACAGAGAAACAAAGGCCAACTATCTTGCAAAAGGGAGCATCAGCACAGCTTGCTTGTAGAATTTGATGGCTATAAGTGGTGAATAACATTCATCAGTGCCCAAACTGACAGGATGCTTATCAGTGCCAAACTGAACCAAAGTTCGATGGGCTCACAGCACCAGTGCAGCATGCCAGGCAATGCTGCTGCTGTTCCAGTATGTGTTGGGACAAACGTGGTGCCCAGAGGAATTGCCTACCACCTAGCCTGGAGAGAGAACAAAATTTGCAGTGATTTAGAACAGTAGTAGTTCTTAGTTTTGCTCAGTTTCCCTTAAGATACCTTTACCAAAGTGGCTCAAAATGCAGGATGAATATTTAACTCCTTTGTTTCAGAGATGCACCATCACAGAGAAACAAACTTTTAATATGCAGATGAACTTGCTGTGTTGTAAAGCTCACACTGTTGTACAAGAGGCACTGAACATACAATTTGTCTGCCAAGGCTGGGGTATATTATCACACACCCACAGTAAGTTCCAGGTGACTTGCAGAATACAGAATGAATGAATAGCACGCACACCAGACAGCTGATACGGTACTTCAGGATACAGAGGCAAGTTGCCTAAACACTATCATTAAGACTCTCTTTTCAATCACCTACCATTTATAACCTTGAGCTGTTGAAGCAGAAAAGAAACAGCCCACTGTGAAAGCCATGTGGAGCTCAAACTGCTTATCATTAGGATGAAGATTTTTGACTCAAAGGCTATATGCTACAAGCTGAACCACTGATAAGTACTACTGAATAGCACTCCTCAAATATGGGGAGACTTGTCAAGTCAAGGAGCCATAGAGCCTTCCTAAATAAGCAGTCATAAAACTCATCCAAAAAGTAAAGGTACTTTCCCTTAGAGTATCTTATCCCTCACAAGTTATCAAGCATTCCCTGAGAAAATTAAGGGCAGAACATGTTATTGTCCAAGATGCTCACAGACAGCAGACTGCAAGCAGGTGCAGACAGAACCTGCAATGAGGTTTTATTTTTCAAAAGTACTCTGAGAACTTCTCTTTAATTATATACCATGGTAACCTTTCCCTAAAAGAAAGGCTTTATACACTTGTTACTAGAACTGAAATCACCCATGACCAAGGCAGCAATTCGGAAGTGAAATCCTTGCTGCAAAAGTGCATCCCTTGCAAAAGTCAGCATTTTACAGCTACTTTAAGAGGTAATGGACTTCCTAAACCCAAAATTGAACTCCTAAATTAATTCTTGAGCAGTTAAGTTTTCTAGAGGCATGAGCGTCAGCACATCCTGAGGGAGTTCACCTCCAAGTAGCAAAACACAGAAGTCACAGAGTAGAGGCAACCCCTCCATTATCTACATTCTAGTAGAAAACTGTTGCCCCTTTATCAGATCACCCAGAGATAGGCAGTCATGTGGAGCTGATTCTAAAGTGGGGACATGTAAGCGAGAAGGCTGCAAGGACCAAATGAACCTCGGAGAAATGCAGAGTTACACAGCACGGACTGGAAGGAAAGACGATTTTCTTGCATCATGAGCATTTCTGAAGCACAGAGCCACTCCTCCTCCTCCTTCCTGTAGACCATAAAAAGAAAAATTTTGCTTTGAGGAGAAGAGCCTAATGTCTGAGCAAAAGATATCAGACCTCTCATCTAATTTTGTTTTCCCAGAGTAGAGCAAAAATGAAGGGTTTAACAAGAAGATGAGGAAAAGCAGCACTGTAACATCTGGTCCCCAGTACTACAGCTTGTTCTAGATGCAGGAAGAAGAAACCTCCTGCAGATACATAAGGACCTGCATGCTACCAGTGGCTTTTTATTTTTCAATTATTCTAATAAATGAAAGAAAAAGAAGAATTTAGCACTAGCCAGGAATCGACTTTTTCCTGACCACAGTCATGTAATCTGTAGGATGGACAATTCTTGCCACCTGCATTTAGATCTAACATCGTTTCATCAAAAAGAGTTTGATAAGAAAGAAAACTTTTCTGGACCAATTTTTTTCCCCACTCAGTTTGATATAAAAAGCAGCATCGAAGTACTCACTGATGACGTTACCTAGAGAAAATGCAGTACACTGAACATACAGCAGCTTCTACTGCAAGATGAATTGGAAAAAGACAAACACTTCAACATAATAAAATCAGGGGAGAAATCACTTCCAAAACAGCTGTAATTGAACAGAAAAGGGAGAAGCTGCTAAGAGAGATTGATTAATATT
>JAOXXN010000471.1:17768756-17785617 GCA_026770055.1 Myrmophylax atrothorax | reverse complement strand
CCCCCGTCTGTTTGATATAAACAGCAAAATCAAAGTATGCACTAATGATGTTACCTAGAGACAATGCAGTACACTGAACATAGAGCAACTTCTACTGCATGATGAACCAGAAAAAGACAAACACTTCAAAACAGTAACATCAGGAGACAAATCACTTCCAAACCAGCTGGAACAGGACAGAAAAGGGAGAAGTTGCTAAAAGCGATTGATTAATATTAGCACCCTTAGTGCTGAGTGACTGGGAAGATCTTGAAAACATTAAGAGAAGATGTTGAACTGTATCACTTCTCAGGTCATGTACAAAGAAAAATGAAACTAATAATTCAGAGTATATTTGCCCCAGCATGGTGATGGTTGTTTCAGATCCATGGATACAAGTCTCGGGGGGATCTGAGAGTTTTGCTCTGTAGTTCAAATCAATGGTTGAGAAACAGTGCTCAGATGTTCTCTGCTCAACGATTAAAGGATTAACAGAGCAGGGCAGCAGCTTTCAACCTCTAAAAAGTTCTGAATTTGTGTTTGTACATGCTGAGCTTTTAGGGCTGCCCAAGCAGGAGATCATTTGAATGGGATTTTCAAAGGCATACAGAACATACCTAGTTCCTTTTCATTTTATAAAGTAAATGAAAAACACACATTTCCTGAAATTAAATCTTGATCCTCCAATAAGCTCAAGAAGAGAACAGACCTTTTCACCATTGCATGGTTCATGGGGTGGGGCAGGGCTTAGTGGGTAAAGACTGAAACACAGGGAGTTCTGAGAAAGTTTTATTATCACCTGCAGGGCCTAGAGACAAGAAATAGGAGTGTCAGAATTTCACCAGCAATTGCTGTCATCAAGATGTCCTGAATGCTCAAACTTGAAAATAGTCTTAAATTAATGATTGACTGGATTAGATACTGGATTATCAGGTATTTGAAACTCAGTTGTGAAAGGAAGATTTACACTGTGTTTGAAATACATCTTGAGTAAACCATCTCTGTTTTGTTGAAACCATAATAATAATGTCCATAATTTCTTAACATAGCTTAATGTTCTATATGGCTCTCATGCTTTTCAACACAGGAACTGCCAGAAGACATTAAGCCTGTTCTACACTCATCATGTGTCCTGAACCTCTTCACAGCAGCGCAGGCAGGCTGCTTTATTATAGGTAATGCACAAAACCAACATGATTGACAGAGCATAGAATAATCCATTTATGGGGGATATATCTCTGCAGCACTTTCAGCTTCTCTACCTCCCAAAGCTTCTCAGTTAAGAACAGTCATACAAATAGTCCTTTTCCCATTATCCATAAAGCTTCCTCAGCTTTACTGCCCACCCATAGTGCCTAGCATGTTAGCAGTCCCCCTCTAAAGGCATGATCCCTGTTTCCATCACATTTGCCCAGTTTCAAAGATCTCAATCTTCTGATCTGCTTTCTTTGTAGACCTGGTGTTTTTGCCTGACAGGCAGATTGAAATTTATTTTCCATTTTAAATGTAAAGCCAATTAGGCAGTGGCAGATCAAACCAGTCAACTGGCACTTCTTCAGCTAAGTATGTGAACTGTAAAGGTCTCCTTCTATTCTTAAGCTCTGTCAACCCTTTACACCATCTTAACAGCTTGATGCTACCTGGAAAATCCTTATAAATGTACTTTCTTATACTAAATTAAGGTAGGTTTCTGTCCAGGCTCTCAAATCACTTTAGTGCTTATTACTTTATATCAACTCTTGTTTCTGTCACTGTTACTCAGCCTTCTCTGGAAAAAATCACTGAACTTCCCTCAGAGCCATGTTTCTGCTGGAGGCAAACACAGACAAACACCTGGAAGCAGTAAGCCTTCTTCAGTGCTAATGGTCTCCTTGCCAGTTTGGAGTGATGACAGCTAGCAGGTAAAGCAGCTGCGATACAGGAGGAGAGGTCAGACTCGTCCCCACAGATGACAGGACCAGCAGGTACCTCAGGCAGTGCCACCTTCCCTCGGCATATCAGGCCAAATCTTGTGGCAAGAAGGTTGAGCTTACAGATTCACAAGGTGAGCCACACATCACACACCACATCCAGAGGAGATAGGGAGTGATCACACCACTGCAATCACAGAGCAATGTGGGTTTTTAGCAGGAATAAAACCCTTTTACCTTATTCTGTAACTCCATATGTGGCAGAGTAAAGACTCATAGTTGAAGTTTGACAGTTTAGACAAGGAATACAGTGACAACTAATGGTGTGAGGACATAACTATGAAAACAACTTCCCTAGGTCTCTAGTGGGTTCTCTAGCACATTAGCTCTACCATAAAGAGCATAAAAAAAAAAGAACTAGCTTCTGATCAAACTAGAAACAATTGTGTGCTTTTATTGTTATCATAATTGCCATATTTTACATAATGCTAGAGTAATTGTTTCCTCATGATCTAAAAACACACACATCCATGAAACTGGAAGGCTGAAAAGTAATGCAAAGCAGCACCAAGATGTGCATTACTCCAAACTGAGCCTTGCTGGCAGCAGTTGCCTACCTGCAAGTCTGCAAGGCTTGCTGCACCTCCATTCTGACTGTTTGTGCAAGGACCCTGTTGGATCCCAGGTGGCCACTCAGCCAGGCTCCCAGTTTGCCACAGCCCTGATTCCCTGCCTACCCCCAGCAATGGAAGATCTGCACTTCCAGCCCTTCCAGGCTGGAAGCATTTGCAGGCATACATACACTTTCCCCAGAAATAGGAAAGGGATAGTTCAAGATTGCTTCAAAAACACAGATAGAGCACATGCTTCTGAAGAGATGAAAGCCACAATGGGATACTGCATGGATACTTCCAGCAAAATTATTTTAAATGCTCAGAGCTTTGGCTCCCAGTTCTACACCATTCCTTCACGATTAAACAAGTGCATCACTGAGCTTGTATGCTATTTGACTAACACTGGATCCAGAGCACAGAAGTTGAAATTAGACTTGTAGTTTGAGGAGAGAAGAAAAATACTAATTTCTTAAGCTAAAATTATACCAGCTATCCAAAGCTGTTAAGCATTGTGGAACTCCAAAGTGGTGTTTTTGGCACCAATGCAAATAAATGTAAACTGAGTAAAGACTGTATGAAAACAGCATGATGAAATTTAAATACCAGTAAATAATGTTTTCGCTCAACAGGAATTTAATTTAGAAGATACTGTTTAAGTTATAACTACTGTAGCATTTGCAACTAGACAAAGAATATAATTCATGGGCATTTTTCTTCATGGGCCAGAATATGTGAGTATAAATACTACTGACATTTTGCTACTGCAGAGAATCTGCTATCACCATGTAATCATCAAAATAATACACGAAGTAGGATATATCAAGTGCATGATAGTGTGCAGTGTTATCTTTAGATACAAAAGTTGACAATGAGCCACAAACCCCAGAAGTTATAGCCATAACCTACATGACTATAATAAATCTGTCCTACTGTACCTTACAGTTGCTGATTCTTGATAGACCACACATTGTGGAAGATGATTTTTTAATCAGACTCAGAGATTTAGAGCTTTTCCCCTACAAAGCAGTATGCTCTTAGCCCTTGGAAGGATGGGAAAACATTGGTTGAATTAAAACACTGCTTCTAAGAGGAAACAAGTACGAAAATGTTTCTATTCAAGTAGTTCATATGTGGCTTTAAAATAAAAATAATGCTAGAAAATAACATCACTAAACAACAACAGATGAGGCCTGAGACTTTGCACTTGCCAGAACAAGAAAGGTGGCAGGCTGCCACCCACTCCTGACCTCATTGCTCCTCTCCCACTGGACTAGCGCCATGACTTGAAATGTGCCTCCAGTGAACCTGAGTCACTGACAACAGTTCCTTCACACCCACCCCACAACACTTTGAGTCCTCTCTCTGCCTGGTGAGATAGGCTTTGCATGTAGGAGGGAATAAGCCAGTTCTCCATGTGTCTCCAGGCTGCCATCAGTCACAGGCTTCTCTAGAGGAATGCAGAGGAAGATGGTCTATGTGGTTCCCGAATGCCTGGACTCCTGAAAGCAGATGCCTACAACTGTTTGCTACTGACTGCCTGTGTTTGCCACAGGTTTGAAGCAGCCTTAAAGTCACAGGCACTGGTTCTTGTGGGGGACTTTAGAAAGAATTGACAACTTTCTGACACAGGTAGGGGTATCCCACAAACAATGGTGTGATGCTTGACCTCATACTAACAAACAGGCTAGGTCGTGTTGGAGACGTGAAGGTTGGCTGCAGTGACCATGAGATTGTGGAATTCAGGATCAGGCGAGGAAGAAGCAGGGAAGAAACAACTATGGACTTCAGGAGAGCTAACTTTAGCCTCTTGGAAGGATCTCATTGGAATAGGCCCTGCAAGGAAGAAGGGTCCAAGAGAGTTGGTTGATATTCAAGGATCACTTTCTCCAGTCTCAAGAAAAATGTACCCTGATGAGCAAAAAATTGGGCAAAGAGGGAAAGAGACCTATGTGGATGAATAAAGAGGTTCTATCATTACTCAGGTGTAAGCAGAAAACATATAGGAGATGGAAACAGGATCAGGCCACTTGGAATTAATAGAGAGAAGTTAGAGTAAGTAGAAATGAGACAAGGAATGCCAAGGCCTATCTAGAATTAAATCTGACCAATGACGTCAAAACCAAGAAGAGGTTCTTCAAATACATTGATAACAAAAGGGAAAACTAAGGATAATGTGGACCTGTTACTAAATGGAGGGAGGAGCCTGGTAACAGAGGATGTAGAGAAGGTAGAGTTACTGAATGCCTTCTTTGCATCAGTCTTCATTGACAAGAGGAGCTCTTGGGAATCTCTGGCTCAGGAGATCAGAGTAAAGAAATGTTGGAAGGAAGACTCTTCCTTAATCAAGGAGGACTGGCTTAGAGAACACTTAGGCAAACTTGGTAGCCACAAGAGCATGGGCCATGACCCTTCCAACTTTCCCCATCCTGTGATTCTTTGATTCTTTAAAATATTGGGTAAACCCTCTCACAGTGCTAACCACCCTTCAGCTCAGTTTGCTTTGATTTCAAACCAGCCTTTCTGCTCTAGGGACTTTCCCATTGCTAAAGCAAGTAAATTCTTTACATTTTGTTCACCAGCAAATTCTTCAGGTCTTGTGTGGCTAGACTTTGCTATGTAGCCTGAGCCTACAAGACCAGAAGTAACGAAGCTCTCTGCAATAAGGCAGGAGCAGCTGTCTGGCTATAACCCTTAAGAAAGCTTTGCAGCCTTTTAGAGTCTCGTGTGTCGCAGCTTTCCTTTCTCCCATCACATTAATAATGCTTTCATTGCTGTTCTTTTTGTATTTTATCTGCATATGATAACTTCTAGCTGAAACTTCCTCCTGTGAACACAATATTTCATCCCCGCTGCCCCAGTAAATGTCTCATTTGCACTAATGTAGAAATGTGACAACATGTTGCCTAGTGACCAGGAGCATTCCCCTTCACCTTCTTCTCCCACAAAGCGAGGCTTTTGCCATGGCAAATAAGTGAGTATTTTAATGTTACGGAATTAAGTTTTATTAGACGTCAGCTTCCCAATAACATTGGAGAGATCTATAAAATAGAACTCCACACATCTGCTTGCCAAATGGCTTTCTAAGCCTCCTAATGTTTCCATTTATGCAATACAATCCTATTTTATATGTCATTTTACAGCTCTAGGAAAAACACTTTCCAGTCAAAACACATTCCAATGCATATATTTGGCTTACAGGAATATATAGAGGAGCCCGTCCAGTGTCTATCCAAAGAATTGGCTCTCTTTTCCTCCTCAAACCCCAAACAGTCATGGTCTGTATTTCACCTGTATGTTAACAGGCTTTCCATTACACAGTTAATAATAAGTGCAGGAATTACGAAGTGAAGTTCTTTCGTTTGTGATCTACAGGTGGTGATAATGGTCCCTTTGGCTTTAAAAATTTGTGTGTCAGATTAAAACAGAGAACGCAGGATGATGCATAGAGCAGGATGTCATCTGCAGTGCTGCCAACACTCAGCTCACAAACCTTGGGCTTGGTTCCAAGAATACACACAACAGGCTTAAAACTCAAAGATTTTAAATATGAAAAAAGTAATAGGATGCTTGCTTGTTTTAGTTGCCTCCTGTTCTTTTCATGCTTCACTCATCACATGTTTCTTCTGTCAGTAGATAGGAAAAGGGCAACAGTTAGAAACATGCCATGACGTATTTTCAAATAAAAGCTGCCAGTCTCACATAAAATTCCAGTTTCTGAAGTCTTTGAAGAAAACAAAGTACTGCAAAATTCAGTCAATTCACCTGTGGATAACATGGCAGCAAATTCCTCTGCCATCTAGAGACAACTTTTCTGTGGCACCACATGATACTGCTCAAAGCTTCTCAGAGGGAGACATCATCCTTCAGATGAGTCTCCAGCTTCTCAGAGGGAGACATCATCCTTCAGATGACTCTCCACTCTGTCTCCCTTGAAACACTGCACTGACATCTCTGAAGTAGCCAACCACCAGCATCCAGAAGTTTCATCTGTATCAGGAACCAAAAGGAGATATCAAAACTTCCCTCCCCAGCAATGACAACTCAAGTTCACAAAGTAAATTCTGGCATTTTCCTGTGCTTTCTGGAGCAGACTCAAATATTGACTTAAATACGGCTGCATGAGATATTCTCAGCCAAAATGAACAGGAGATTAAATGTGCAAAGAATGAAGCAAAAATTCTGTAAGAGGACGCAAGAGAAATAACAGGTCCCTTCACATATCATGTTGTCTAATGTTAAGATCATTAAAATCCTTGAATGCTGCCACAGACAGACACTGTCTCTTGTGGAAAAGAAATATTATCTCTCTTGTAAGAAAGCAAGAGAACAGCCTTAAAAAAAAAAAAAAAAAAAGTGGAAAAAATTCAGCCTTTGGGATTTGGTTATGAAGTTATATTTACTCCATCCCTTTCTGAACAGGGATTTGGTTTAACATTTTAAAAGGCTCTAATTCCCAGTTTCATAAATGACTTTTATTTTTTAATATAACAGGATTCTAATTCAGTTGAGCATATCCAAAAAATACACAAAAGTTAAGTAGAAACCATATAAATATTGTTCAACTTCCAGCAAGCCTCACTGCAGTTGGCAAGGGTAAAAACTACAGTTCAGCTTTGGAACAGCCAAGAGGAAGGACAGCAAAGGCAAAAGTAAATTAAGTGAAAAATTTCAAAGAGAGGGATGGAAGGCTTTGCTGGACATTGTTAGACTATAGGCAAAAAGGAAGGACTTTCAGACATAGCCCAAGTACCTAGGAAAAGCCACCAGCTGATGTGCCTTAGGCTGTGAACAAGAAAGCTTTCCTGCTATTAGATTTCATTCTTGCTAAGGGAATTTGGAATTTTCCCACCCATTTATAGAGGAGCAAATTCTTCCAGCTAGAGAGAGCATCAGGGATAGAACTGTTGAGCTGCATTTCTACCTTCTGAGTTGTCTATAGTAGTGATAGCTGGCATAAAATTTTGCTATGGGTTGCACATTTATGGTCGCAGATTTTATTAAAAAGTTGTGGGAAACATTCTTAATAAAGCCTTTCTTGGGTGTTATTTATGAATACCAACAGGCCAGATTCATAAAGTAAATTAGAGATTATGGCTCTTTTTGGCTCTAAGTATAAGGGGAGGGGGGAGAAGACATGCTGAAATAATGTATCAAATACATACTATCAAGGTTTTGCTTCTTGAAGCCTTTTCCCATCTTTCTCCCCATTTAGCCTTCTGTCTTCTCTAGGATCCTCAGATGGCTGCTTTGAGCAATTCAGTTACTTTCCATAAAAAGAGACAGAAACCAGGTCCTTGAGCTCTTATACTGATCAAGAAACAAAAATTCATTTCCTACCTGCTCTATCCAGGGGAAAGGCTGGCACTTGAAATGCAGCCAGCTCACTCAGAAAGTCAACGAACTTGGTAGATATGCTGTGTATGGATAATAATTATCTACCCTATACCAGGGCCTCATGTATGCCATGGGTTACGCCTTTCTAATTCAGGGCCTGGAGACCACGGACCAAGAGTCGTTTGGTTGGGAAACAGGAGGAGGTTATTGCTCTTGAGAAACACGTGCAAGTACAATTCCATCTGTGCTGCTGCCTCTACACCACATGCATCATCTCACTAGATACAGACTCCCACATCACCCAAGGCAAATCGGCTTTAGCTGCCTCACGAGTGTAGCTGAAGCAGAATCTGTAAAGTGCTCTGCACAAATGTGCTGTGCCTGTAGGAAAGCAGAGAACACACCCTGAGAAACCCTCTGCATGGCTGCTTGTGGGGGCAGGAAACTTTCCAACCATTTCCTCCCCCTGAAGCATTTATAACAGGATGGGCTGCTTGATCAGTGAAGAAACAGAAATAAAGCACTAAGTTTCTGGCTTTAGAGTGGTGTGTATCCCCAGCCCAAATTTCCCTTACATTCTGCTTCTTCTTTCATTTGTGCTCTGCACTGCACTGACACAGTCTGCACAACTCCCAGCCCAGTGTGGACTGCCCCACATTGTCATCTTGCCTAAGTGCTTTATGTATTTTTGAAAACATCACCATATTCTGCTAGTTCAAAAGTCACTAAGTCAATCTCAAAAAAAGAAAAATAAAAGAACTACCTGAAATCAGAAACAAAATGAAACTTATTTTTCTGGTTGCCATCTATAATTTTTTTAAGGCATATAACTTGCATTACTGACAACAAAGTTCTTATGAAGTTCTGGGACTTGGAAGTCAGCCCTTAAATAGCATGCATAAAACTCATGGGAAGGAGGAGGAAGCTGAAAGCTAAGATCTTTTGAGAAAAAAACATAATGGGCTACTGAGAGAACAGAGCAGTGAAGACAGAAAAATCTGAGAAAAAATTAAAAGCTCCTGAGGAAGCTGGGCCCCTGCTTTACTCCCCAGATATATGGAGAACTTGCAATGCTACCAGAGCAGTTTTCTTTGCCTTCTCTTTAAAAAGAACAGGGAAGATAGGTGTTGCAGGTATGGAAAAGAAATACAATACTGTTCTTCAAAGCCCGAGTGCCAAGACAGCAAATAAAATCTTTTTAAGTCAGCAGAAAAGTGTGCTTGATAAAATACTGTCAATTTTCGGCAGCACAACCTGGACCAATATGATGGAAAAAAATAGGTAAGGGTATGCCATGGGAGTCGAGCTGGGTTGGAAGCAAGGGAACTAGTGGTTGGACTGTTTCACAGCAAAGAAATTATTAAGAAGTTTCCCAAAGGCAGAACTAAATATCCATGACATGCAGTATTTAAACATGAAGGGGAAGAAAGCATCAGTTAGCTATAACATAAGGGATATTTATACACTTGCAAATGGGGAAGTGCTCTGATTTACAAGGTAGAACAGCCAAAAGCCTTGCTTCATTACACCTGTGAGACTGAGAAGGGCTGTCTCTTATCTACTTTGTATTTTCAAAGCAGAAGCTATCCAAACACTGTAGAAGCATTTTTTTCAGATACTTATTTGAGATCTTCAGTTTCCAAGATTTTATAGCAAAACAATTAATACATCCATCTATTTTCATGAATTTTTACTAGAAGTTTCACAAAACAATTCTGAAACTTTTCATTTATTTTAACTTGGGGAAAATATTTTTAAAATGTTTACTAGATGTCAACACTGTTACAGATTCTCTTTGCACTGCCCATATTTCTCATTTATGGTATTGATATGACTTTCATCTTCAATGTCTCCTCTCTGTCCCTCTCACTCCTGAACTTTTGTACAAAAGCCTAGTTTAAAATGGTAGATAAACATGGTAACTTCCTTAAAGAAAAAACAATGTGCCAAGTTCAAAGTTTTGTATGCTTGCTTAAGTGTGTTCAAATATGCTCTAATTCGTGTCACAACACGACTACTCAGCTGTATGTCAAGCACAGTCAGCATGCTTTCCAGACATCTTTCTTAGAAGATGGGAAAAAAACTCCCTGAAGATCCTGATCATTATATAACTACACTAAAAGCCCCCTTATTTACACATATATGCAAAATTCAAGTAGCAACAAAACCCACTTTCTTCTCTATCTTCCATTACTTCCTTCCTACTTTATTCTCTTTTCAGTGGTAGTCTTCAAAACTCGGACAGAAACGTCATCTGACTAATCAAATAGGGAAAAAAACATTTTAAAAGATGAGCAAACAATTGATTTCCTGGAAACCACAAAAAATAACCCTGAACACACCCCACAATACTTCAGGTAAATCATCAGTCATATTTTGTTTTTATAGTCAGTTGAAAAGAAATTAAGTTAACCAAAGGTTGTTGTTACATGTCACTTTTAAATAATTTTTTTAGTGCTAAATATAAATAAAACACAAGATATTTTAATATTAAAACTGAAATATTTGATTAATAAAAATTCATTATAATGTATGCTTTTCAGTTTTGCTTTATCCTGCAACAGGCAGTCAATTCCAAAATGTATCTTTGACAAATGAACTTTTCACCCAAAAGCTGTACTGAACCATAATAATCAGAATGCATACACTACCTTATTCCAAAGCTATAATAACCTTATCAATGAACTCCAACATTAGTATCTCAAAAATAAGTATTATCTTAAAGCAGCCAGCGGAGCAAGACTGCTGGGCATGCAGCCATTTCTAAAAGTGTACTGAGAGAGATGCTTGCAAAAAAGAACAAAACACCGCATGTTGGAGGAGTTATGCTGCCAAAAGGAAGCACATCCACAAGCTGCACAAGCTAGCAGCGTAACTATTCCACCCCCTTGCTTTCAGCAGAACTATTACATTGCTGTAGAATCTAGAGGAGTTGGTGAAAATGGACCACAGTGTGCTAAGCACTAGGCACTCTGCATAAGTACAGAGAACTCAGAAGTCCCTGTAGTGCCATTAGCTAATCCCTGGAAAAAGGGAACAAGGCCAAAGTGGTAAGACCTGGCCAAGATAGCAGTAAAGCTTCAAACTCTTAATTCCCCGATAAAGATTTAATTAATGCCAACTACAAAATCTTTCAGATTGTTTTTACGATCTAACCAAGAGCCAAGAACACAGGTTGTATTTTTAGAAGTGACCTGAAGCCACGTTGCTCAGCATCCCAAATACTCAAGAGTCAAACTGAAACCAAGGTGTCCAGGAACTACAAGGATAAAAACTATAAACCACGACACAGCTGGCATTTGTTTCTAAACAGCAAATGCTTTTCTTGAGTGAACTTCTCATTTAAGCATCCATTTTGTCATTAAAGAGAACAAACAAAGAAAAAGACCATTCCCAGAGAAACTAGGTATCATTCTTGATTAACCAGCAGCTCATCGTAACCCAGGAGAGAAATGACAGAAAATATTTTAATATTTTAATGTATACCTCACTTGCTTGAATGCTGCCAAGCTTGAAGCAAATTTAACATAGATTTTTGACATTAGGAGAGGAGCTTTATGCCTTTTAATTGCAGTACTTTTAAAAATGCCTCTTTTTTTGATAAGTTTTGGCATTTTTTTTAAGTGTATGCCTTTTTCTTGTGTGGTTTTTGAGCTTGTAATATGATATAATTCTTAATCATGAAAACACTATAGCAAAGGAATAATTTCATACATTTTTTATTCTGCCAAACTCTCCCACATAGTTTTGATCCAAATACAAACAATGCAGAAACTTCTGTGCACTCTCACAGATTCAGTTTGGCTCACACTTTTAGGTGGGGTCAAATGCCAGTGGCGAGGGAAAGCCATGAAGCTGCTGGGCTTCCATTTATCTACTTGAACATAGTGTTCAGATCTCCTAATCCATTCAGATTCAAGGGAAGGATACAATTTCTTCCATTAAGCAGCCCAAATATTTGCCCGTCCTCTCCTGAACATGGACAATCATGCCATGCAGAAGTACTTATTATGAGACCTGACAGTCATGGAGGAAGTATTTGCAACCATACAAACAAACTCCTGGAGTCAGAAGACTTAGTGTGACTGCATGTCTCAGGATGTGCTATTTGCAACACTCCTCTCTGCAGGGAATATTTGCAATTAGAGAATTAGCAAAGACTTGTATTCATATAAAAGTAATAAAGTCCAAAAGAGTGAAAATGTGCAGAACTGTTAAAGTGTCTGTGGGAAGGGCAGAACATAGAGGAGGAAATCTTGCCAGAAGGGAGTCTAAATATTAGTGCTCTATACTAGTTTAAGAAAAAAATACAACCCCCAGACTTTTAATTATTTAACAGCAAGCGTTTTCGTTGCCCATTTACTTTGTCCGGTGGAATTTGGTGCCTGTAACTGTAAAGAAATAAGACTCAGAAAGGATGAGGGCAGTCCCAGACTTGTTTGTTTCTTTTAAAACAGTGCAACTGAGTGCCTTGAAATCTGTTTAGGGATTTGCAAGAAAAGAGTGAGGTACTTTTATATGAAAGTTACATGATTACAACAAATCCTGCAAAAAACCCCACCCTGGGCTCATTCAGTACCTTTTGAGTTTGAGTTTATAGCTGGGCTGTCACAGGTAAACACATAAAAATAAGAACCACCCCAATGGTTACATTAGACCATAGAAAATTAGTTGTTAAATTGCAGTGTTGTTTTAGACATGTACAGTGCAGAATAAAAAACTGCAGGGAACTTAACTCTGGTAATATTTACCCCAAAGGCCACAAGGTATAAAGATGTATTTTTTTTTCAAGAAAGCAAACAGCTATTATTTAGAAATGGTATTGTCTTTTTCCCCCCCCTCTCTTTACAGAAGAGGTATCTGGTCTTGACAAGAAAGTATAATTGCAGTGAGACACAGCCCTCTTGCAGACACGTGCTGAGGCGCAATGTAAGTTCAGCAGGAAATGCTGACACTTTACTGTTCCACCAAAAAGCAAAATCCCTTCAAAGCGTCTTTCAAATAGGATTCTGGGAAATAGCACAGTGACCAAACCATTCCATTTTGGCAAAACAACGGTCTGGCTTTCATTTGAGGGTCCAAAACTAAGTTTAGAAATACTGTTTAAGGAGTGAAGAAAACAGTTATAAAAACGTGTGGGTGGCTTAAAATGATCCTTTTGAAATGACCAGGAGGAGCTTGCTGAACTTCCCAGAACAGACCCTTTCTTAATTTTCTCCTAGAAAATATCTGGTGTAAACTGACATCCTCAACATTTCTTTTATCTAGTGATATTGCTGACTAAGAAGACACATTCCCTACCATCCTGAACTTAAACACTATGGATGGTAGGATGTTCACTGATGCAGTTACTATAAAGAAGTGCAACTGATATGGCCTGTTTAAGAAACTGTCCAAGCTGTCAGAATTTTGCCCTTTCAATTTACCTAATGGCAAGGCATTAACTGAATTTCTTCACAGGATCTACCCATTTCACACTCCTTTCCCATAAGTACAAATGGGTACGATTTTCTTCCTATAAAGGTACATATTGCTCTGCTCATACAAGTCTGCAGATGGACAGGACAGGTTCTCATGCAAAGATTATTTATGTATTTTTCACTCAGATAAAAGATGTGAAATTCAGCATCACAATTCATTCTCTCCTTACTAAAGGCAAAAGCTCTGGAAATCCAGCACCAAGACCACAGGTTGTCTCACACCAGCACTTCTCATGGCCCCACATTGCCACTGTTTAGACAGTTGGTTACTGCATATCTTAAGTACACACACTTGTGCTCCCCTCACTATCAGAAACTGATGAGACATCTTGTGCAGGTAAAAGCCATGTGGGGAAGAGATCCTTCCCAGAAAGCAAGATTCTGATTCTCTTTTATGACCAGCCAACACAAGAAAACAGCCTGAAAGACATAAAACTGCATCAGGTCTAATGTTTTTTCAAAATAATTATTTTACTCTAAGCTACATTCTGCTTCCTAGACACTTAGCAATACACTGAGAAACAAACCAAAACCAGCTACAGTAACTCAAGGAACAGGGGAGATCTTGGAAGACATGAACAAGCCCTTCAAGTATAGTGGTTCTTCTATATCCATTTCCCAAAAGCTGAGAGCTACTTCAAAGATTAAGATAAGGAGGACAAAAAGGTCTTTATCACTGGATATTTCATGTTTTAACTCTGTTTTATTTCATATAGAAGTGCAGCTGAAAATGGAGCAGAATGACCACTAGAGAAGAATCTTCCCATACAGGGTGCTCCTAATTGCAAGCTGCAGCCTCCAACTCTCCCCTGGCTGCCTATCCCCACAAACCATATGAGTCTCACCAAGTCAGTGTCGTTAAACTTGTGTAATAACTCACTGTCACCTCTTACCCATGTCAGAACCCAGAAAAGTCTCTCCTAAGTAAGTGTGGCTGTAAAACCTCTTCTAGGCTACTACATCCTTAAAACCTGCTGTTCCTCTGCCTCTAAAGCCAAGCCCACAGAGCTCTGAAGTCCTTTGTTCTTACATCATTACACAGATCAACTCATTCCCTTTACCTCATTTTTAAAAATACATTTTTTTTCTTTTTATCTTTACCTTATTTCTCTTTTTTTCATTTTAGGAATGCTCCCTTGTCTAAGCTACTCCATTGTGGATTCTGAGTCAAATGAAATGTTTATGGCTTTAAATATTCTCTGACATTCAGCACCACAGGCCATATCCATGGTTGTAGACTTTCCACCAGGCTTGTTACATTAAGGCAGTGCAAGCCTCAGATCAGAGATTCCCAATCTCTTTGTAGTCAAAGCTTGTTCAAGATCACTAGAAATGATGTGTCCCACTGGGGTAAACTCTCCCTCTTCTGTTCAAATAGTGTAGGGCTGCAGAGAGCTTCTGACTTCCCACTCCCTCCAGAGCAGCTCCTCCTGTCTCACCTCTCTTACTCTTTCCACCACCTACACTGAATCTTCTCTAAGATATCCAGCCGATTTCCACAGCAAGGCACAGGTTCAGCTCTGCACTTCATGCAAAGAGATGGCTCCCCCTTAAGAGCCATTGGTAATCACATTTTTACACAGTTGTAATGCAAAGATTTGTCAGCAAGGTTTCTGCCAGACCAGCACCTCCCTTGTGCCACTTCTTCATGTCTCTAGGAATTTCCCCCACCCAATACACAAAACATTACATCAGAACCAACTCATAGAGACATGGAAGCTGCTGGACATTGAACAACTCTGTGGGTTTGCAGCGGGCAAGGGTGCAAAGATACCTTCTTTTTGAAAGGCTCTTAGTGAAAATCAGTGCCTACTGAAGCACTGTGCAATGTTACTCTATTCACAGCAAGCACTGCTGAGTCCTCGGGTGTCTGTTTATTCCCATAAGATTTTCATCCAGTTTACTAAAAAATAAACAACTGAAGAACAATGCCACACATTGCTAGGTGTTTGCCCTGAGTTGAATTTTTCTTTTTCACCTGCAGGTTTCCTGTTAGATCCTTACTTTATTCCCCATCATCATTCCAACATTTTTATATTAATTAGATTTTTATTACTTCAAGCTGATTTCCCTTTTAGTGCAAGTTTTTTTACAGTTGTCACTGCAGACAAGTCAAATTACAGTTCTAAAATTCATGTCTTTGATTATCTCAGATTTTGCCAGTACTTTACCTATAACCCTACCTTAAAATTAATATATTCTACTATGCATCATAGAAAGCTAGAATTTGGTAAGTCATCCTGAACAGGACTAGCCACTCAAAAGGGTGGGCAGCACTTTGAAGCGCTTCACAGTGTCGTGGTTTAATCCCAGCTAGTAAGTAAACACTACACATCCACTTGCTTGTCTTCCCCTGCTCTGGTAGGATAGGGAGGAGCATCAAAAAAAATGTAATATCTGTGGATTGAGAGAAGAACAGCCTAGAAACTGAGAGGAATTAAGATATAATAATAAGAATTGTAATTAAATGGGAAACAACTAAAAGAGAGTGAGAAATAAAACTCAAGAAACACAAGTGATGCACAATACATGTACTTGCCACCTGCTGACCAATGCCAAGCTTGTCCCCGAACTGCAAGGTACAAGCTCCTGGCCGACTCCCCCAGGTTATATACTGAGCAGGGCATTCTGTGGTACGGAATATCCCTGTAGCTAGTTCAGGTCAGCTGTCCTGGCCTGTTCCCTCCTGGCTTCTTGTGCACCTCCTTACTGGCAGAGCAGGGGAAGCTGAACAGTCCTGGGCTTAGGGTAAGCACTACTGAGCAAGAATCAAAACATCAGTGTGTTATCTGCATTACTCTCATACTAAATCCAAAAAACTCAGCACTGTACCAGCTACTAGGAAGAAAATCATCTCTATCCCAGCTGAAACCAGGAAAAATAGGAAAAATACCCTTTTGACTTACTCTTATAAGAGGAAGTGATGGGAGAAAAAAAATTAAAAAGCAAAAAAAGAAACGTTGAAGAAAGGGAAATGACCATGAGATTAGCTCAGGTGGTTAAAAATTTGTTGTTGTAATGCCAAAGTCATGGGTTCAATCCCCTATGTGGGCCAACTTAAGAGTTGGACTTGATGATCCTTGTGGGTCCCTTCCAACTCAGAATAGTCTGTGATTCTGTGGAACTCCACCCATTTGGCACGAACAGCTTGCCAAGATTTGCCATTTGGAGTCAAAAGAGTGTCTTCAATTCCTCACTATATAAAAAAAAATTTTCTTTGTTCTTTGCTGTCTTCAAAAGTATCTATAAATATTTGCAGAGTCTCACTGATAATCTCACTGGAAATTCTCACCAGAATTCCCCTTGACTAGATACTAACACACAACCTGAGAATGAGAAGACAGGTAAAGTAGGGGCCACTACTTCCCATAGCATTCAAATTTCTCTCTCGCTTCGATCCATCTGTCCTTCTGCAACCCAGACTCTTTGCAACACAGTCAATCCCTTTGATTTGACTTTCATAGCAAAGGCCACTCATTTGGACTAAGCCATCACCTTAGTGCAGCATTTCATGAAATGAACTTCCTGGCAAGAATCAGCATTT
>JAOXXN010000471.1:17750546-17768656 GCA_026770055.1 Myrmophylax atrothorax | reverse complement strand
AGCATTTAAGGTAAAAATATCAGTTTCATTGTCGACTTGTATTTTTTTTTTCCTTTTAAGTCTTGTTTTTGAGGAATTCAGGAGCTCTATATTAAAGGTACTGCATGGTACCTTATCATTTCAATACAATATTTTTGTAATGTAGCTCTTTTGCCCATACCCTCTCAGGATGCACTTTTCCCCTCTCATCCCCTCTTTCTCACAAAGAGGAAAGGGGAGAAAAAATGTGGTCGCTCAGTTTCCCAGAACTCACTCCTCTAACACAGATTCAGAAACAGCTGAAGAGCTGAATGACACACTCTTGCCAAAGCACTTTGTGCTATACCTACAGCAGAGAGTTGGTTGTGATTCCCCCAGACAGACCTCTCTGTTATATGGCATCTTTTCCACCATCCACCCTAAAATCCTTTCTTAGAAGGAAAAAGATCTTACTGGATTTGTAGGAAGAAAAAAACCTGCCTGTCCTTACCTTACAGCAGTAGGGCTATTGCACATAAGATAGTGCTACTTGTTGATGGTTTGGCACCTGAAGGGGAAAGTTGTTGCTCAAGCAATTCACAATAAATCTCCTATTTCAATATCGCTTTACAAGGTCTCTCTTATTTATTGGATTGCTACCACAATGTTTATTGCCTAAATCAATTTTTATTAATGCTCAACGAAACAGCACAAAAATCAAACAGAAATACCTTGTGGACAAACCCAAACTACTAATGTGAAAAATAATTTAGAATTATTAGCTAAATCATCCTATAGACAAAACCCCAAACTGGATATACATATATTGGTACAGTTTATCTATCCACTGATGCAAGGAAGTTATGCTTAGTGTACATAAATTTTAAACCTTGCTTTTTATAGAAGCAAATTTTTCTTTCTCCTTCTTTTTTCTAATTTCTTTCTTCTAATCGAAAAAGCCAGAACCAAGACCTTCTCTTACTCCCAGCATCCAAGCATTCACCCGACTTTTTTAAAGGTTCCAACTTTTTATGCACATAGGAAAACAATTCTTGTTGCACTGTGACCTTTTATGCAGCAAATTCAGCATATCTAGCTGCTGATGGGATGTGGGGGAGAAAGCAATACCATCTCAAACTTCTGGCCAAAGCCCTTTTCTGCTTCAGCTTCTCCTAAATGCAGTGTTCCCAAGGAGCCAGAGAGTTTGTGGAAGAACTGGTTCAGAGTGACAGGTTTTGCCAGACTTCCCATGCTAACTAGAGATGCTGTTCACTCCAAATTCTAAGCCCACTCCCTTTTCAACAGCTGCTGTCCCAGCACCAGGACAGGGAGATGCTCCTTTCCTAGCTGCCACGAACCTTGTGCCCTATTTGCTTCATGTCACAGCTGTGCTCCATCCCTAGTGAGATCTGATGTGATACACAGACTCGACAAACTCATTTAGAGTTGAAGACATCCTCTAAACTCCCATGCAAATAAGAACCCAAACCCTTTTGAAAGACAGCAGCCAGAGGGTACAGGCTGGATGCAGTGTGCACTCCTTGTTTTTTTAATGTATTTTTTGTAGATTTTGTTTCCTGTACAGAACAAAGCCTGTTTGCTTGCTTGTTTGCTTGAAGAAAAAGAGCACACAAGGTGCTTGTACAAGTCAGGGCATGTGTCAAACAAAGAGCAACATAATAAAAAGCAGGTGCTATGACAAGCTTCCAAACTTGCCATACAAGCACCAGCAATAATTTATTTATAACTGCAGTTTATCCCACTTAGGTTGTTTTCCACCAAGTGGTTCATCTGTTGGTCTAGCATATGCATTAAATTAAGCACTTTCTCTTGTTACTGTCTTTGTTACAGAGGCTGTTCTTGCACTCAGAATGTCCAGTTCTGTGCTTGCTTTTGGGACAGAAGAGAAGCATCAAAGACAAACAGGAATGCATTGCCTGTGATAGAGCACCTTCTGCTCATCTTGGCTGTGAGAAATGGAGGGTAAAGAGGCACAAATATTCTGGAACTGCATCCCCATATGAGCCTTGCAGACAAAAAGAGATTAATGAAAAAAACAACAGTACAATTTATGAATGCTGAAATATTCTGTTATCACAACAAAATAATGAAGTAAGAGATCTCTGTGCTCTGTGAATGTTATGTTGATGCATTTCAATTCTTTCTCTGACTTGAGATCAATGGTGCTAAAATGCTGCAATTTCCTGAGACATGCATCTCCTTTTGTCATTGCTTTATTTTGACATTGAGCTGACATTACAAAACTATGCACAGCCTTGCTGAGCACCTTCTAGTTTATGTTGAGAGAAGTAAAGGTGAAAACCTGACCTCATCTAAGTGCCTAACAGGAGAGCTGAGCTCCTCTGAACATCTGGTCCTCTATGCCTGGCCATAATCCTTTCCAGTATGGTCTGAGTAAAATTCACATAAGTTTAAACATCTTTACAACCACTGTGATAAAAACAGACAGATCAGCCTCCAAAGGTGGTTCACTTATTATAAAGAGGACTTCATTCAGTAGTTTGGATTATTTAAAGATCATGGACCCTATCTCACACCTTTGGGGTAGATAAAGATTATGTGGCTGCTCTAACAGCTGAAAAATGAAGCCATGACTACAACACTTTCACCTTTAAAATCAAGTTTCCCAGTGTTCAGTTTGCAGTAGCCCACAATAGGCAGACTGGGAAGACAGAGGACAAAGTCCATCCAGAGGAGAAAATAGCAGTACTCACAAAAGCACCTATGTGTTTGACTGTCTAACAAGGACTGGCAGCAGCAAGCTATCAGAGAAGTGCTGTCACAATAATGAGACAAGCAAACAGAGACAGAGGTCTTTTCTAGAAAGTAATCACTTTTTAAAATAACACAACACTTTCTACTTCAGTTTACTTCTACATTTACAAGCTGACGAGGCTATAAATTTGAAGAGAAGTGTCTTCCATCCTACTCTGATAAATAGATTGCAGACAGTATGACAGCCTTTTTAAATTAAGGACCTGACTTTCATCAAGAGAGATTTTGCAGAAATATCCCCCTCAGCAAACTTAACCTGAACTTTCTCAGTTATAAGCACAAAGCCAGGCACCCATCCTTCAGGAAGCATTTGTTCTGTCCAATACACTTTTCTCTCTGTGGTAATTCCTGTCATAGGTTCATTTTCTTGCTGGTGATGATTACATTTTAGCTATTACTTGTTTTTTAGGCCACAGTCCTGAGATTGCCCTCAACAGAGGAGTAGCTTTTGCTGGAGATCCATTAGACAACGAGTCAATACTACTTCGGTCTACTCAAGTATTTCCTTAGATACACACTTTGAGACAATAAAGGGTTAGGGAATTACAGTTTATAGCTTTTAACCAACAAATTCTTCATAGTCTTGGAAATAACAAAACTTTTTTCCAGCACGCAAATGAGAAACACTACCACACCCCAAGATCTTAAGAGCAAGATAGATGTGAAATTCAATCAAATGGATTAAGTGACTCTAAGGCATCAGCAAATGCCACACTACTTTATCCAGAGACCAGACTATCAAAGGCTTGGGAGCATAAGATGGCAGCCACAGTTCATATGGGACATCTTCCACCTCCTCCCAAAGTGCCCATCCACAGTCCAACAGCAGCAACAGAGCAGTGTCAAGAGGAGATGAAGAAGGTGACACCTCAGTTGAGAGTCCTACTTTGCTTTCAGAGGCCATCCCCACTTTAAGTTTGGATACCAGAGTGGTTTTGGTGACCAGAAAAGATTCCTTTGCTCAATGCCAAGTGGTCTCTAAACTAGCAAGGGAGCCACATCACTGCGAAGTCCTTCAGCCCATACTGGACATGCATACTCCAGCAATAGTGCCTAACCCTTCACACTTGTCAACCTCCATTCCCTAATTCTCACAACTTTCTATTTTGTCTTTACCTCTGGCTTTGATATCCCAACTAACAACTACAAGCTAAAAGAAATAAGGGGTAACATATATCAAATTATCTCCTGGAAAGATGGTTATTTAAGCTTGCAGTTGATTTAATGTCCGGCTCAGCCATAAACTTTCTTGTTTGTGGGGTAGAAGGCAAGTTACTATAGAGACCTGAGAATTGCTGTAGTCAACACAGTGACACTGGAGCCATGGGGACAAGAAGAGCAGAAATCAGCACCATGAGGAGATGGAAGTACCTTTATGACAGTGACATGCTGAGAGTGAGCACATGATGTCTGTTGAGCAGGGTCTTGACCTTTCTCTACCAAGTCCACACCACTCTGGTCCAGTAACCCCTGGCATTATTTTCTGCTCAAATGTTTTCAGAGAGAATATAGTTATGAGAAAGAGAGTTATTTCCATCATAAAATGTCTTAGTTGCCAGGCTCCCGCTTATTCTGCTGCCAGACTGGAAATGCTTAAAGGTTTTGAATGTTTTAAGCAAAGCTGGGCATCAAACCTTCTCTCCCCACATCCCAGATGCACTGCCTAGGAATTGGACCACTGTCTGTTATTTAATTACTTCTGAACATAAGCTTCTTCAATCCCTTCAATCTTTCCTTGGACTCTCAAAACACAGGTGGAGAAATGTCTAGAAGCTGAAGAAAGCTGCTCATTTCGTGAGCCCAGGTGCAATGATATTCTGGGAACTCACAAGACTTAAGATGCAAAGGCAGTTTGGGCACTTACAGTATTCAGTAGCAGGCTTGTGGCCTGCTCATTGATTTAGCCATAGAGGGGCATTTAAACAATGCTGGCTGCTGAAATCCTTGGGGGAATCTCTTCTAAGTCTCTTTGTGCTCCAGTTTGCTAAGTATAATACAGAGAATAGCACTTTCCTGCCTCACAGTGTGGTTTGCAAGGACAAAGAAAGCTATGCAGCTCGATTCTCTGTGTTGCACTACCCAAGATTGATTTGAAGACTCAACCACTCCAAGCCTATTTTTCACCCAAAGCATCCGCTCTCAAAAGAAAAAATGAGCTACATACATTTTACATCAGTTTGTGCATGAAGAAAGACAGACTTAGTGGATGGAGACACTTCACACTGAAGCATACAAATTGGCTCTCTGTGGGAGTGAGGGAGATGAAAACAAGTCTCAGAATTAAGGAATGACCCCTAGGCCAGTCCAGGACAGGAAACATCATCCAGTCTGCAAAAGTATCACCTGCATCTTTGTGATGAAAAAGAGTAAAAAAGTGAAAGAGTCCTTTTACCAGAAGAAGCTAAAAGTGTATTGCCTTAATAACTCAAAGGTAAATGCATTTTGGAGGGGAAAATGGGATGACTGAAGGAAATCCCTGGAGGACTACAAGTCATCAGGTGTAAGAGCAGGATCCTCTTCTAGGACCTTTTTGCATAAAGCAAGTCTGAGATGTAGGGCATGTGGGAGGACACAACCTCTCATGAGGAAAGACTGTAAAGGAATTCTCCTGAGTACAAGGAGAGATACTTTGTAGATCAGTGAATTTATATCAAGGGTGGTTTTCTTTCATTCCTTCTTCTGTAATTTCTTTAGGGATTTGTAACTTGGATCTAGTTTGTAATTTGGGATGTTTTATCTTCTTTTATTTCCAGTTTCACCTTCACCTATTCTGAGATGAAGAAAATTTTCTGATACCTGGCTAGCACCAAGACAGGATGTAAAACTGCTTAAAACCAGCTATTAGTGCAATAGTTGCCCACCTCTTCTGTACATTTCTAAGAAAATGGTAGCTGTCTGTGCCAACCCAGAAGTTGCGTAAACCAATTTGGTAGTGCTAGGAGAGAAGGAACTGCGTCCCAGTGGTCAGAGATTGATGGGAAAGTCCTCCGGTATGGGGTAAAGCAGTCAGAGGATATCTGAATCCCAGAGAACCATCTGCAACAGTGCACAATGTAACTGAAAGATAAACATTGGACTTGCACAGTTGTGGCATACAGAATCAATTTTCAGCTTACAAGCCTCAGCATTGTGGTTTCTGTCCTGCAGTGTGAGAATTTGTTTCTATCAAGTTTGCTACAAATTTTTAGCAGGAGTCTTCACTTCTATCACCATGGATTCAGACTCACAAACAAGTTATTAGGGAGCAACAAGCTACTGCATGTCCAATAACAAAATGTGCTTAGCCTTCTTCCATCCAGCTACTTTGAATGCTCCTAAACTTGCTAAGATATATTTGGCCAGTCATGCCCTACTTGCAAGTACCCTCAAGACTTTGCTGTCAGTCCCCAAAAAGCTCATCCAGCTTTAACATTGAGCCTAAACATTAAGAATTATCCCTGAGCTCTATCTGCATACAAATTATGCTTGACACATGATGTTACAATTCCTGTGCTAAGTTGTTCCTTTCTGGTATTTACAAGCAGTCCTAAAGCTTCACAGTCAAATCTGTCATGGCGTGATCACATCCTAACAGAATCATTAGGTCAGAACCATCCTCTCTCAATGGCAACTGAGTAGTATTCCTACAGCAGTGCAGCAGATTATTTAGAAGGAAATACAAAATTAAAGTATTTCTTGCTTCTTTAAATACAGCTCACCAGAGGGAAATGAAAAACAGACTGCTTTGTCTGCACAGTCAAGTGTTCAAAAGAAGAGTGGTGATACCCCAGTTTACATAAGCTGTTTTGTCATCTAGGTTGTTCATACATACTCCATTTCATTGTCATATTCTTCTCTAATTATGTAACACCACCAGTATTTTGAATGAAATGCTGTTATGCACCATGATTAGGTAACAATTTTATAAACTGAGTACGAGAAGAGCACATGTACAAGTTAATACATATGAAAATTTTTATAAATTGTAAGCACGGTGGAAGTCCCTGAAGTCATATGCATACAGGCAAAAAGGGCATAATCCATAATCCTTCACGTAGAGGGGAATCTACACTACCCCTTTCATTTCTAAGAAGTAATATTTGTATTAATTGGTGAGGTCTAATCAGCAAGTTCAAATATTCCAGTAACCTACTGCATAAATTTTGTGTCAACACATTAGGATTATTATTGCTTTTTCATGAACATTGTCACAGAGTTTTGATGTTTTTAATTGAGACATGTTTTCTCTGATTATATTTTAACAAGATTTATGAATAAATACCACAGCAAGAAGTATGCAACATCTGGATGAGTCTCGCTCAGAATCATTATGACAGCATTTATTTTATCAGAGTCACTGGAAAATACTCTTATCTCTGGTTACATGACAAGCAGTAAGAATTCAATCTGTGTGTTTTGTGTGTAGGCTGATTGCTATCCCTTTAATAGTCTACATTGTTAGCAGTTGTGGAGCTTGAACTGTTTGAAAGGATTTTTCCTTCATAATGGAACATAAAAGCTTCCCAGCCCCCCCAGATTTAACCACTTGTTTCCCTTTCAAGGAAGATGCATGCTTCTAGGGAAGACAAATCCCAACATGCTCTTTCCAAAACTGACCTTTATACAGATCCTGTCAGTCTTAGATCAAGGGGCATGTAAATGTAATGGGCAAAGGTATCACTGAAAGTAATAATCGCAGCCAGAGAAATTAAAAACAAGGATAGTGAGTTACCCAGTCTTTCCTTTCTCTTTAACAGCATAAGCACATAGAAAGAAAAAAAAGAAAGCTCAACTTGTAATTCTCCTTAGTTGCCAACAGAGGAAAATGTGTTCCAACATCATTGCATAACATGAATATACTATTCAATTGTTCACAGAAAATATTTTTCCTACAACATTGTAAGTTCTACCATCAGCCTGTTATGTTGTCCTGTTTAGCTGCTATGTGAGATAGTAAACCTCTTTGCAGTGAATGACCAGGAGAGAAGTTACAGTAGAAATTGTCACCAAACTTAACAGCCTACCATGCTGGACATGAGTGCAGTGCAGCTTAATATTTTTCTAATATTAAAAAAAAAAAATCAAGTGAGTATACTCATCATTCTCTCCCTGTCATACTTTGAGGAATTTCATTTTCATTTGCAGATCTCAAAATCCACTCTAAAGAGTGCTGATTGATGGAGAGTCAGTGGTCCACTCTCCCGACTAGTGGATTTTGTTGGGGAGGAACAATATAAAAAAAGCATATATTAGGACTTTCTTTTGTGTACTCGGGCTCTGCAGCATCTCTGTGCAATGCTTTCAGATCATTAACTCCATAGCATCAAACACTTAGAAGAACTAGAAAGCTTCCTGCAGTTATTGCTATTGGGAACACATCAAGTCTTCCCAGCAAAATGAACTATCAGCGTTTAGCCATTCAGATCAACAAACCAACTATCCAGTGAAGTTCTTTGTTAAGAGACCCTCTAGGGGAGGCAGGAGGGAAGCAGACAAGAGCACTTACTGTGTTCTTGTTTCCAACAATTGTATGGGTTTATAATATTATTATAAAAATATGCCAGACATGTTTAGTGGCAATATTTTTATTAATTATTGTGCAGGGAACTAATTTAATTCTGAAGGAACAGATGTTGATCAATTAAAGTAAACCCCAGCATCTCTTTTGAGGGACTAAATGATGTTTACCTGAGACAGTGGTTTCATGAGAACATTTGTGCCTTTATTACTTTACTGGGAACAAAATAAGCCATGTAACATGAAATATTACAGTAAAATAAAAGGTAAAGTTAATTTTCTGTACATGTTTCTTCAGTGAAGCTCTATTATGGAGTTTTCATGACAGTAATATGGATTTTTCTGCATTTAATTAGATACATATTGGGTACATGTATTCTCTTTCTTTTTTTGAATTTATTTTTTCCCAAGAAGTGGGAGGTCTATTTCTTAAAGTTGTAATCATACATACAGGTTTTCTGTACTACAGTTAATAATTCCTAGAGCCCATCTGGATTTTTCTTTAGGGAAAAGCACAGTAGAAAATATTTGTGTATAAATCACATGTAAAGCATGTAGATTCAAAACCAGCAGTCAAATGTTCATGGGAAAAAGTTGCAGAACAAAAGCACAGACTGACACATGCATTGGCCTGCTACCTAAATTGCCTGAAGTTATAAGCCACCACAGATGTGATTCTTGTTCATGTAAGTAAGGATAGTACAAGCCACCAAGACCACTAGTTAAACAGGGATTTGGATTACTGAAGTTTGGCAGAGAACATGCAGAAGAAACAGGGATGGGAACTTCAACCATGTGTCCCAGGGCCATATGCAGGAACATCAGTTTCAAACAAAAGTATATTTATAATAGTTATTCCCTGTAATGATGCAAATACTTAATTACAGATTACCAAGCAACCTTCATTTTTTTCCTTCCAACCCACCTTATCAAACAGATTAATTCCCATTCCTCTATTCCACTGCAGAACTTCTGAAGTGTTTTCCTCTTAGAGGCAGGCATCTAGTATGGAATAAAGGAAATATCTGCAGCCAGATATATTATGGCTGTCAAAGTACTTTGTATAATTGTGACTATTATTTTGAAAGCTGGATATCAATGTGGATTGAATTTTATGGTTGATTTTCCAGTTCTAGATATCTGACCATGTACAAGTACTGACATCATTATGGTACAAAGGACACAACAGTGCATCTACAGGAAATAACATTAGTCATATCCTGAACTATTTGTAGTCTAAGGTTTTTGAGGGCCTTAACTATAAGTATTAATACCAAGGACAGACATCTTCACAGATACACAGTCATTTGGAAGCACTGAAATACAGCATTAAGAGCCTGTCAGTGTGACATACATACTAAACCCACTTAGCTAGCTACTTTAACAGTCCTTTTAAAAGCTGCACTAAAGGTAAAGGCATATTCACCACTTGCAGAGATCTTCAATTTTAAATTTTACAAGGGATTTCACAGTTGATGGAAAATTCATACTTCTAATTGAAGGGTAGGGAAGGGAAGAACCAAGTCAACATATATTTTGGAGACTCCATTTCCATGAAATCCCTATATGGAAGCTGACCCAACACCAGACTCCAGTGAAGAACACTGCACTTGCTCCACTACCCAGCACCAGCTGGATCTGTTCTGAGCCAAGGCAAAAAAGAAGTAATGCTTTGTGACAGAAAGAAAATCCCATTACTAGGAAGTCAAAAGTGAAATGTGCCATTGAAGTTTCATGCAAAGTGAGACTGCAGAATGATTTAGTGAAATAATTTAAGATGTCCTAGAAGCTTCTCCATGCAATAGCAATTTCTCTGATTAAAGGCAGTGTTACGTTAAAAGCCATATAATAGTCTTATTCTGACCCTGTGTAATAGCTCTGAAAAGACCACATCAAAAGTTTGCAGTTGTCGAGGAAATGGTTGGTTGCATGGGTTTCATTTCTACACATAGCCCCCAGGGTAAGAGCCGCATGTATTTTGGATCAGATCTCTTACTGAAATCCACTATGCTACTGAAATGAAGTTTTTCTCTACAGCTGTCACTGCAGTCATTCATCAAACCCCACAAATTGTCAGAGTGGGCTGAAGAAGCTCCTAAGGCAAAATAGGTTTAGGGGCCCTGTCAGGTGTGTTCACTATGCACCCAGACAGGCAGTCATTAAAACCACATGGCTAGAAAACACAGATTCCTGTTGTGAAAGAATTTCTGTTGTGGAAGTACCTATTGTGAACAAAAAGATGTATTTCAAGGGAATAGAGTATGCCATGTGGGTAACCCTGAAGTAAATTGGATAATGTGTAGATATGGAAAGACCTGACTTCCAGGCAGACCACTCGGTACCACAGTGTGCTCTGTGATATTTCTAGCCCTATCCACAGAAATCCACAGAAGTCACAACCCTGGAGCTTCATAATAAACAGATGGGAAGCAACACAAGTATAACTAAATTTTCTTTTGGCTTTTGCTTTGCCAGTTCATGTCCAGCATGGACACAATATATTAAAAAATGTTTAGTATGCATCTTACTAGGGACAATTCACTAAGTGCAGCATTTCAAGGGAGACCTTTACAGGAGGGATGAATGCAGGCACAGGACAAGGGAGGGACACAGGACACATACTCTGATAAGAATGCTTTGCTTGCAGGAAAAGTGGTACAAGCACAACTTGAAGAATGGTTATAAACTCTTTCAGAACAAACCATGAACACTTCAGATAACCAAGCTGGCATGCCTCTTTGGAGAAGAGGTCACCATGAAGATAGAGCTCTTTATATGTCAAGGTTACTATTTTGCAGTATGTAGTGCTCACTAACATCAGCCAATTGACTCCTTCTGAAAGGAGATGGGAAGGCAAAGAGGTAGGATGAGGTGAAAGAGACACAAAGCAGGCTGGGAGAGACAGAACAGTGCATCATTGTTTTTATCCCATATATTCCCTTACCAAACTCAGCTGGTGAAGTTGAAAAGTGGCAGTAAAGAAGATGAATGGCTACACACTCCTCAGCAAAACTGAAATGCCTAAACTGTTCTAGGTTTATTTCCCAATAGAGTGAACACATGCTCAATGGAGTTAGGCTGAAATGCCACAAAAGTGTGAGAAAGCTATAGGCAGAGCTTTCACTGGCAATATCAGACAAACAGTGAGTACTGTATAACTTTCCAGCAATGTCTGATGTTCTTACTAAGCCTTCAGATGTTAAGACCTCTGAAAAAGCTACATCTATGCAAATTCAGTCACCTGTGAACTGTGACATTTAATCAAAAGGTGAAGCAAAGCTTAGTGAGAACCTGTTAATAAACTCTAAATTAATAAAAAAAGATTCCCTATTAATGAGTAAAGTTTTGATAGTACATAATTTATTTACCTTAAAATATTTTATGAAGGCGGAATAACTATATTTGTTTTCATAAGAAAATATAAGCCAATATTCCACCTGGTGATCCTGACTAACAGCAACAGCTCCCTAACCAGACAGAGAGCATAGATTTCACTGAACATTTCCCTATCCAGAGGTCTTTGCATAGGAAGAAGGTGCTGCCCTCTCAGCAACTATTGATTTCAAGCTTTTCTTCCTCTCCCTTAGATCTACAAGACTTTTATTTCATTACATAAATGAACAACTGAAGATTACTAGATGTCCTAAACAACTACAGTAGCCAGCTTTAGATATTCCAGTTGATTTTGAAAGACACTAATCTTAGAAAGACTGCATTCTCCAAGTCTTAAAGACAAAGAGTAAAGACCATGGCTAAGCTTGCAAGATGAAAGAAGAGCAAGAATAAAAAAAGAAGGTTAGTGTCTCTGGAACACTATATGCCAGACCTCTTTATTTCCAGTCAAGTTTTTCGATCAACCAACTACGCTCCCAGAAAAATGTAGTGTCTTTCCTTAGACATGAAGCTACAAATGAAAAATGCAGGCATAAAATCATATATACTTCCAGCAAGCACCTCCTGCACTATGCTGATATCTGGACTGCTGCCCTGCTTATTAACATCTCAATTTCTCCGTGCTGCAGAAAAAATGGGGAAGAACAAAGCATAAAAACTTGCTTCTACATCTTGATTTTCAGTCTTCTGTGGAAACATGGAAGTAAGCAGACATTAATTTCTTGGTTCAATATTTTCAGATCATTGCTGTAGGATAAAAGGCAGGGGAGTGGGTAGAAAGAAGGACAATATTTAATTTAAACAAAGAAGTAGGAAAAAAGGATCTAAAGGTTCCCTGCCAGAAGGACAGAGTGGTAAAAGATATTTCAAAGAGTAACAGCACCCTCACTGATATAAGTCACTGAGTGAGAGACAGCAGGGATCTCTGACAGCTTTTTTCAGGGAATTACTGATGCCAGCCCAAACCTAGCTGACAACGTCAGCTGACAAAGCCCATTGACTTATCCTCTAGTGTTACCCTCCGTGCTCAGGAAGATTAGGAATAGAGGTAAGGATCATGGCTCCTTCGGAGACCCCTTCAAAGAAGAAAAACAGTGGGCATATTTCAGGACACCATGGAGTTTCTAAACCCCGTATTAGCCACACAAAGACTGTAGGCAGCACAGTCAACTAACCAAACCAAGTGACTAAAATTAGAGATGCAGTAACATCCTCCAGCAAAATTGCCCAGGGTGAGAGTTTTCCAGACTTGGGGTGAAAGGGATGAAAAAAAAATCAGTTATTTCCCTTTATTCCATTTGCCTCGACTGACAAATTCTAGAAGTGCCAAGTATGATCTCTGAGTGAACAGTGGGTGGGTTATGAAGGGTTTCCTTATGGCACATCCATTCCATTTTAAGTCAGAAAGATTTTTCCTCATATCTGCATGGACTAAGAAGCACTCAGACCAGTCTCTTCCATGGAGTATCTATAATAGCTTAGACATACTTTGTGGGAAAAGGAATAGCTCATCCTTCCTTAGTCTAGGTGACCTTTTGATAATGTTGTCCCAAATTCTCCTTTCTGCAAGGCTTGAGCTTGTAGATATGTTTTCAAGCTACAAATTCAGAAAACAAAAGAGTCCATTCAGAAGAAATATGATCTCTTGCAAAGCAGTTGCCTTCATTAGGTCTACAGGTGCCTCACATAAGGCTGGCAGAAGTATCTCCGTTCTGTAAAGTGGTTATAATGTGACGTGCAACTTCACACAAACTGAAGTGTGAGAAGAGTCTCAAGCACTGGGTGGTAAACTACCTCTCAAAGCAAGGTCAACCTGTCATTCCAAACATATTTTAGGTCAGAAATCATGACCTGGGTCAAGGATATGCTGACAAACTTCCTCAGGTTGAAAGAAAAAATCAACCTTCAACCCCAACCAGCACTGGAGCCAACATGCATAAAAAGCAGGCGTTTTATGATGTGGCTGTCCCTGCAGCAGAAAAAAAGGACATTGAAGCCTTGCCAGCTGACTCATCACACAGACAAGGTCTTGCTGTTCATCAGGTATGGATTGCAAACAAAGACTCAGTGGTTAAAGGCTAAACTACTTCCTAATCTAGTCAGGCACTCTGTTCCTCTCCCTACATCAGTATTGATTATGATAGTTTCTTTTAGAAGGTTCCCCCATCCCTCATTAAAATAGAGTTCTTTTCTAAATGCTTCTTCTTTGTGTCTTGTTTGTAAATTCACTGATGCTGAATCATTTCTAAGGAGCTCATGAATAAAATATGAAGATTATAAGTCCATGAGTCTTTGATGTGTTTTCAAGCATTAGGAGTTCAATCAGCCCTCTGCAGTTATCCCTTTGAAGTTTCAATTGGGCATTTTCTTCCTCAAAAAAGAAAAGCTCTTGTCCTTTTGAAGGATGACTTTCTTAAAGATATCCTATTTATTTTGGCTTTATTCTTGATAATTGTTTAAAAGTCAGAGAACAGCTCAAGGATCAGAAAAGAAAATAGTAACCATTAAGAAGGGTTACCTTTGAGGTAAATGTAGATTTATGAGCCTACCAAGACCTTTTGACTTATCCCATTTCCATAGGTATCAACACCAGTGTAATTATTTCAACATCAACCTGGAACAAAGCAAGGCAGACCTCACCCTAGATTATTCACAGCAATGCACAGTAAGAGTCATTCCAGGGAAGAGCTCTACCTCTGAATTTATGGTGAATTAATTGACAGAGGAGCAGTGAATAATTTCAGAAAGACAGACTAAAGGAAAAAAAAAAACCCACTAAATTTTGCCCTGTCCCTGCTTACACAGAAATATTGCCCTTTGTATTCACTAGCATTCATAATGTGCTATGCTGTTTCTTAGTTTTGTCTCATTCCAGGATGAGATGTGATTGTTCGGAGCCTGAGCTGCTCCCACGGCTTAAAAACCAACCTCCTTTAAGAAGTGCGTTAGTGCTTTGCAGTGACATTCATCATAAGGTACTGTGGAACTCGAGGATACTTTACCCAGAGGGCTCCCATGCAGTCATCCTAAGACCAGATACAAAATCAATTTGCTTTAATTCTCTTTCTATAGACATTACTGCCTGCCAGTTTTCCTCAAGGAATGTTCTTTTAGAAGATAAAGTTTCCTCACAAGGAAACATGGTCTTTTATTCTTTCCACTAATTGCTTTTTTCAAACCACATCCTTAAGAAATTACTTTGGCAATTTCTATAGATAGGGCCCTCTGCAACAATGACACGAGTCCAGTGTGCCCAACAGAGCATTCAAGTAGCCTGGAGTAAGCTGCATTTCATATTCAGCTCAACACAGCTACTAAATTAATCAATAACGAGACTAATCTGTGTTAGACTCTATGGGGCTTCAGTATGGGCATCACTGGTAGCCAAATAAGGTATTTCTGTGCCTACAATATCTGAATACCTGTTGTTTTGCCCACAGGTGCATTCATGGAAGCAGCAAGAGAAAAATGAAACTTGAGCCCCCACAAATCTATGCAATATCATAACCTTGAATATGAAAATTGCCAGATACTCACATGGAAGCATTTACCCTGATTAAAGCACATAGTTCAACTTTCACTCACCCACGAGCAGGAATTTGGGGTCTTACCTTCTAACAACCTCCACAATAAAGATGGGTTTGCAAACCTGCAGTGAAGTCAAACTGCTGGAGTCTCCTAACCACAGACACATAACACCAATGATCACACATCTCATAGAAGGTCAATTTCTCTCTGTCCTCATCCCACTTTGACCATAGAGTGCCTGGCTGAAACAGTTCAGAAGATGACCCCAACAATACCCTCCAGGTCCAGTAGGAAAGTGATCTCACACCATCACCTCCTTTTGGTATCTGCACCTGCATCTTCTGATTCAGAGACTGGGACATGTTCAGACCTAAAGCCAACACTGCATATTATTGAATTTCACTCCTTGATCAGCCAAATGGAAATCTAAAATAAAGCAACCCTTCCAGCACACTGAAGAAATCCACTCTTATTTAATATTTTACAATATTAAAAACAGGCTTTTTACTCTCTTTAGCAAGAGACAATTTTATTGCAGCTTAAAAAAGGCATTCACACCATTTGTAGCAAGCTCTAGGTGTGAAAACCATGAGGGAGATCATCAGCTCTGCAGTGAACTAATACACTCCAATAAATAGTTTGATTAGAAATGAGGATGTTGTATTCTTGACCTAGTTTTGCTTCCTTAGTGGGTATGGGTGCCAAATTACACTTTACAAGGGGTACACAATTTATTCTCTTAAATGTGACTGAAGTTAGCTTTGGAAATTACTTTTCATGAAAGATGTTTAATAGTTCTCATTTTTTCTACTTTTTATCAGTAGGTAAAAATGAATGAAAATTACTTTAACTACATGATATTAGGCAAAGAATAAATAAAACTGAAGACTGCCGAAAGAGTATTTTGATACATTTTAACCATTTAAGTAGTCTAGAAATGTTGGTAATGAGCATTTAAAACCATTTCCTTAACTCCTTGGATCAGTTTTAAGGAATACATATGTACAAAAATTCTCTTCAGGCATAAATGCATTTAAAGTGGTTATTACAGCTTTTAAAAATTGCAGTTATTTTACATGCACTTAGCTGAAAATAGTATTCAAAACACTGTCAGACTCCTGTTGCTGTGGCAACACATTGTTCATGGTTTGCCTGTCTGAGGTAAGAAGTCTAAAATATTGAATTAAATATACTTAAGTTGAGCACTTAGATTTGGCCACCATGTCCCAGTTGAAAGCTAGATTATTTCACTTCTACTAGAGGTGTCCTCTTACTGAGAGCCAAATTATTACTCAACGTACTCCCTGACAGCAAAAGTCTTTCCAGATGTGAAGAAAAAAGGACTGTTTAACACTCTGTGGAGCAGCACTACTGGCCATAACAAAGAAGAGGGGTTTGCCTTCTCTTGGCACCACAGGGGTAGAACTAAGAAAGACGTATTGCTTCTTAGAGCTGAAGATATTTCACTTGTGGAAGATAAATCAGGAAATTTATTCCCATTTAATCTGTACTGAATGATTCCACTGACCTCTGTTTAGTGCTGAGCAAGTGAGATTTGGACACTTTCTGCTTTGTGGTAGAAAATTCCCATGGAAGCTGTGCTGCTCCAGGTGATCCTTTCCTTTCTCCCAGGGCAGAGCTGTTGGCGATGGGGTGCAAAGGGAGCAAGAGCAGTCTCCCTTAAAGCAGGGCAGCTTGCTGTGTCTGGTACCAGCACTGCATAAACAAGGTCAGAGGTGGGGAAGAAGCAGAATACTGCTCAAAGCTCCATCACGTGTCACCTTAATATCAACGCTAAAACACAACATTAAGCACAGAATGTACACAGAGTTTCTGAGCAACAAATTAATGTGGCCTGACACCACCACTGCCCTCACTTTCTGTAAGAAACTTCTGTATTTGGCTCTTTGTAATCCATCTGTAAACAAGGAGAAAAACAATAGGTAAATTTACAGTTAATTAATTCACACATTTTTGGGAAATTCTACACAGTCCTGTGTAGCACAAGTTTTCCATACCTACACTCTTCTAATTCCTCACCGAAATCCCTTCTGAGTGGCTGGATAACAAAATTGTATCCAGGTATCTGCATCCAGGAGACATTTAACAAAAAAGCTGAGTTTTGTTTTGCCCTGACAGTGTCCTTAATGAAGCATGTTTATGTCCTCTGACTATTGTGTTCTCTGCTCCCAGGAAGAACATTAAGTTTAATATGTTTGTATTTTAATTTCTACTTTAAAAATAAGCACCTGCCCTACTTTGAACCTATTAATTTCTTGGTTAAATACAAATATCAAGACTTGCCAGCTAATCAGAAATCATTTCTGTGTGTCTAAACAGAAGGGAAATATTCTATCTATGAATCACCTGTGGTGACTTTGATTTATCTTTCATTAGCTGGAAAATGACTACATAATACCCAGCTACCAGCATAGAGTGCAAATGGGGCTCACAGGAAAGAATTCGTTTGATACACACATGACGTCACAAGGCAGAAAGAAACTTTGTTTGGAAGAATGCCAAAGAAACACATCATTAAAGCCAGATTTCCAATATGATTCATACACCAAAGGGAAGTAGCAACACCCCTCTCAATTTTACATCCTTTTATTCCTTCAAGAGCATCTACATATATCAGTGATGGGGGGCAAAAGGAAAGTCCTGCCAACAATACTAAGGAGATGATCATCCTGCAGTCTCGCAGGTACATTTAGCAATTGCAACAAAACAGGTTATGATGATCAAAACCTGATTCCAAGCCATGCTAGCTTACTTGCTGCATTCATTTGGCCTGGCTTGAGATCCCGTTAGGTGTCCCCACAGGTGGCTGCCAGGCCTTTCATTGTAGCTTGCTGCTTTTGGCTAATCAGGCAGTGGGACACAGAAATCTCAGTGTTGAAAAAACCCAAAGAATGACCAATGTACCAAAAATCCTTGCT
>JAOXXN010000471.1:17732759-17743655 GCA_026770055.1 Myrmophylax atrothorax | reverse complement strand
CATTTTTTATACTCATTTCTTGTTATTTACAGTAAACATGATTGAAAATTTGGGTGGAGAGGATATGTGTGTGAAGAAAAAGAGTCTTGCCGAATCCTTCTTGTTTTACGTTTGCAAGCTTGAATTAAAAAACTAATATAATTGCATTTTATTAAAATGCCTGCTTTCAGGATTTTCTGTGCCCTGACCCATTTCCTGCCCTCCCTCCCTTACTGCAATGACTTGAATGTAAAATGCATGAGCAGTGCAGGAACTACAGAGCTACAGTGCTCTTCCTTAGAAGAAAGGCTGGCTGACACCTTCCAGGTGAGCTTACAGCTCTGTGGTTGGAATTGCCATCTGGCAGACACATGTTTGAAGCCCTCAAACTGAAAGCACAGGTTTCACAGCAGCAGTGCTCAATGGTTCACTGTATGAATCACAATTCCCTGGGGCACAGACACGTGACACCTTCAGGATCCTACACTCTGGCCTAGGGAGCAATTCTGACACCCTTCAGTGGGGCAGAGCAGAGAGGATGCGAAAAAGCAATATCCATTCTCACTGAAATGGTCGTATCCCCAACTATCCGCTGGAGAAACTACCACCTTGGTGCCTATCCCTGCAGAAATAGCCATTTCAGTGCCAATTCCATATGCCTTTGTGCCTTTCCAAGCCCCCTTTACAGCCCCAGCCTATGCTGTACTTAGACATTGGGCAGAAGAGATCTCAACACAGAGCTAGAGCTATGGCCTGGTCCATGGCAGCCAGGAAGATCATATACAATCACAGATTTTACTATGTGCTTCCAGACAAATATCTGAAAAAACTCCTTGGTGTACAACGTGGTCTACCAGTAATCCATCTCCACGTGGCCATCCCAGCTGTGAGGATGGAGTTGTTCAGTCATACTTTCCTGAAGGCTAACTAGCCCTGATGTGCAGCAGAATAAACCAGCACATGCAGCAGGAGCATCCCTCTTGCCTTGCAACAGCTTGAGAGTCTGGCCATACACCAAAATGTGAGTGCTATTTCATGTCAGTGAGTGTTGTATTGTCCCAGAACAGGAGGAGAGGGGATAGCACATGGCAAGAGGCTGCTGCATATTTTCTAAACAGACAAAAAATAGATGTGAGCATAAAAGGGAAAAAGTCAGAGCTGTTCAGGATATTAAAAAAAACCCAAACCAAACCAAACCAAAGATAACTCCAAAGAGTTGCAGAAAGATGTCATTATATTGAGTAAATGGGCAATGAAAATGGCAGACGAAGTTAAGGTTGAAGAAATGTAAAGTTGAGGTACATAAAAAAAAAGCAATCCTAACTTCATATTCACCACAATGGAGTCTGAACAAACTATTACCTTTCAGGAAAGCAAATTCAGAATTAAAAGAGAGAGTTCTATTAAAACACTCAATCAGTGGCAGTCAAAGTGTCAGACAGAATAGAGATAACAAAATAGAAAATACCTGTGTAAATCCAAAGTGACCCTGAGTTTTGTATACTGTTTGCACGTTTGGCCTCTCCCCAAATCTCCAAAAATACACTGTAAAACTAGAAAGGAAAAGGGAAACCAGAGGTATGATATGCATTCAAAACAAGCAACAACTGAATCACCTGCAGCTTTTCAGCCTAGAACAAAAACAAGCAAGAGGGAAGATACGATACAGGTTTAAAATAAAAAAATGTTATTAAAAATTAATTTGAAATGCATATTGAATTTTTTTGTTACAAGAGAAAGCCTAAAAAGCATCAAGCCTCATCAGCAGGTAGTGGATTCAAAATAAAGAAAAAGCTACAATTGCCCATGCAACATACAGTCAAAACATAAAGGACATTATTATAGGATTATGTGAATATTAAAATTTTACACAAGCTCAAAGAGTAATTAAACATTTTTATAGAAGGCCAATGCATTAAAATCTATTAGATGAGAATTTCACCTTGGCTACAAGTAGTCTCTTAGTTCCAGGCTGATAGAAACCACATCCCAGGGATTAACACCACTCTCTCTTCACTTGTGGCTCCCCCAGGCACATGCTGTTAATTTGTTCGTTAATTTGGTTAGGTAATTTTGATGCTCTCATAGAAACTGCACTACCAAATGAAGCTGGCAAAGTCCTTCAGCTTGCATTAACAAAAAACATAAGGTGTAGATGGATCTTACTGAGGAAATGCCTCAGCTATTACTCCCACTGAAGTCAACAGGATTAAAAGCAGTTTACTTGGCCTTTTTGAACTGGTCACAAAGATGTTCTTAGTCACAAACTCATATTTCAGCTCCAGTTATAAATAATTTATATCAGGTAACAACGAGTTAATTGATAATCCATTAATATTCATCATTTAATAAACACTACTACTGAGTTCAGTTGACAAGTTATTTCCACTTATTTCCTTCAGTAGTCTTCTAGAGTTCCATAATTACAAATGACTTAGTCCTAATTATAACAACTATTATTTGTTATTAACTGGCAATCATTCTACAAATCAGGTATTAAAGTAGCTGTAAAATAACTTGTGCATATTTTATTTTTCAATTTAAGATAATAACCTGTGACATTCTGTGCCTTTTCAAATGCCATCTGGAAGAGCAAGTAAATTCTCACTACATGTGACATAAAAAATTTTATCAATTTTTCCAACCCTTTGCCTTCACTTTTAACTATCTGCAGCAAAGCAAAATATATTATCTCATCACAGACTGCAATGTGGATAAGGAGTTTGAAATGCTCCACATAAGTGCACACAACAGCTATTACTCTAAGGTTGCCCTAAGCAAACCAAGTATGTCAAGCACTCTCTGCTGGTGAGCTTTGTCTGATTTGACATGCTTGCAATGTGCAATGGAAACAATTGCAGAGACCTCAGCTACTGTCTCATCCACTTCAGTTCATGCCAGAGCTAGGTATGTGAGTGCCACTGCCAATTCGTCTCCTCTTTCTTTTTCCTGTTGTCGAGGGGCTAGAACTACATGAGAATAAAAGGTAAGACCCATTTATTTCAACTCTCTTCTGATCTGTCTTTCTGTATTAAGAGAGAACACAGCAACATCTCAACAGCAGGTAAAAGGGAACTGTATGACACACATTAGCTGGCTGTGCCTACATGCACGCCACATGTGGCCCTTGGGTACCTTGTCTTCAGGGCATTACTTTTATCAAGTGTCCCATGTTCCTTCATACCTTTGGCTTCTTATGGAAGGAAAATCCTTATAGGAATAAGGAAATCATGAATGACTTCAGCAAGTTGCCAGTGGAAAAAAAGCTGGTGAAGTAAAACCACCTTGGGGCAAAACACATGTTTTTATGGCACAGGCAGGCACACTCCAGAAGGGCCAGAGACCAGTAAGACTCTGCAGAAATTGCAGTGAGCACCCTGGCAGTTTCCAGAATGGGACTGTAGAGTAAGCATGTCCCATGCCTGAGTTTTTGGTTTCATTCCAATGATGTATTTCCATAGCAGCACTGCTAAGTTTCTTTTCAGCAGTCACATGTTTATATCTATGCATATACAAAAGCTACTGCAGGAAGTAGCAGCTGTATTTAAGGTCATCTATGCCTTTCTGCTTTAATTTATGAGAACAACACTCTTTGGCTTTTTGCAAACGTGGTTATCTAAAGCAAGAAGTATGTAGGGGGGGCCTGTTCTCAAGGGCTTTTTAGGAGTTCTTTCACACTTCATCTTTGTTTTCAGAATACCAGCTGAAATTTGTTTAAGCTTAGTCAAAGGATGCAGCAGGGAAGTGGACAGTTATTGCACCTGCAGCAAGTGCCTTGTGAAAAATCTGCTACACCCAGAGTTGGGAGCCAGTCAGGTACGAGCAGACCTCTCCTCTGGGAGATCACTGCTAACAGTGATTTCCTGTTCTTATGTGCTCAAATGCCAAGTGTTATTTAGGCTTTGCACAGGAAATAAAAATAAACAGAAAAAGGAACAACAAAAAGTGGTTTCAAACATGTCTCCCTCTTACCTCAGGGTTGCTGTTCCTCTGGGGCAGAGCCAGGCTCCCTGCATTTCTCAGCACTCCCCTCCATACAATTCCCTGCCAGGGAAAAGGAACTTTTTCCCTCTTGGTTAGCTGCCAACTTCCTCAGGTGCCTCCAAGAAGAAACCCTACATGCTCTCCTCACCCCCACAGAGCCTCTCTCACCTTTCTGCAGGGCAGTGGCTTCACACAGGTTAGCACTCATAAGTCAGTGGAAAAGCCAAATATTCAACAACACGTATAAAGTATTAGTGTTAAGACCAGAAGGACAGGAAAAATCGCAGAGAGAAACCTTCAAAGATTTGACTGAAGAAACATCTAAGTTAGGCTAATTTTGAGAAGACAGGGGAAACCCAAAGGAGAACATTGCAGCTATATTTCCAGTTGCCCATATATTTCTGAATAATACTGTTATGTATAAGCACAAATCTCCTTGGCTTTCTGTGGCATAAGCAATAATGTAGGCAAAAGATATGGGGATCGGAGGTGTTTTACTCTTTATCCTTGGCCATTTTATAATTCTGTGCTGAAGTTAGAAACTCAGGGAAAAAAAAGTGGGGTTTGTGTTTTCTTCTGAAAGCCCAAAACTATACCTACAAACCCCAGACTGCACAGTCCTGTCTCAGCTGCTGGCTAACGCAGAGCTGGTGTGAAGTCTGCAGACACACATTGTCCCTCCACAATTTCAATCGTACCTAAAACTTTAATTCCAGACAGGCCCAGCATCACCACTTTTTCTGAGCAACCCACTCTCCAGCTCTAGTTCTCAAGAGACCTGACCTCTAAAGCCTTCTCCAAGCCTACCAGACTAGGCTTACCACAAACCCGAGAGGCCAAAACCCTCTTTAAGGGAGCAACAGATTTCTTATCTTCCCACAGGCTGTAGGAAATGGGTCTCTCTTCAAGGCAGTGAGAGAAAGAATCAAATCAGCATGACAGCTCCCAGAAGTTCAATATACAGGACTGAGCTAAGGAACCCCCATCTGCATGCCTGTGGTGTCTGAGGCATCTGCATGGATAGCTTCTTTTCCTCCAAATTACCAGTCACTTATTCTAAATTAAAGGTTACACAGTATATCCCTGAGTTACAAAATTACAGATTTTTATTATTAATGTTCACACTATTTCATTACCAAGCTTCATCATAGACATTAAGAAGTCATTTTCAAGTCAAACCCATAAATTTCAAAGAAATTCGGCTTTCACAGAAGACAAAGAGGTGTATTCTCTTTCATGTCAGGAGTACTGTGAAAATGGGTTCATAAAGGTTCAATAAATGCAGAGTAAACGTTATAAGCATGCTACTTGGGAAGTAGGTATTACATACATGATATAAAGCAAGATTTTCGGCAACATAGGTCAAGCTAGTTTATCTAAAAGTGCATTAACCATTTAGTCACGTCTCATAAATCACATAGTAGAGAAAGTATAAAGTATCATATATCTATACCTATCTATCTATCTATCTATCTATCTAAACAAAGGTCTGATTTAACATTTCATTTATTTTCTGCAAGTTTGCTTTGAAGTGAACTCCCCCTGACAAGCCAATATAACCAGCACAGTTTGGTACTGGGGACACAAAGACCTCTTTCCCAGGTCTTTCACTGCCATCACTACTCCAAGATGAAAGCAGCTATTGTCCCTGGACTCAGAAAAAAGCTCCAACCACCAGCTGGAGCTGGTTGGGTATCAGCAACCACCTCCTCTGGGACCTCATTACCAGCATCAAGTCACTATCCACACAATTTCAAAAGCCAAGTATCACTGAAGATTCACACAAGAATTAATCATACTAGACACAGGAACAGCAAAAGGCACCTCCAAAGCATGTCTCCCCTACCTAGATGCTGCTGTTGTTCCAGGAATGAAGATGGTGTTCATCAGCCCCCTCATCCATACCGCTCTCACTGAGGAGACATGAATTTATCCTGCAGTATTATAGGCACCCTGGTGACCCTGATGAGCATTGCCTGGCCTCCACTGATGGCAGGAGGGCTCTAGTCCTGGGCATAGGCAGAAGGCCCAGGGAAGTGGCCAGCTCCCTGCTCCACTTCCTCAATGCTATTCATGTACCCAAGTGCATTTAGGAAAGCCACGTACATTGGAGAGTCACCTCAATACCTCAGCAAAACCTCAGCTTCCTTGGGCTCACCCTTGGGACACCATTCCTTGGCTTGCAAGGAGACTGTGCCCATGTTTGCCATCCAGAGCCTCAAACCCACTGGGAAAGCCACAGCCTGCCAGCTACAGACACCACATCCACCCTTCAGCAACATCTTGAGCAGCAGGAGCAAGCACAGCTCAAGCAGCTGACCAGTGGACACAGCGAATGGCAGTGGTCCAGGTGCTGCTTTTGCCTAAGCCAGAGTGGAATGCAGAGAAGCTGTGCTGGATCCCGCTGCTGCCCTCCAGAAGAGAATAATGCCAGTCTGTCTAAGCAACAGCAGGAGTACAAAACAAAAAAATCTTCAGAGATAAAAGTCTTACAAAAGCTTGGTTGAAGAGATTTTTAGATTTTGTTAATTTTTGAAGAGTGGAGCAACTCAAAGACTGAATGGAAAATCAAAAATAATCCTCCAAGTAAGTAAATGGGACTACAGCTCAGGAGTTGGCCCAGAGTTCTGGGTGCTGTATGGAAAGATGGTGATGGTCAAAACCTCTATCCCAAACAAATAATGTGTTTTGACCACTCACAGCACCCACTAGAAGGTTGCTATAGCAATAGTGCCTTATCTCCTTTTCTCATTCAAAGCTCCAGCAACAGAACAAATAGTGTGCTGCCTGAAGCAGAGTCAGAGCTAATTCTCCAAAACTGTATTGGAATCAAAAAAGCCATTTACCTGAGCTCTTTTTTTCTATCATTGTTGAACTGCAAGTCAAACATTCACTAACTATCCTTTCTGAGTGTCAGAAAACAAAAAAGCTATTGATTTTCAGCACTTTTTTTGGTGTACTGACTTCTTGCTCCCATTAAAATGTCTCCAGAAAAGCAAAAGATTTTCTACTGTGTTTGCATCCAATGTGCGTTTGCATGGAAGCATTAATGAAGAGCAATAAAAGACCAATAAATGTTGTGTGACAGGACCTGTAAAATGTCAGCTCAAGCGGTTTCTGTTTCTTCTGCCTTGTCCCAGAAGATGGAGCCAAATTACTAAGTGTCTGTGGCCCTGACAAGCTGCACATAGGCACTACTGAACAAAACCTTTTCCAATAATGGTAACGTTAGTCTCACTCAAGGTCTCTCATTGCCAAGGTTGGCTGGGAAGGCAGTCAGGTTTCTTGCAGATATTTTTTGCGTGTCACAGCTATTTTATAGCTCTTTGAAAAGAAAGGAGGCCAACTAGATCAAGGTCAGAAGACTACATTTTAAGAAAGCTAAATGAAAGGCAAAAATCCCCGCACTAAACTTCTCCACAGACAAAAAGAAACCTTTATTTCTCATTGGCATTATCACAAACCTATTTTGTAGCCTCACAAAATGAGTTTGAGAGTCTAAAATATAAACATATTATTCATTTTTGGCTTGCATGTTATTCACAATAACCAAAAATTTACACAAAAAGCTGGAAGAGCTTTCCGTAAATAAGTCAGAACCGATGAGCACACCCTGTCCTTGCATTTTGTGATTCTCTGCTGGAAGCAGTTAAGAAAGCCATACTGCAAGAGCAGGCTGGCTGCAATGGCCTTTAGGATTATCCTAAATCACTCAGAAGTCATTCAAAGTACCATCTTTTCCTATGTACAACATGAGGCAACCATGTTTCTGAGAATAAGCAGAAAGGGGTGACCTGAGACTGGTCTGAGGAATAAAGGGATGGAATCCCATCACAAAACACTTTCTGAATCCCTCTCACAGACCACTGAGGAGAAGTCCCCTATTTGGCTAGGAAGTCATGTAAGGTTCAGCATGAGGCTCAGCATTCTTAGAGGAAGGCTTGCTATCAAATTCAATGATCCCAGCCTTGGCCCTTACGGCCAGTTCGACCCTGACAGATTTTGTCTTTTTATAGTATGTTGTTCTCCTTATAATGACACTCGTGATGGGTCCCTTCCAACTCAGCATATTCTATGAAATCCTCTAAACTCCAAGTTATTCAGGACAGTATAAGAGGTGAGGATTGCTTAAGGAACTGCAGAAAAAGAACATCTAAGTCTCATGACTGGCCAGTACCATGGCAGACAAAATAAAATGTAGACAGCAAGTGACACAGGGAGGGTAGAAAACAATCCTAATTTAACATTCAGCCATTGATTTTCTAGCAGATTCTATTTTACTGCATTTGTGCAACACGAAAAAAGGCTCCAGCTACGTAGCAGGACAGGGCACAGTTAGGCAAACTGTACCTAGACATTTGATAGTTAACATAAATGTTGTAATTATCACATGGAGGTTTTGGATTCATAGAGTTGAAAAGTAACAAGTGATCGCAGCCATTGGAAGCCCAGCTGCATCAGTTCTGATTCTTATTTGACCTGGATCTTAAGACAATGTCTGAAGAACAGTAAGAAAGAAGTAATTTGTGTTGGTTAGCCAAGAGAATGGCTTGGTTCAACTGCATATTTATTGTCCCATTTTGGGATTATGTTATAGAGAAAGTAAAAAGCCTTTAAATATAGAGAAACTCTGGGGTTTGGGACAAATGCCAAATATTAAAGGAGCCAAGCCTTGCATAGGCATATGGATGTTGAGAAATCCAGACCAAAAGCAGAGAGGACCCCTTTTTGTCCAATGAGTTATTAAAAAAAACCCCAAACATGTAGGGAGGACACTTAACACAAAAAAAACCCTGAACCAATGCTAAGAATGCCTGCCAGTCCTGTTCAGCTGCTGCACACTGGAAGAGATGCAGAAGTACAGCATCCTCTAGGAAGCAATTGTAGGAAGTACTGAGCTCACGGACTACACAAAAAGACATACCCATTGCTTAGGGAGTTTGCAGATGTGCTGTGTAACAGGGTTTAGCTTTCATGTTTCATTCTGCTTGGGCAGATGGGATTTTTGGACAGCCAAAATCTCAGATACAATACAACTGTGGAAATTTCAGGCATGACAGAATATAAGGTGGGGAATTACAGAGGAATTTAAACATAGGGTCTGGGGTTGCTCTAGACCTTTTACTATGCTGATGGATGGATTTGCTCTTCAGCTTTATGGCCTCAGTACTTGATTCTCAAATCCCACAGCTGGAATCAGATTTTCAAAATTGCAGTGCTCCCCCTTTTAAAAACTTAAAGATGGAAATTGCCTTTCAAGCAGGATTACTACCTGTAGAACATCTGTTTGCCGAAGCAAGAGCTAAGCTGTTAAAACCTCTTGGCCCTTCCTAAAAGAGAATACAGGCCAAAGACTTACATTTATATCAGAAGAAGAGTGAACGTTTTAAGGAAACAAAATTAGAATTTAGATTTAAAATCACTGATCACACACTTTCAACTTTGTTACTTCAATAGTTAGTGAACCACAGGGTTAAATTCACCTGATTTCCACTTCAAATTTCAATTTTCAACTACTAGATTTTGCTATTTCCTAGGGTCAAGCTCAAAGCTGTCAATTATCAATGTTTTTGTTCCCCTTAGAGGTAATTATAGCCTACGAGGAAGTTGCTCATTTATCTTTGCTTTGATGAGACAAATGAGAGAGAGGGCTCCTGGAGTCTCTCTGTATAATGTGTATTTTTACAGCTCATTTAACCATGTGTGTTTTCTTCAAACATTCTCCATCCTCACAACAGTTCTAAGAGCATGAAATCTAGAATGGGACTCTGTAGAGGTGTTCTAGATGAGTCCAAGTATGGGGCTGGTGGTTTCTCACACACATAGAAGTATTGTCTCAATGTCAAGGAGACTGTTCACAAAAAACATCAAATATACTTTTACAAATATACTTTAAAGAGCTCTTTAGCTCCATTGGCAGAATATGGCACAAGTATCTGCAAGAGAACTGGGCAAACAGTAGGATTTTATGTACAACTACTTTAAAGTAAAATTGTCATGTCAGGCAGGATTCAAGTTCAACTCTTTCAAATTATCAGAGGGAGATTTTGAAGGAGAAATGCTTGACATTCAGGATAGAAAAAAATCCAACAGCTCTGGGTAAGTAGCAAGAGCACAGTGCCCCTTCACAGCCTCTCCTTTACAATTTTAGGTGCCATGCACCTTTCTCCCCAAGAAAAGGAGTAGGTAATAAAAGCATATTAAACCTGCTCTTGGTAAATATCACCTCCTTTGAATGGAAGAAATGTCTTATGAATACCTAAGTGAAGACTCACATAGCACATGTTTCTGGCCACTAAAATCTGCCCATGGCTGTTGCTGCTGATATCTAGTGGTGCATGGGGAAAAAAAGGCTTAAGAGAACTTTACGAAGATGACATTCACTATAAGCCCACTTTGATTTCAGATTCACATCTGGAACAGCCAGAATATGTCAGAAGTTACTGAATGATCAGGAACTGTGTTTGACACGTCCCACCACTCCCTGCTTCAGTTTTGCAGATCAGATTGTCTGGATATAGACTCATATGGAATTTCAGCTTCAGTACTTATCTAAAGCTTTTGATACACTTTTTAATGGCAAGATAAAAATGCCTGGCACACAAAATTATTCTTTTCTGTCAGATCTTGGAATTAGTGATAAATTCTGATGCAACACCGTAAATAACTGTTTCCGTTTAATGATGCTGAGCATGCTAGGCTATGTCAATCATCCCTAGGAAATGAAGAGGAGATGTGATTTGAAATGGCAAGCTGTGTGTGTCTAATCAATAATCTCATTATGTGTCAAGCAAACCAAATTTGATTATCACAGAGCAGCTACAGTTCCCCTCAGAGTAGTTGCAACTTAGTTGCTATTCAAACTCCCAGTCTAAAATGCAGCAAGTGAAGCTGGTGGAAGTTTATTTATAATCCAAATAGGGAGGTATCTAG
>JAOXXN010000471.1:17708877-17732611 GCA_026770055.1 Myrmophylax atrothorax | reverse complement strand
GCGCATCTTTCATTCTTTTAAAAAACCTGCAGCTGCCTAGCATTCCTTGAGACATTTCTTCTCCAAGCCCCTCACTGGCTCGTTGCACCTCTAAGCCACTTAAAATACAGGTAGCTCCAGACCTTGGCTAGACTCTTGACTTGTCCTGTAAAACCATCAGAATTGTTCGACCCTTCTACTTTTGCTCTTCTGAGCTCTACATAGCACAGTCCATCTTGTAGATTATCCCTCTTCATTGATCTACCCACAGACCCATTCTGACCTTGCAACATAACTAAGGGATCTGCACAAGAGTAAGCTGTAAATCAAAAGATGTTGTGAGATCCAACAATATATTCCCAATAAGGAATAAAGGATAAGACTTCATTACATCAGTCAGACCACTCACCTTTTTTGTCAGTTTGTTCCCCACAGGCACAAGAACCTAAATTCAGAGCTCTGTTCTCACTCTATATCTACATATACGATAATGACACTGGATGCCTTTGTTAGGTGTACATTTAGCAGTTGTGTGCACTCCACTGTGAATCCTCCATACAGAAGGAGAGCTCAGACTCATCATGATTCTATCAGTCCAAAACCAGATTTTGCTGCAAGCTACCATTTGAAGAAATTATTTACTTTAAGGGTGGTGAGTCCCTGGAACAAGTTTCCCAGAGAAGTCGTGGATGTCCCATTCCTGGAAGTGTTCAAGGCCAGGCTGGATGGGGCTTTGAGCAACCTTGTCTGATATAAGGTGTCGCTGCCCATGGCAGGGGGTTGGAACTAAATGGTCTCTGAGTCCCTTCCAACCCAAATCAGTCTATCATTTTATAATTTGGGTTGAATCTATATTAAAAATAATGCTACAAATTGCACAAAACAGTGTGACCACACCTAGCTCTATGCTGATTTCAAAAAACACATAGTCTCTTAGGAACCAATACTAGAATTCTTTATCTCGTCCTCTGTGGTGGCAACATGGTGAGAGGTTTGTGAAAATCAAGAGATAAAATGGGCTCATTTACATTTCAGAGACTCCAGCTGGAAGTGCTTCCTGTCTGTTTAACAGCAGCGCTGTTTATAACCCTGAGATTAAGTTTTGTTATGCCCTATGAAAAACATTTAAAAAGTTCTGACCTTTATTTACTAAACTATTATTCTAATTAATACTGAATGTTTTTGCCCAAGATAAGGAATTGTCTATTGAATCAGAGATAAGATTTTAAAGATATGGTGACTAACCGTACTTTGGGATATAATAAATCAATGCCTTTTCAGTCACAGGTAGTGAAAAAAATGCACTGCAATGCACTTTTGTAAACACCAGTTTACAGGCAATCCGGTAAAGCACCTGCCTTGGATCATCATATCATGGAGTTGAGAGCCAGATTTCACATGTTAACCATACACAGAGGACAAGGTTTTTCAGGACTTGCAGTCTCAGATACCTACAAACAGGCAAGTTCCAAAGCACCCAACAGCCACTAGCCTCTTTGTCCTTTCCCTTTGCAAGCCCCACTGCTGCATATGACTGAAATAGGAACCTCTGGCTTGTTGTCAAGGCATGCAGCCAGCCAGCAACAAGGTCATGGCCAAGATCCCTGTCTCTAGAGCCCTCACACACAAGTGCTAGAGTGGCAAGGGTGTTTGTGATGGGTTGACAGGCACAATAATCCTTGATCTTTGTCTCCACTTGCTGAGCTCTCTTGTGGTCAAAGCACATGTCCCAGCATGGCCAGAAGGGGGGGGGGGCAGTTTGTGGAAGCAACAGAGTAGTGTTAGGGCCATAGTTGTAATTCTCCTGTGACTTGCAGCATATTTTGTTCCTGCTGCCATATGATTTTTAAAGTCCTCCTATCCCTCAGGAAATATGTAAGTTTTTTTCCTTCATCCAAATGGGCATTTTCTCTTATTACTTTCTGAAGTAAGGCTTGAGCTTATTTCTGCTCCTGAAGGAAGCAGCTGCCCTCAGGAAAACAGGCAGTTCACTCATTTTCTGGCTGTGGGAGGTGATGCTGCTTTTATAATGAGAGGTGTACAGAAAGGACAGGATCTGTTTGTTACTTCATTCCACAGTTTTTGCCATAATCCCCATTGAATTCTGAGCATGTTCTCCTTATCCCTTGTCTTCTTCCCATTCCCTAACAACCTGGTTATAACAATCATAGTTAAAACTTAGGAGACCTGAGTAGAATTACATTGTTGCAATTCTAGTCTGGTGACATTGCCCAGAACAACACACTCTGGTTTGAGATAAGGTAGGAGCTTAGGAAGCTAAACCTGTGTTGTGCACTATTCAAAGATCATTGGCCCTGCTGTGCTTTTCACAACAAAACATAGGTATTGACTTTAAAAATACTATGTACATTGCACTTCCCAAATAGCTGCCTTCAGGACATCACCCTCACTTCCTTTGCTACGTATAGAGAAGAAGGCAAGACCAGACCAGACTGCTGTGAAGCAGACAGGAGTTTTCCTATTGACATCAGTAGGAATCCAGTCTTTAAGTATCTTATTGCTTCTCTACTCTTTCTTGCACAGCAACTGCAAGTACCAATAACATTTTAATTTTGACTGAATACTTAAAACTCTGTCTTTTCAATGAGGGCTAACATCACCTACTTTTCCTAAGCAATGACCCTTATTGATGGGCATGTTTATTAATTAAAATTTTTCCTAATGATCCTGGAAATATTTTTTGATTAAACATTTTCTCAGAGTCAGACTGAGTTTATTAAGGAATCAAAAGGAACAGAAGTTGCATTTTCCTCTTGCTGTGTTCATTACAAAGGTCTTCATTTAGCAAAGTGCCTTCCAGCTTGGAGCGTATGAGCAAGCCCACTGAGACTAATAGGATTATTCCAGGCTGGTAAGGCACGTTCTTATATATCTTGCTAAACCTTAAATGAGGCATGATGTGATTGAAAAGGCTCCAGAGGAAGTCCAGTTTGATCAGGTGGAGTATAAGGTACAGCCAGACTCAAAACATGAAGTCCAGCCTGTATAGAGTGATCACATGAGGGAGGCATGTCACTCTCAGAGGAAGTCACGATAGAAATTACATGTATGTCAGCATGTAGGGTCATGGCTCTTTTTTTTTTTTTTGAACAATGCCAAGTGCCTTTCAGAGAAAAGTTGGCTTGGATGATTCTTCCATGTCATGCAATATAAAAAGCCTGGGAAAGCTTTAACACATCAGCTGACCCCACTCCCATTCAGTTCCCTCACATTGTTCATGCAGTTCTGCAGCATGCTCAGCTCAAACCAGAAAACTCTGAAAGACCTGCTGTCATTCAAAAAAAACAAACCCAAAAAACAAACAAAAAACCCCACCAAAAAAACAGAGGAAGCCTGGAGCAACATAAACACGAAGTTGAGGCCCTGCAGCGCTACTCCCTGAGCTCTGATCCTGTCAGCACTCTCTTGCTATGTCTCAGCAAAGGCTGATCAGGACATAGCTGCGGAGTCTCTGATGAATGCCCCGAAGCTAAAGAAGTTTCGCAGATGATTCATTAGCACATTTCTCTTAAGTCAAGTGAAGTATTGAGAAGTGCTGTTCTTCAAGCTGGGGTTCTCTGTAGCCCCGGTGGTCAGTGTAAGGTCTGACAATTTCACAGACATATCCCATCACATAAGGGATTTGGGTTCTGGTTTTCCAGAAAAAAAACCCCATCATTGAAAACTTTCTCATTATTTCTTTCGCATTTTTTTCTATGACATTTTCCATATCTTGTGCTCAGCTCTGCAAAAAAGGTGCTGGCAACCTAGATATCCAACAGGACAATTATCTAACCTTTAAATCCTTCTAAACTTAAGAATTCTATGCTCTTTAATGTCAATTCTGATACATCCAAGTGGGAACTAAAGCTTGTTCTCAGACATTTCATAAAGAGCATTGCAGGTATGAGATTTACATGCCATTGTATTCAGTACACTTAGCAAACAGATAATCCTATTCATCTGGCTTTGCCTTATCAACTTAAATAGTTTCTCACGTACCAGGTGTCTTCAGTAATTGAATAGTGAAATTGCAAAGTGCATACATTATTAATGCTTCTAGGAATAGACCTAGCACTTCATAAAACAGAAGAAGTAAGATTTCAAGGTGGTGGCACAGCTTGCTTTTAACAGTAGTGAAAAAACCTATTGAGGAATCTAAAGCAAGTTAATACTCAACTGAATAAGAGAAGTAGCAAGCTAAGCTAGTTAGAACATGGATATATCCAAAATCATGCTTCAATAAGGAAGCCAAACATTTTGTAGAAAACTCCAGTTACAGCTAATCCAAATGTATGGTACTTAGAAGCATAAATGAAACATCCTCACTAAGACAACCTACCTCCTCACCGAGATGTCCAGCTCACTGGCTAAATCCCACATCCACAAAACTTCAGCACAATATAATTTCTCTCCTGTGCAAGGCAAAATTTGTCAGAAGCAGGCATCAGGCTTGTTGTTGTGCCAATGGAAAGAAGCTGGTGCATCTTGATAATGCCTTATTAATTCTTAGTGAAACTGAAGTGATTGACTTATCTTGGAATCCAAGGAAAGTGTCTCCTACATGGTGATCAAGCCACAAGCAACCCAGTAACTCAGCCTATATTTTAACTCCACCTAACAATGTCACCAGCTGTTGCTTTGCAGTTCTGTGTAAGCATCCATATCTCACCTAAAAGTTGGTACCTTCTACCTCCACAGTAACTGTTTCCAACTTTATTCTAAGACATCTAATTATTTGGAAAAATAAAAGACTTGCTCCAGAATTGGGTTTAGCATATTCAGTGCACAGTACATTTTACACTATAATACTAGAATCCACACTTGAACAGGTAAGAAAGTTTAAAACGACAAGCCAACTCTCCTGTGGGTCAGTTCCATTAATACCTTTCAGCAGTGTTATGTACTATTGGAATAACTTGGTGTTTATTGAAGTTGCATGGAAAACAAAACACAACTCAAACAAGCTGTTCAGTGAGCAGTGAAACCAGTGAAGGTGGGTATCCTGTACCAGTAGGATGGGTGTCCCATGCTAGTAGCTTCTGCACATCCATATACCTCTTTTTCTCTTACACAACCCTGTCAAGCAGAAGCTACTATACACTGTGCTTAATCCAGAGCAAAAGTCATGCAGATTACACAGTACAAGCAAGACAGCAACTGCGCTAGCTATTGCCTAACAAGTTTTAAGGGCTAAATCTTACTAGTTTAATGCCCTCAGCAACGGCATTAATCTGCATAGCTCACCTCTACCATACACCAGTTCTCAGGGATCACATAGGAACACAATAACCTTAAATATCCCTCTTTCCAACTGGGCCAGGAGATTCTGAAATTATTGAAGGAATTGCCTAACCATGTTACCTGAATCCCCTGGAAAACAGATCAAACAAAAAAAAGTTAAGACAAAAGAATTAGATACTAGCTACCCGAGATCTACTGACAGCCACCATCTTCTACCAGTTTACTCATCCTCCCTTCATCATCTATTAATAGATACATATATGCACATTTACTTCTAGTGTAATATTTATTTTTCAGTTATACCTTTTCATAGCTGATACAATATGAAACCTTCCGCTTTTTATGGCTTAGAACACAGATGCTTCTGAAGTGAAAAACTACTTGCCTTTGCAGAACAGCAACATATATTTGAAGTGAGCAACATGAAAAATAACTCATGCATTTAGTAAATGGTAACTGTGTCAGACTGCTCTTATGGAAGAGAAGACAGTGTCTGAACGAAGTCAGTCAGCCTAACAAAAAGTTTTATTGATTACAGGAATACTTTTTATATTTTTGTGATTGGATTTTGTGCTGGGGAAAAAGATCCTGAGAGAGTGGGGAGGTAAAAAACAAGATATTATAACAGAAACACAGAAGGGTAGGTTTATCACAGAGTAAGTAAGACATGAAATGATTAAGTGGGAGAAAAATTATAAGGGACAGCTGGCCTCTCTTAGGGCTCCAAACTTGGACTACAGCTCTGAAGTTGATTAGGAAAGATCCGAAGGACACCAGAGGAGATGGTTCTGTGCCCCCAGCTTCCTGTAGTAACCCCATACTGATGTGTCCCCACACTGCCTTCTCCTTCCCTTACAGGGTATAAACAACCTCGAAGAGGTCTCTTCCACATGAGGGAATGGATGATCTGTATAGCAGGTTACCTTCACTATCTCAAAGCAGTCCCTCAGGTACTTTTAGAAAAAACAATTCCTTTTTTGGCCCTTCACATTCTATGTCACACTCTCTTTCCCAAAGTTAAAATGTGTTGCCAAGCATTGACCCTCCCAAGGAAATAGGACTGCTCTGTGTAAGTTCTCAGCAGTGTATAGGTCAAAGCCATGAAGATGGAACTGGTATTTTGTTGCCAGGCAACTCAAAATAAGTGCCAATAATAAGACCCACTGCATACAATTTTCGGAAGCACCTCCCTGCCTAAGGAGCTTAAGATCCATCAGTGGAAACCACTTAGGAGTCTAAATCCTACTGAAAACTCCTATTTTACTTAAGGATGTCTTTAAAAATTGAATTTTAATTTCAGGTAGCATTTGAAACACGGAGCATGGGTTAGCATGGAAACATGACTGGGAAAATAACAGGATTTTCCAAAGCATCTCGCCCACTTCTGTGCTTTCATTTATCCCTTCAGCCATTTTCTATATCCTTTATTTACAAATGTTTTCCTCCAGACTCCTTACTGGCCAAGGTGGGTCTTAAAATTAAATCCCCTTATTCTTGAAGTCAAATAGAATTTATCTGTACAGCAAACTTTGGTTTGATTTGATTATAGCGCTTGTGCTGGTTGAAACAAGGGTTTAAGGAAGCTGAAGAGAGCATAGCCTGACATGCCAATATATGACAGCTGGCTCCTGGTAAAACAATCCATCAGGTCCTCACTTGTGCCCATTTGCAAAGCTTGAAGAGAGAGCAATGAGTTTCCAAAACCATAAAACCTACTCTACTGCTGTATACTCAGAGTGCTGTGGGCATGCAGGTTTGTCAATTATTTTCCCTGACCAGCTTGTGAAACAAACAGTAATCCCTGAAATGCTCTGACACTGTACCTACACAGTTCCCGCTACAGAGAGGATGGCCAGGAACATACTGTATATTACCTTCCTACACACCAGTTTATTTATAGCATAATTGGCAGAGCACAGCTACTGCAAGAATAAAAATGAAGCATATGCAAATCACCTTCTCTCCTCAAACACAAAGATCTCTCTGCAGCCACTGAGGCATGTGCAATACAACAGGTTCAGTCAGCTAGGATGATCCAGTCAAGTTTGTAGGCAGCAGTTTCCATCTGGGCATTCAGATGATATCATGGAAGATATTCTGAATGGCAGACAAGTTACAGAAGGGCAGCAACTACACCACTAGGAAATTTTTTTCAGTAGACGTCTGTTTCACTATCCATGGCCCTAGGTTTCTCATGCAGTTTATAAGAAGGATTTAGCTCATTTTTACGACTACATCTTCAGTTTTGTCCTAAAGGCAAAGGGGTTGGTCACAATCATGAGAGATTAATTAACAGTGGAGATGTGATGCCAAGATTTTGTATAGCATTCATAAAAGCACTCAGTTCTAGTGAATTTTCCTTCTCTTGCTAGAGCTGATAAACATATAACAATAGACCATAAAAATGAGCGAGTCTCCTTCCTCATCTAGTCTGGCATTTACATACAGCTGCAAAGAGAGATAGTGAGAAGGTTTAGACCCAGCTGGCAGAAATGTCAGTCCTTTCAGCTCTGTATCTCTATTACATCAAATAGAAACAGCATTAGCTCCTAGCTGTGCCAGTCCTTGGGAAATGCAAGTATTTGGATGAAGAAAGATCGGATAAATCTAAGCCTGGACATTGCTGGAGAAATTACACAGAAGCAGGAGAAAAGGAGGAGCCAGAAATAACTTTAAAAGGCTTGCTTTCACTATGTATCACCAGCTATCACGAGATAAATCTTGTTTTACACGTGTCTGATCTCAAGATCACTAGAAGCTGCTTTCTGAGCTTTTCATTGATGAATCCTTCCATCTACAGAGGACCAAGACAACACATCCATCCTCAAATAGAGATGGGCAAGAAAATCTTCCCAATTATTATCTAAGATTAGCTTAAAAACAAACTACTGTGATGCTTCTTTCTTCACAGCTGCTGGAACCAACATTAAATGTCCTCAAACATAGCTCAGTGTGAATCGTTTCAGAAAAACTGACTTGTTCTTTCTGCCTTTGTATTTTTAAACAGGATATGTAACCTTCAACAATGCATTTGGGCTTAAAACACTTTCAATATTTAATAATATAGGCTGAATGTTTCTTCCTTTGATCTGCTTGTAGTGGCTTCTCACTCAATACGGGAGCCAAGTGAAAGTTTCAGTCCCAGGGACAAGTTCTCCAGGGACAGTTCTTCCCTCGGGGCCCTTTGCCCTACATGATCCGAGCATGTGTACTGCCTAAAGAAGTTGACACTGATTCTTAGTGCACCTCCTGTTGTTAGCAACTTGCTGTAAACACAAGAGTTTTCCTGACAGTTTGCTATTACCTATGAAACTCCCTTCTGAAGTTGGCTAGAAAGTTCATGACCTTCAACATGCTCAAGAAAAATGATCATGCTCAAGAAAAATGAACAGTTCATTTTAGAGAGTTCTCAAAGTTAAGTGCTAAAAACATAGGCTATTCTCAAATTGAAAAACCTTAAAAATTAGCTAAGAGGAAGTAGAAGTGGAGAAGTAGGTAAGAGCATTCATATAGAACTTCTGTTTGAATGGTCAAAGTGTAATGGTGTCCTGAGGAGGGTACAGACAGATTGACAAGTACCTGTTTGGCATCCAGCTTCAAACTAGAATTGCTTTGTTTTCTGATATCCTGGATAGAGCTATAAACAAAAGATAAGAGTGATTTCACAAGGAAATTTTTTGGTTTTTTTTTTTCAATACGGGCTTTCTTCCAGTTCCAAACTCTGACATCTTCCATGCAAAGACAAGCCTCAGTCCATTCCACTGCAAGCACATGCATGCACACACACTTTGCTACCTTGCACTGAACAAGGGAAATCTGAAAATCCTGATTGCAGGTATGATTTTTATCTTCAGCACAAGACAATCAATCTCACATCTTCATACTGCCAAGACTGCAGATCCAAGAAGTTTTAATACTCATCAGGTTAGTGGGACCCCTAGCAAACCTCCAGAGCCACTCCTAGGTTCTATCTGGCATAGGGAACTCAAACGCTCCTGCTCCAGAAGCTCCTGTAACTGACTTCCACAGAGCTACTGAGCCTGGAGGTTTCAGTCAGATTGTCAAGAAATGAATCTGGAGAGGAGTTGTTGGAAAGTTTTGGCTTTTGTAAAACTGAATACTGTGAGGCTTTGAATGGGGATTCTGCTACCCAGCTCTAGATCTCATCTCAAAGAGTGTGCTGCTGTGGCCAAGCAGTTTACTTTCAGATGTTTTCTGGTGCCTGTGAAGAGCAGCCTTCACAGCACAAAAGGCCCAGGAAGACTGACACTGCTTGGACTCAGTTCAAAGACCACAAGAGTTCTAAGACTCAGCTTTGTCCTACATATGGTTTTTCCAGATTGCAGAAAAGCATATTCCTCAAACAGCGGATGGGAAGTTGCTCCATCTGCTGCTGAAGCTATTCTGTAAATTAGTAGCAAGCATCACTTCTCCGAGAAGCTGAGTACTAGAGCAGAGGGAAACTGTACTAAGAGAGCAACTGGGTGTTGTTCCAAATCCCTCTTCTTGATTAAGACCATTAATAATCCTTCATTGCTTTTCAATATTAAGTTAAAAAAATGAGAACTGTAAATGCCTAATCAATTGTTCTATGTTCCTTCAACTAAACTGAGAGTAAGAGACAGACAATACAGCATACTTTGCTATTCACTGCAAAACAAATAAATGAACAGAATCACTCTCTGGAAAGCCATATTTACCTATAAAATTGCTTAAAGAGCTTCAAGGCATTTTTATCAAAGTAATGTGATCAGCAGAAGTTCTTTCTGACCCCAAGCTTTGTACACAGAATTCCAAGTCTCATGTCTGACAAAAACAAGCAACAAATGTCATTCATGTAACACTCTGGAATTTATGTCTTCTTTCATTACTTGCAAAATAGGATACCAATTTTTGCCTAGGGTAGGCATTTGACAAACTAATTGTCAACAACAATGTCCTCATCTGCATTCTTCAATATGACCATATGCTACCTCTCATGCATTCCTGAAATAGAGCACCCAGGAAGAACTTCCCAATGTGAAATCCCACTTAGGGTTAATTCAAACTGACTCTCAGTCTGAGGAGTTTTATGAATTTTCAGGCTTTCTGTAGGACACTCAACTGAGAATCCAGAACAGTGTCTCCTAGGTAAACAACCAGCTTTATTCAAACAGATGTTAGTCACTGGACCCCTGTGCACAGTGGCTGACAGCTGCATTTTAAGTTCAGGAAGTTTCACTTAACATCAACCTTCTCTTCAGGAGGTCATTGCTAGCTCAGCATGACAGCCAAGATTAAAGAAACAGCAAAACCCCCTTGGAAATGTCCAAAAGAAGTGTTCCTAGAGAAATGCAATGAAACAGGACCAAAAGAGAAACCCTCAAAGCAAATCTCACACTGTTTGCTAAAAAGACTAGCTCTTCTTTGTTTACTGAATAAATATGTTCCAATCTACTGATCCGTAAATATACAGAAGCTTTTCTTAAAAAGAGAAAAAATAATCCTTTGTACTTACATGCCTCTAGCTGATCCCCACCCCAGGGGATTAAACACATTTCTCTCAGTTACAGCCACATGGCTTCACATTGAAAAGGAACTTAACAATAAATTCACAATTCAGTGTTCCAGGCCAACATACAAGGAATCACATAAGCAAGGAGTGTAAAACTGGAATTATACCCAATAATAAGATACCAGTCAGTTACTTGAAAAGGTCATTAAAGGGGTCAACAAGTATTCTTGTCCCTCCTTCTATTTTCAGCTTCCCTGAAAAATGCAGTCCTTACTTCACATCTATACTTAAAAATGCCTTTCCTCATATTATTTGGAACTTAAATGGCCTCATGTACTTAATATCATTCAAAACAAGGCCTTTCTACAATATATGTGCATATATTTGTATATATTTTCCTACTTAAATGGCAAAATTTAAATTAGCAACTTTCTCCTCAGTCAGTGAGGTACACAGTGAGAGCAGCGAAGGCAACTATGGTAAATTCTGGGGCAAAACACCCAAGGGAGCTAGACTGAGGATTCCTGCAGTCAGGAACTCTGTCTTGTTAGGACACTGAGGCCTATCTTGGGAAGCAGTAGAAGACTCTCTCCTAATATTTTGAAATATCCCTATTGTGACTGGTTTTGAGGCTTCATTCCATTACTTCAAAAGCCAAAGCTAAAACTGCTGTTTGAAGAGATCAACATTTTATACATTGACCTTTCATTCCCTCCTTTTCTTAGTATTAAATGCTGCTCTTTCAGATTTAAATTTACTTCCAACGTCACCTAGACTAACGAAGTTGGCTACCACTGCCTTAACTTGATATTCAAACACAAAGCTATTTTAATAAATGTCAATGAACAAATTAAATATTTGAATTTTGATGTTGGTTCTCCAGAAGTGGAAGACATTTAATGCTCATCTAAGGAAAAGCATGATTAACACTTAGGTCAGACCCAACCAACAAAAATTGCTGAGTGTTCAGCATTGACACATGCCTGGTTACTTTTGGAAGTGCTAGTCCTAAGATCTGTTTGCATGTAAACATATGTGTCAAAACTGACACGCCAATGGTGTATAATTTAAATATTTGCAGATTACTACAACGTGGTTATCACTGAATTGGTGACATGGATACTGTTGCTATGGCATGTGGTTTGACATTTTCATAACACAGGAGGCATTTTCCCGACCAAGCAGATCCAAGCATGTGCAAGGTTGCATTATAGCACTGGAGTTTTATACTTCATTTGGCTGAGGGCAAATTCTGTTCAGGCTGTTGAAAAAAAAAAAGGCTTGACCTTAGACTGTCTTCACTCCCCATATGTGTTCTGCAATGATTTATAGTAACTTGGATACTTCTCCAGTATATGGCAGGTGGCAGCCTGTCCTATCCACCAGCTATCTTTGGCAGGTCTGCTCACTGTATTCCTGGCTTACCTGGGCCCTTTGACACCTGGCATTACAGGCACAGACTAGCTGTCTATAGAAACAGTGGCTGTCCTGCACTGTGGGGTAGCCCACAGCCTGCTCAGGAGAGGAGCAGATTGCTGACACAGCAGAACATAGGCACTTGGATCAGCTGCACTGGCCTGGTGGTCTTATCACATTCAACAATATGACATACATCTGGAAGGAAGGACTAACATTGCAGCATTTCAGCCAATACCGTACGATGAAGGGATTCAGCAGGACCTTGGCAGAGGCAGGTCTGCAGTCTTCCTCAGTTCTGTCCAGAACACCAACTTTGCTCTGAACACAGGCATGAATGGATAAACAGGGGACAGCAGGCAATGGAAGAAAAGCATTTGGGGTGGAGTTTAACTCATCATGTAGTATACAGAACTGACTAAATGAACATTCCTTCTGCTGCACTATCTCTATTAACCCTCCAACATTAATGAGCAAGCAATACAAAGTCAAGACAAAGAGATGCAGATTTGATCAGATCCTTGATTATCATTGATGGAAGAGGGCAAACAAACACAAAGCCTCCAGACGTGGTAAAACAAGAGTGCAATTGATATTGTAAACAAACAAATCAGAGATGCAGCACTGCAAATGCTCAATTCCATTTCTGAGGAAGCTAACAAGTAAAAAGAAAACACTTTCACCTGGAAGCCTCAATGACCAAGGCACATAAAGCCAGTTATTAGTTGGTAATAAACTGCAGTCTGGATACAAAAACTTAATGAAAACAGCTGAGCACAAGAACAGGTAGTGTCATCCTGAGTATCATTGTGCAAACTCACTGACTCCACACACCACTAGTCCTCACACATATTAATGACCTGGGGCCTTACTGGCAGCTACTGCTGCTCCCAAGTAATCATTGGGGTGACATTGGGGGTAGTGGCTGTGATGGTGAGAAGCCACTGGACAGTGCTGCAGCCACAGACAAGCCCTTAGGAAGACTATTACTTAAAGAAAAAAACCAAAAATTAAACCCAAACCCTGGCCAGCATCTCTACTTTAAAGAGGAAAGAAAAATCCTCCCAGGAAAAATGCTGTTTTGAATTCAATTACTGGTTACTAACATGATTGTCCTGCATCTCAGTCACTGTAAGCCACCATTCAAATAGAGCAGACGTGTATAGAGAGGAGAAGGAAATGCTATGGTAAAGCAAATATTTGTTTTCTATCCTCAGATAATCCTACCAATGTGTCATTGAATTCAGTGCACCAGAAAATTCTAAATTTCCCATTAGAGCTAGTATTGTGGCCTCTGGGGTCAACCTGAGCTCTCTGTTAAGAGACTGTAAATTCTAAAACTTCAGTGAAGTCATCTGAGGTTTATGAAGGTACATTTGGCCTTTTGACTCCCTGAACTTAATGCCAATTGAGATAATTTTGTGCATTAAAAAAAAAGGAAGAAAGAGAAAAGCTATGTTATGATCTTTTCAACAGCAATTTATTTGAAAAGAAGCCCTGAAAAGAAGTCTTCAGAGAAAACTATTATTAAGATAGCATTAAAGTAGCTGCAAAAATGAAAAAGAAAGTAAAGAGCTGAAAGATGCTCAATGAAGAGATGTTCCGATACAAGCTTGTTATGGGCTGTCACTGACAGAAACCGTGGTATCTGACTGGTAGTGAAGGTCTTACAAAAAACCTGGGGAATGGCAGAGCCGAAAACAGGCAAGAAGTTTTATTCTTAACTGTAATTCACCACGGAGAGTTCTAATTGAGGTACGAAGCATAAGCAACAGTGCTCACCTCCAAGTCTCCCACAGTAAGAACTGTCTGAGCTTCACTCTCAGAAATAAGGGGAAACAAGCTAAAGACAACAGAAAACTGGAAAACAAGGTGGAGAAAACATAGGAGATCTCTAATGTCATATGTCTGAACAGCCTCAAATCTACCCCATCTGAGCAGTGCCACCAAGAGATCCTAACACACTATTTTCTTCCAGAAACAGAACACATGAAAAACATATAGGACTATTGTGTTGGAAGCATTAGATTGGTTTCAGTGTAGTATCCATGTCTGTTACCAGCTCCTGATGCTACATTACATGAGTACCAGAGATATTATATTCATTCATTATATTCCATGTCAGAAATTTGGAGCTGCCAGGCTGAGATGTCAGGACAGGGCACTACAAGTTCCTAGACACAAGAACTCCCAGGATATTCTCATTTGCACCAGTTCTCTGCCAGTCACTGTGGACTTTCTAGCTACAGCAACAACCAAGGCAATAATACTCATTTACCTGCCCCATCTGAGACTGACAAAACTAACAACCCCACCTATATCAACTTGTATTTAGGTGGCTGTGTTGATTTTGATCCTAGCACAAAACTACAAGGGATTAGAATGCCACATGAACAATGTAGTTATGGGGAATCCAAATTCAGTATCCTCCTGGACACTAATAAGTTAAAAAGAGAACATGTGAAAGTTGTCTGATTTTGACTAACCAAAACACATTGTGAAGCTCATACCCACGTATTTAATTTATTTGGTACTGCATTTAAAAATCCTTGAAACTCATATGTCTTTTCAAATTAACTCAACTATATAATAATAGGCCAAACACGTCAGCTGCTGGGAAATCTCACAACATCCTGTCAATTTTTACTTCTTTTAGTATCCTTACTAATTTAAAAGACCATCATTCATAATAGCATGTTATTCAAATTTTAGCAAGAACAACCCCCTCAGAGGCCAGTATTTGGTAAGAATCTGTCATACCTAATTCAGTTTAATAGAACAGCAATAATGATCCCTTCCAGTACCAAGGATATGACAAGCAGATATTTGAAAAGGAGCTCAGGGTCCTGACTGTTTGCATGTTACCAAACTATGATCTACCTACAGTAGGTTTATTTTTAAGCTCATAATAGTAATTTGCATCTGAGGAAAGCATCCCTGGGCAGTATGTTTAATACAATTGAGTTTGTTGATTTGTGATTTGTTATTCCCCTTCTTTGTGTTCTAAGCTTCTCTGCCTGCTGATGCATTACCTCCTCATGGGCAATGCCCGTGGAGTACATAAAGCTGTGATTCAAGTTACTTGATAAATGTTGGTTTGATCCCAGGATATTTGGGTGAAACACCTGCCACATAAAAATAATTTGCATCTTTTCCTGATGCCAAAAAAGATCTGTTACTGTGGAAGCTGAAGTGTAGCCAGCTCCACTTACATAGATCCACCTCCACTTAAAAACAGAATGAGTAAGGTTAAAATTATAGCTGTTAATTTTGACCAAGAAGAACAAAAAACTCCATTGGATCTACTTGTTCCTGACTTCTTAGCACTTTACATTTTCTAGATGAGGCCAGCACCTGACCCATTCCATAGGTCTGGCAGGGTACTCACACGTGTCAAGACAAGCTGGATTGCTATCCATCCCGTCCAACTTCATCAGCCTGTTAAATAGTCCTAAACAATCCCAGAGGAGTAGTGGAAATTTACTCCTTTGAGTTATCACAATGAGGATTGCTATGGATGAGAGGCCAGATTTTAAAGATATCTAAGGAGCCACAGATGCTAAAAGATGCCAAATATGAAAATCAAAGGCACTGATAAGCCTAATTCACATTGCTACAAATCTTGACTGTAGGAGTGAAAGAATCCCAGCCCAAAAAAGACAGTCACTGAACTCCTAGTAATTTTGAATGGAAGGAATTCCCAAGTTCCCTAAGACATTATATACCAGAGTCTTCCAATACCACATCTTCTCAGACCCAAACCAGTGCTTTCTCCAAGCTTCCAGACCAATCTTCGGAGCCTGAATCACACCAATGGGCCTGCATACAACCTACACTGCATATTCTGCACATACACCATGGAAGTAAAACTTCCAGGAGACAGCTGGCATTTTACCTGAGCACTATTTGTATCACACACTATTCATTTGAAGAGCTCAGGAGGGTTTTTGGTGGCCTGAGTGAAATTAGCTGTGAATTAAATATAAAGATGAAAACATGGAACACACTAATATTGTGCTGCACATAATAGAATAGCCTTCAAGGGATAAAATGCAGCAGCACAGCATTCATGGGTACTACTGGCTGAGGTTTTTGTTTCAGGCTTTCTATCTTCTGTCCAGCTCCTTCACGGAGAAAATTCTTAACATGTGTCACTTTGTGTAGATCAACATTTACCAATTTACTAAGACAAAGTCAATACATTAGTTTTCTTCCATTTCTTCCACCTGAAATACTGTTAAATGTTTATCAGTTCAGTGATTAAAACAAAAATAATATTCATATCCACAAAGAATTGCATTGTCATTACAATAAATGAAGAATTAAGGAAAAATTGGAGCTAGGCAGAGATTCTGAATAATTTGGGGATTTTTTTATTTATTTAGGATTTTGAGATTAATTCATGTGATGTACATGCATGAGTTTCCAAAAACAGCATGCTATAGATCTCTTTTCTTAGCAGATTAATTCTCAGATGTTGACTGAAAGAGATAGACAGGCTCTAGCCCTCACAGTGGAGCAGAAGCACTTGATAAAATATTACCGCTAGATGCTGTCATATTGTTGAGTCTTTTGGTTGAAGACATCCAAATGCTAGGTCTTTATCTTTTGTAATGTATTGATAAGGAGAAGTCTATCAAATACTTCTGCTAAGGGCCCTTCTTTCCCTTTAGGACAGCAGAAATATTATGATACTGGACCGCATCTTCAACTCACAGGGCTTTTCTTACAGTGGTATCAGTGTGACTGTAAGGAAGTATTTGTGAATATTCTGCATAACACAACATTATCCATTCTCTTGGTATCTTAATCACTGCCTAAGATCTGCCTTTCAAAGTTCTGAATTCCTTCAAAACTTTGCAAGAACTTCTTGAGGCAGAAGTTCCCTAAAGGTGGCTTGGGTGTTGCTTGCAGGACAATTGCATCAGCCTGGGGTGCTGCTACATGGATGTGTCCACTAGCCTTGCCAATAGAGAATGTGCAGCCACTCTGAAAGAAGATGTCAGAAATAGTGCATACCGGAATAGGACCCAGCTCTGCAACGGGCACAAGTCATCCAGAACAAAAGCGCAGTAGCTGTACCTCCCCACTGACATCCCACCATACACTAGTACACCATAAGCCTGAGGTGGGTCAGACACTGAGAATGGTAAACATTTATAGCCTGCCAGAAGGTGCTCCAGACAGAAAGATGGCTTAAAATACACCACCTTCCACTGAATTTCTCAAGTACCATTGCTGATCTGCTAAACCTTCTGCTGGGTGACATAACATCAACACTCCTTGAAGCATTAGAAGATGACAAACACTCTTTAGAGGAGGACAACGTAATAGACATAGGGGCTGTTGTCAGTCATGTCTGAATTTGTTCACTTGGAAAGGTGGGGATAAGAACCCAAGCAGTACAGAAAGGAAGAAAAAGATCTCTATTTGAAAATTTCAAGAGAACTGAAGTATTTTAGCAAATAAGTACTTTGGTTTAATGATTTCACTGAGGCAAAGCTATTGCTTCTTATCTAGCTATACTAATGTTCATGTCTATGGCTGAAAAACAACGGAGAATTACAGCATCCCTAGGGATTCTTTGTGTCTTGGGGCCTTTGCGTATTTACTGCCACTGAAATGCAAAATGCTAGTGATGAAAAATGAGATGTTTTAAATTCATTGCTTTAGAACAGTACGTAATATGTACTCTGAGGTTGTGCTGGTCAAGCTGCTATCTACAGAGCTTTCCAAGAGCCAGCAATTGCCACTCTATTAACCTATTACAGCTGGCAACACTATTTGATTTGTTCTCAGTATGCATTACCTATGCTTTCTTATAGAAACTGTAGCTGAACAACAAGGAACAAGTTTTTTTGCCTTGTTCTGGCAACCACAGAACCCATACAACAGGTTGGGGCCAGTTCTTTGGCCAAAGGACCTGTGACCCCAGCTTTAAAGTGGACTGAACAGACCCAGTTGTTAAGGGCCATCCTGTGTTGTCAAGTCCCACATCTGACCCTGTGCCCAGCCCACTGAGTTTCTTGACAAAGTGAAATACCACAAAGGCAAACAAAAAAAATCCTAGTTTTCCACTGTCTGGGCGCATTGGAGGTGCAAGGACCATGAGGCCAGGGAATAGCATCAGAAGAAACAGGACTGCTGTCATTGCAGTCATCTGTATTACTATGCATTTCAAGCCTTAATATACTCAGCTAGGTGAATGTGACTGGATAAAACAGGGAAAAAGTCACGAGACAGGAAACTTGGAGTCTGGGAGGGGAACAAGGAACAGCTGATGCCCCGTACTTGCATAGTTAATCTGCAGGGATGACTGAAAAAAGACATGGAACCTAGGAGTTTTGTTAAAGAAAAGAGGATACCCCAGAAAACTCCTGGACTGGAATAAATTAATTTCACGGAAATGGCTCAATGGACGAATCAGAGATTTTACTTTCTAGAATTTAATTTACCTCAAGCAACAGTTCTGAAAATTATAGGACCAAAGAAGAGAAAAAACAAGGAGAAGATGACTGAAGACAAGGAAAATAAAATATTAGGCAGGGGAAATGGAAGAAGCAGCTAAAAGTATAAGACTGGAAAAAAGGCTCAATACAAAGATTGACCAGGGGCAAGGCAAGATTCTTGTTGAATCCTACCCAGCACAGGGTGTCTTCTCTTCATCTTTCCACTTAATATATTCCCAAATTTGCCTCAAGGATGAGGCAGACAATATGTGAGGGGCTCCTGCTGAACTTTCTAGTTATCAACTCCAGGACATCATGTCTGCAACACAACCATACACCAACATGCCTGGTTCGACGACATGCACCATTGTATGGTGTTGGTCATATTCCTACCAAATGCCCTAAGAGCAGGCAATTAAAATCAACTTTCCCAATCTGTTCATTGCCCAAGAGAAACACTTGCCGGTTAGGGCATTAGTGTGGAATGCAGTCAGCTCAAATTTATATCCCAGGCTAAGTCAGACCAGGAATTGGGCCCACATCACCCTGTTCCTCTAAGTTCCCCTGGCGTTGAACACATGACTATTTCAGAATAAAGTCCCCTCTTTTGGCCCTACCAGAAAGTATCCTCCCAATCCCCAACCCTTCCTCTGCAAACCAGGAAATAGTTCCTGAAAACGCTTTTGTCACAAACACTATTTGTCAATCAGAAAAGTGTTGTCTGCTTTTTGCTGAGTAGAAATATTCCCAGTAATATGCTCTAGTCTGTCCAATCAATAGATTTCTTACCCTGTCTTGTCATCTACTTCATACCACTGATTTCTGAAAGTCTCTCATTGCCAGTATTTCCTTCCTCCAGACGGTCAGTAAACAGCACAGAAATAAAATAACTCTTGAATTTTCACATTTTCCTTTCCAGCAACAATTCATCCTGTGCATCAAACCCATCTTTGACTACATTCTTAATGGAACAATAAAATTATGGTCTCTTATTAAAATCTGATGACATACATGGGGAAAAAAAGTGACAATTGCACAGCTTATCTGTTAAAGAATTGTGATAAACTCATCTGTGACGATTTTCAAATACAGAAAATAAATCTGAAGGTGGAAAACAGCCCTGTCCACAGGTTGCTGTTAAAAGTGCTCTGGCTTGTACCAAGCTGCCTTTTAAAAGTAGTAGGCTACTGCACTGAATGTTGATCTTCACTCATATTATTTTTTAAAAAAAATTTGCTCCATCTGGAACAATAAATTTCTCTTGCCTCAAACATTAAACCTTCTTTAATCCTACAGACCAAACAACAGGTGGTAGATTATTTTTTCAGAATTAGCAGCCAACTGCCAAAACAACTCTCTGCCTAATTACTTTGGTTTGTGGTTTGAATTTCATGGCTTAGCAGCAGCCTGCATTTCTTATCACTAGAAACCAATGCCAATCCTCCAAGATGCATCCCCATTTCCCCATTCCCTCTAAAGTGAAGATAACTTCGTAGCCTTCATGCTAAAGGAAAATACACTTTCGGACATTGAAACTCAAAACATAATAGGATTTCCATTGCAAAATATAGGAAAGGTTTTTCAAAAGTATTCTGAATTTTCCTAATATTTTCTTCAACTAGGCATTAAAAAAAATCAAGCCATACAAAAAAACCACTACACTTTTACTAAAATTGAACATATTTAAACCAACACTCAATTGAGATAGATAGAACATTACTTTACATGCCTAGGAGAAAACATAAAATGCAAAAAAAAAATTTCTCTGTGTCAAGTTGACAGTAATAATGAAACTGAAAACCCACAAAACCATTCTCCAAACAAAATGCACAGTGTCAGCTCAAGTCAATGATATGACTTGAATTGTTTTGTTCTAAATTTGATTAGTAATAAAAATAAAAAGCACCAAAGTAATATATGCTCTTAAAATTTATTTCAGGCTAGAACACAAACTTTTCAGTCAGCACATGTTGTCCTGAAAACACCTTACATCTGGCCTTTTTTTTTTAATTTTGTAGTTGACGTCTTTAAAACAAGCCCAAACTTCATGTTTCAATAAGCCAGCGTTTTCTGATTAAAAATATTTGAGAAAATTTTCAGAAGCTCTAATGCAAAGCACATCTGCATTGCTCAGTACTGAGCAATTTAAACCATTATCCCTCATCTGTATAGGTGTGTACTTTTCAAAGCAGCTGTTTTTTACATAAATGTCCATTACAAGTGCTACCATGGGAACAGGCAGGCTGTCATCAGGGAGCTGGAAGTTCAGACAGCAACTAAGCCATGGGCATCTCCCCGCCTCCTCCTGCCCTGTATCTGACTGTTATGAGCTGTTTAAGGTAGTTACCTTGTTTGTCCTGAGTGAGAGCAGGCACCCCCAGAGAGTCCAGTTCATCTCATCCATCAAACACTGATATCAGGATGGGACTATTAAGCCTCCTTTGCAACAACTACAGAAGGAGAGCAGCTGCCTGGTTTGAACAAAATGCCATAGCAGTCCACAGCTCACTGCAGAGAATGCTGCTTCCTCCCTGTGTGGGCAAATGGCAGAACTAACTAATGAAGGCCGATATACACTCTTTGCAGACTAGATGCGCAGTAACTTGAGAATAGCTCATGTGAGATTAAACTGAAAATAAATAGAAGATAACAGGAAGAGGCAAGGTTATCTAAACCCAAAGTTTTTCAGACTATGAGGTATTTCCATGAGACCTTCCCTTCAGTTTCAGTTAAATCTACCACGACCCTACCATTGAAAATACAATCACCCACCTGGGAGAGTTCACTACCAGACTTACAGGTTTCTTTCTAGTATATTTAGAAGCATAAAATAATTAAGGCATCACTACATATTGGGTGTGTTAATTGAAAAATCAGGAACTATACGCTTCACTTTAATTAGCAGCTGTTTAAGTATTTACTTAGTAGCTTGTCATGCTAGAACTTGTTTAGCTTGCTGCCAAAGATATTTTTGCCATGCATATTTTTCCATGTTGGTTTAAAATAAGGGGAGGATGCGATGCATTACACAAAGATATATACATTAATGCAGCAGGTATAATTTCTGATATGATTCTAGAGAAGAGCAACAATGGAGGTGCCACGATTATTTTTGCTCTGCTCAAGCACATGACAAATTCCAAGCCTTGTTACAGCTGTTTGCCAAACTCACTAAAGCTCTCCTCCCTGTCCAGCTTAATGCTGTGTAGTGCCTGCAATAACAGGTTCATCTCCAGAGCTGGTTCCAGCTCAGACCTACTCAACAACCTGCTGTTGCTGTGCCCTCCTGCCTTGCTTCAGTGGCCGTTCCCAAACCTCTCCTCCCCCTGTGCCACTGCCATATGTACACTGTTCCTGCTCTGTCACCCTTGTTCAGCTTCTTGTCACACTTCCGCACCTGTTTAAGGGCTTTACTGAGGTGTTTGGTCACCTGTATGCTATTTTTTCAGGACTCTCTATGCTTTCCACTCTGTAGCGCTCTACATAGGGATCTACTTTATTCATGACAAAGGCCCTCCAGACATTGATCTGGTTATGTTGTGGTTATACATGTAGCTCCAGAGATACCTGCTTCTTTCATTTAGTTCTATTTCTCCTGCTACCTCAGTTTTTTCAGTGTCTCCGTTCCCAGCTTCTTGTGCTCCTGCTGCCGCCTGTCCATGACTACTACTCAGGGTGAGTCGTAAGGACCTTCAATGCTTTTAACACTTATTTTAGCAACTCAGCTCAGTATTTAACAGAGCTCTGTTCCTGCAACTGTACAAGGACCTCAATTCTGCTCTCTTTTAGTCAACAGACCCATCTGAAATGGTTTCCACCACAATTCAGCAGATCAGACCTACTCCTTACAGAGTGATGCAAACTTTGCAAGAAGGGAGTTGGAGTGATTTATTCCCCATAACTGTTCTCGTTGAGGCCTTGACCCTGAGAATATCAATAAGCTGCCAATTAGTACTGTATTGTCAGACCTCAATACCAGTAATATCAACAGTGAGACAGAGATGTACAGCTCAGTTTGAAAGGTCAAAAATAGTGTGTAGAGTTGACCTTGGCTGGATGTAAGGTGCCCACCAAAGCTGCTCTTACCACTCCCTTTCTTCAGCTAGACAGGGAAGACAAAAATAAAATGAAAGCTCATGGGACAAGGACAGGGTGAGATCGTTCAGCAATTAACAGCATTGGTAAAACAAACTCAACTTGAGGGCAAAAAATTAATTTATCACCAATTCAAATCAGAATAGCATAATGAGAAATAAGAACAAATCTAAAACCAGCTTCCTTTCACTCCTCTCTTTTTTTGGGCTCAACTTTAAGTTTTCTCTATTTCCTCCCTGCCTACCAGTGCAGGGGGATGGGGGTTATGGTCAGTTCATCACACACTCACACACTGCCTCTGCTGCTCCTTCCTCCTCATGGGGAGGACTCATCACATTCTTCTCCCTGCTACAGTGTGGAGTCCATCCCACAGGAGACAGTCCACCATTTTTCCAACACGAGTCTTTCCCACAGGCTACTGTTCTTCATGAACTGCTCTAATGTGGGTCCCTTTCCACAGGGTGCAGTCTGTCAGAACGAGGCTGCTCCAGTATGATTCCCCCACATGGTCACAAGTCCTGCTCCAGCATGGGCTACTCTCCCCATAGGCCCACAGATCCTGCGAGGATCTTGCTTCAGTGGTAGGCTTACCATAGGGTCACAGCCTCCTTTGGGCATCCACCTGCTTCAGCATGAGGTCCTCCACTGGCTGCATGGGGATTTCTGCTCCCCCGTGGACCTCCATGGGCTGCAGGGGGACAGCCTGCCTCACCATGGTCTGGACCAGGGGCTGCAGGGGCATTTCTGCTCTGGTGCCTGAAGCACATGCTGTCCCTTCTCCTTCACTGACCTTGGTGTCTGCAGAGCTCTTGATATGACATTCTCACTCCTCTCTGGCTGCAGTTGTTTTTGTGCAGGGGTTTTTTTGTTCTCCTTTCTTAAATATATTATCCCAGGGATACCACCACTGTGGCTTGTAGGGATTGGTTTACAATCTTTGGAATGGAGAAAATCCTGCCAGAAATGGATTTGTGAAGAATATCAACAAGCCATTGATAATGCTTTAACAACTGATGTTTTTAATGTTGTTTGAATGTACACAATGTTTGTTAAAATG
>JAOXXN010000471.1:17676411-17690619 GCA_026770055.1 Myrmophylax atrothorax | reverse complement strand
TGATTTTGTAGGTGTGACCGCATTCTTTCACATGGGAAGGGAATGAAGCTACGGAACTATAGGAGAACAGAGCTTAAACTTTCTGATCATAGACCTGTAACAGCTACCTATATGGCTGAAGTTGAGGTGTTTTGTGCTAGAAAGTTACAGCGAGCACTGACATTAACAGATGCTGAGATAGGAAATGAGGAGAAGGCCAGCACCTCAGAGACGCATCCAGTAGAACCCAGTTGAAGTCACTATAGCCCACAATTTCTCAGTGTTTGGCCAGAATAAGGCTAGGTGCACAACTCTATTTTCTTTGTACTTCTTGTCTTTTTCTTTCTAGCAGCTTCATTAAATGCACTAACAGATTCCCCCATGCAGCGCAGCAATGTCCTTGGCCTCAAAAATTGTGACAAGACTAGCAACAATTAGCTTTAACTGGGTATCTGAAAACCTTTCATTAGCAGGCTCTGTAGCAAATAGTTTACAATCCTGTTAAAGCAGGGAACTCAACTCTGAACAGGAAATTTTAGGAACACAGAAATCGTGCCAAAGTATTTTCTGCTATATTGCATTTGCTCATATTGGCAAGAGTGTTGTGCTGCATGAAGTGTGCTTTAGTTCAATATTTACTGCAAAGAAAAAAAAACGCCTTGCAAAAATTAATGACATTTTAACTACTGTTGGGTGAAACACCCAATAAAACAAAAAAGCACAGGAAGCCAGCCTGACTTTCTGATCCTTTGCCAGCACCATATCCTTGCTAGGCTTTGCTCTGTTACAAACAGCAAAGCAACAGAGGACAATAAGGGGGCAGAGATGGTTTACAGTGTTTAGAAGACATCCTTTGGAAGATTACCAGAGAGATTATTTATTCCTTTTTTACCATGTCTCAGCCCTAGCAGATGAAATCCTAGTAATTAGACAGGGAATCCTATTGCATGCTCCTATTGAATTTAATGACTGATATCTACTCAATACCAGGGCCCAGGCTTCTTGTCCTGTACTTCATGCTGAAGTCTTTCAGATGGGATTCCCCAGAGAACTCAGTCTGCATCACCTTGTTGCAGCTAGTAGCATGAAACCTCCTGACCTATGCAAGAACAGAGTTCACTAATATCCTAGCTGCTCCTTCTCCTACCTTTGAATTTGACTCCCTACTGCCACAGACAGTTTTATTGATGTCAGTTAGGTAATTAAACCCCCTTGTGCAAGTACATGGAAGAGACATAAATAAATATTCTTCTGAGCAAAACCTGAAGGTATCCACTGCACAGAGGGGATTCAATTTCAGAATATAATCCAAAACTTTACTTTCTACCTTGTTTAATACTTTGATTTATATCCTCATTAGCATGGGGAATAGCTGCTATTAAAACTATTACAGATAATTTTTGCAATAATATCAAAGGATATGAGTAGGCGTAATGATAGTACTAATGATAAAAATTAATAACATTCATTATTTTTAATCATATGTACAGTTGAAATGAATAATCAGGAAAATAAACAAGACATTTTATATGAACCTAAAACGAAGGGGATGTGAAAACACCATAAATTACAGTCTAAATTATCAGTTGTCCACTCAAAGTTTAATATTGCACTTTTGCAGACAGGAAAGTACTCTGCAGGCAGGCCAGACAGCCAGGAACCAGTGAGCGGCATAACATCAAGTAAATGCCTGTTCACCTCCTCTATATCTGCATCCTTGATCCTACCCCTCACTCTGACGTATCCATGGATAATGTGGGAATTTTACTTCCACTTACATACAAGAGATCACTGGATTTGGATGTTATTAATGCTGAAAAGCATCAGTAATGACATTTCTTCCTTTAGTCTCTGCAGCTGTTCCTTTACTATCCCACCAGTTGTGTCCGTTCCTGTCTTCAGCATGACACTCGTTCTCACTCACTGGAAGGACAGCACAGCCAATGCCTCTACAGACTTTGGCAACAACACATCCTGGGTTCCAGCTCAGTTATCAGCACAAGCAAACAATAGAAACACCCATGAAACTGCAGGATTTAGCACTCTCACTCTGACCAGTGCCTACCCAGGCTGTGTTTCACACAAGAGCTCTCAGCAATGCATGTAGAAAACTGGTCCAACTTAAAGCAAGAACTCTCCTGCCAGACTGACATAGACAGCAGTTGATTCTTCCATGTTCCCTTCCAGTTACAAAACAGCTTCAAAAAGTACTAATTTGGTTTGGATTTCAAGCCTTCAAGACTAATGTCCAGAAAATAAGTCAATGAATGTCCTACCCTTGTTTCAAAAAACTCTAAAAACACAACTCATGCTAAGCACTATCTCCATAAATACAGACTTAAATGGTACTTGCATCTTTTGGTCTTAAAGGCAGAAACACTTTAGAATGAGGTTTAGTTTAAGGACAAAGTGGTAGGTGGGAAGTCAAGCAAGAAATAGACCTCTTAACCAATCAAGTTATTTTCAACAATAGAACTGCAATTTTAATTTTTATTACAAGTCATCTTGAAGGTTTTGCAAGGGCCTATATTAAATTCTCCAGTGGCAGTTATGACAGCTATTTGTACTTTGAAGTGATTTTATCTTCAGAGTCAGACATAAGGTTTACTGATGTCAAAAGCTCTGTTTGTGTCATCTAAAACACATGTCCTGTATTAATTCTGAAATAAATTATGTAGCTTTTGGTCTGCAGATAGGCTGCATCTTTCAAAATTTCACTGCACCAAAGCTTCAGTAGCTACACTATTCCACAGCTTTGGTAAAAGGAGGCAGAAATCCAGGTCACACAGGACTTTTTTGAGAAATATGCTTTTACCTTCTCCTCAGTTAAGGTTCTAAGACACTGAAAAAAGCAGGCAAAGAAGTGAGCACTCCATGCTCATAAAAGCCCTTCCCCAGCTGACGAATTGGAGTCTCATACATTAGTTGTCACCTCAGTGGCTGGTTGGCCATGCAAACCTTTCCAAACTTGGCCATGGTTACAAAAAGACCCAACTGCTCCCAGAGCAAGATTCTCCATGCTACAAATTGCAGAAGCAACTCCAAAAGAAGAATTTGCCTCCTGGGCCACTGGACAAATTAAGGCTAATTTCTTTTATCTTGTCAGCTTAACATACCTGAGATCAAAGGAACAGTTTCACTAAAGCAAGGGGCCCACAAATTGACAGGCAAAGCCCCTTGACAACAGTAGCCAGTCTGTCCCCTGTCAGTAAAAAACCTTTTATCAGCAAGAAAGAAAAAATCCAGACTCAAAGAGGAAAAAGAATAAAAACCACAGCCTCTTACCTCCTGCAGTATTTCACTTCTGTGTTCCACCAGCAAGGTGATTGTCCAGACCTCATACACCTGTTAGTGTAGCACACAACATTATACAGGACAGTGGTCATGAAGTCTGTGACCCGCTCTTGGTGAAAGGAAATTTTCAACATCTGGAGAAAAATCAGAGAAAGAAAAGGCAACATAAGTCCTGCTCCAACTCAGAAACACAGACTATTGGTTTGGCCACTTAGAGGATCACAGAAGACACAACCTATTTACTGTGTGGACAGGGGCTTTGTATTTTGTGCAGGTGAAGGATTTCAATGCTTTACCCCCATGTTTGCTTATTTGGAAAACTTGTACTCTGACAACACCACAGAGTGAGTTTATGAATATCAGTGCCACCCTGTGAGCATGTGGAGATGATGAAGCACCCAATTTCAGAGCGCCATGTCGATTGTCACACAGGGCTCGCACAGACAGCATACACAAGCAAGACTATGTTATCTGAAAAAAAGCCCTCAGGCTCACAAGCACATATAACCCAGCTCAGCTCCTGAAACTGGCTGCTTAACTCAATGGAGGAAAGAGCCTTTAAGGTCTGTAACAGACTAGAACTGAGTCTCTCAGGGCCGAGACAGCTCAGGTTGACTTCCACAGAGCCCAGGGCAGCCATCCACGCTCTCCACAGCACAGCACACCCAAACCCTTGTCAGATCCTGTCACTGTCTGGACCCATTTCCCTACCCTAGAGGGGAATCCCAGGGAGGTACCAGGCAAGACAGCTCAAGGCTCTTAAGGCTTGCTGATGCCCTCAGCCACTGTCTGCTCACTATCACAGGGGTGAATCCAGTGGTTGCTCCCAGGGATTCCTCCTGAGGTGAGTGGGAAGACAGAGGAGTAACAAGGTAGGTATATGGATCTAGCAAAGCATTTTGTCTCTTCCCTCTTCCCTTCTGTGGGCATGTCCTGGATATCAGGCTGGTCAGGACCACCTTGTGTTCAAGGTAGCCACCTGCCCACTGTCAGGATGCGGCCAACAAGTCCCAGGTTTGAGGTCCTGGTAAGTCCTACCAGGGCAGCGGGGTTGCTCACAACCAATTTCTCCCTGGGGATGCAAGAGAAAGGTCACAGGGAACTTCAGGAGCCACTTAGCTGATCCCCAAACTGCAGCACAGCATCAGGGTAGATAAAATTATCTCTCTATAGGCCCTGAAAACCCAGAAAACAGCACCAGACACCTGAGCAGAGCAGTATCTGATAAAGAAGGGGTCATTAATTTTAGGATGCACAGCCTCCTGCACCACTTGTAACTGAATCTAAAGATATAGGCCAGCCCCAAACAATCCCACCATGGGAAACAAACCAGAAATGAGGCCCTGGATTACATCAGCCTTCCAGGTGAAGCCCAGCTCTCCCAGCAGTCAAGAGGGCAAGCAGAGCTAAATGACAATTAACAGCAGACTCTGCCAAAGGCCATGAACATAAAAAGCAAATACAATGTGTTGAAATTGAGACATGCAGGGAAAGACACCAAGTTTAGGATGGACCAGAGGTGTACAAAGACCTACCCACAGCCAGTGAAAGAGGAAAGGCTCCTCAGCTGGAGCTTAAATGGCAGTGGGAGGACCCTGCTCAGGTTAATTAAGGTCTGTAAGGGCTTGTTAAGGTCCCTGCTGGGCTGCTTCCCTTTGCTGCCAGAGAGCAGGTGGTCTTTCTGGGAGAAATAGAGGAAAACCACACATCTAGTTTGGACAAATAATCCCTGGCTTTTTGAAGTATCTTCCTTCATGTTCCTTGTGTAGCTCTGGAAGAGAAAGCCAGCTCCTAAAACATCTTTGTTTACCAAAACAGTTGGTGAGGAGATCTTCCAAAGTAAAGAGCATTAGTTCGCTGCCCAGAATCAGGGAGCAGGGACGAGAATTGAAGGTTCTGACCTTGATTTGAAGGGTTTTGTTTAAATCCCAGTCCAGTCAGTCTACAAAGTAGCAAAGCAGTAACACAGCAAGGTGACATTACAAAAGAACTATGCATCTCCCTCAGAAATATGTGCAAGCAGCTGGGAACAGAGGCTGGTGGCTGCTGAAACTCTGCAGCCCCTTCCAACAGCTCCAAGGAAAGGAAGGGTCTGCCTAGCCTTGGATTTACCAGCTACAATGCCAGGCTGGGAGATATCCTGTCAGTTTGGGAGGGCCCCAGCCTTAGCTCATCTCTGGAGTCCTCCCTTACCATTGGCTAGGGCTGGAGGCTTGGCTACCATGCATGGGACTTCTCTTTTCTCCTGGCACTTGTGCCAGTTAAGAGTTGCAGGAGGCTTTGTGTCTGTCCTTCAGGCACAATCAAAGGAGCAGTGTGTGCCCTTCATACATCCACACTCCTGTGCACAAATCTGACTGTAGAAAAACAGACACTAAAGTGATATCGGGGAGATCCCTGGGCTTCCATTTGGTTTTCTCTTTTTCCTTGCTTAGTATTGTTTCCACTTGTGAGAGTCCTATGCACCCAGCTCCGCGCTCTCCAGTGAGATTGCAGTTCCCAATATGTCTGTGTGCTCTCACAGCAGCTCTGACACCTTCAATGCCTGGTTCAGTGCTGCTGTCAATATACATGACCCTGACAGAACTTTCTGGTCTGCCCTAGATGCAGAAATGGATCATTATGGTTGGTTTTACTGTTTTTTGCTCTCAGAAACATCAGTTCCCAGATATGAAGGTATTATTTGGCACCCACCAAGCTGTGTGTCCCTTGGAATAGGGGAGGCAACAGCAAGGCTGGAACTAGAATAACTTGTGCATCTTGGGGCACTGAAACCTATTCTAAACCCTGTTTTCCAGACATGGGCTCAAGGGGACAGTTTTGGCAGTGCAAAACCCTAGCTCATCTGACTTCAGGAAAGTAGGGCAAGTCATGGGCTTTGGGCCTCAAAGGAAGACATGTGCCCTTGGGCTTTAAGATCAAGAGTCATCAGATCCAGAGACTTAGTCCTGTGTTTGCTGTACTTGAAAATGGAGACTAAATCCTAAGTTTTCCAAACTTGAAAACAGGCCCATGGGGCCATTTGGGGGGCGCTCAAACAGAAACAAACTCCTGCATGTTTGGAGCTGGAAAAAGTGTTCCTGGGTCTGGGCTGTGAGATTGGACCAGAGACCAAGCCCTGCATGTTTGAGCTCAGAAACTGAGATCCAGTCATTTGTTTCTGAGCAGGGGAGTAGGAGGGGGTCAGAAGGTGTTGGGTTCCAGTCAGGCAGGAGGTGGGAAGAGTATGTAGACTCCTACCAGAGGTGGAGGTTCTGTCAGATTCGCCCCCAAAGTTTGAGAGACCAGCATGCACCAGGCTGAACTCAACATCTAAAAGAGTCTCTGGGGGAAAAGACATTTTTCACACTGTTTTTGTGTGTCCAGCTCTTTATTCAAAGTGTGTACAACAGCTGGAGTAGTCATTAACTCATTAGTTCATATTTAGACAATGCACAATTATGGCAGTTCATATTTCTAGGACAGTGATTGATTTATGACCTTGTCAAAATTCACACTGCTGTAATGAGCAGAAGCTTTAATTAGCTCAAGGATGGGCAGGGCAGTCCCCTGCCAGGAGCAGAGCAGGCAGCAGCATTGTCCTCTGCACAAGCAGCCTGGTTTCTTCCTCAGACATTCAGGGAACCCTGGGCAGGTCTCTCCTTGACTCCTTTCAAGGGCAGAAATGATGTGGCGCAGGGCATGCATGGTTCCTGCTGCACAACTTCCGGGTGCAGTGCCACTGGCCCAGTTGCCTGCACTTACCACAGACAAACCCAAGACTGAATCAGATCCTCCATCCCTGGGAAGGAAAGCCCTTTTCCAGGAAGCAGCCAAACAGTACCTTCACTTTGATATGTTACATTTATACAGTATTTTCTGTGCTTATTAACTAATCATTAAGTGTTTAATAATCAGACAATATTTATAAACTAGTAATTCATTACTATTTATACAGTTGTAAGTTGATTATTCAACACATACTCAGTATTAAACTATGCTACTCATAATCAAGTGATGGCACTAATTTATTTACAACCATGTCAAGAGTCCCCCTGGCACAGTGAGTAGGAAATGTATGAAGGTTATAGGAGCCAGGCAGGATCAGGGAGCACACAGGCAGTTACCCAGCACAGGCCTTTCACCTCAGCATTGGGCACATATGCAAAATATGTAGGAATATGAGTGGTGTGTTTCATTTTTATGAAGGTGCTGTAGTCCTTACCAGTGTGACTTTCCAGTATCATTAAAACTAATAAGATGTTGATTAGCAAAGCAAAAAGGAATAGCAGTAACTCTGTTACTGCTCAGCTTCTCAGTCTGCAGTCTCATATTTAGCAAACTTAAAAGTTGACTTAATCTAAGACTGTCGGGTAGTGTAAGATATTGGTGCATCTATCAACACAATGTAGAAACTTTAGGGAGGTGCAGGCTGTGACAAATGCCATTTGAATCATTACTCAACTACAGAACGCAGTGCTACAGTATTTTTACAGATATAGTTGAATATGCTTTACCTGTAAAGAGGGTGAAGAGGAATATGCAAGTAGAATACATGAAAGCTCCTGTGAAAATTCTAATTCATAATGATGGCCTGCTGTAGAGGCTAATCACAATAATGAGAACCAGATAACAACCCAGGAAGCCCAGTTAAAAATTAAGAAAAGACTGCAGGTTCAAAAAACTAATAGTACTTTTAGTTGGAAAAAACCTCTAACAATCGATAACAATTGCCCAAATCATGAAATAAATGAAGACACTGACAAGGCATTCAAACTTCAGGAACAGATAGTCTTACAAAGTGATCCAGTAGGTCTCCACCAACTACTAGGAAAATGCTCTAAACCTGAGCACTTTCATGGCCTTAGTGGGGCTCTCTGGTTTCTTGTACAGGATCGCACTCTACAAGACAACATTTTAAAAGTAGTGATTGATTTTAGTCAATCCACTTTCAAGAAAGTCTGTGTAAGTACAGGAGAAATCTCTGAGGGGAGAATAATTATTAGGAAAATCTTAATTCTTCCAGAGTAGAAGAAATGTTGAAGGAAAATGGTTGTTTTGGGTTAACTCTGGCTATCAGCTCAGGCCCACACACCTGCTTACTCAGAATCAGAAAAGCGAAAAAACTTGGGGGGTTGAGATAAAGACAGTTTAATAGGGAAAGCAACACCATAGAAGGAAAGTAAAATAGTGAATTCATTCACTGTTTCCCATGGGTGGGCAGGTCTTCAGACACATCCAGGAGAGCAGAGGTCCACCCTGACTAAGGGATACTTGGGAAAACAAATGGTGGATATACCCCCTTTCATTTTTCTTCCAGCGTTTATTGCTGAACATGCTGACATGCCGTGGGATATCACTTTGATCCACTGGGATCTGCTGCATCTCCTCCCAACTTCTCATGCAACCCCAGCTTACTCAGTAGCAGGGCAGTGTGTGAGGCAGAAAAGGCCTTGATTTCGTAAGCGCTGATCAGCAGTAGCAAAAATGTCCTTGTGTTATCAACACTGGTTTTGGCAGAAATACAAAATATAACCCTTATAAGGTACTATGAAAAAAATCAACTCTATCCTGGCCAAACCCAATAAAACAGTAGAGGACAATCATACCTGTCTCTAACTGAGGCTTAACTATTGCATTTCGTGTCTCCTGAGGTTGACACTATGGCACATGATAAATTGTGGATGAAAACATTTCCTGTGAAAGAAAGAAAGATGGCAAACATCTGAGCCTAAATGTAGCAATTGCAACTTTAAAGTATAAACTTTATCTTTTTGCTGTTAAAAATGTTCTGGTTTTTAAAGGTAAACTGGCAGGAGAAACAAGCCCAATGCAAAAGAGACCATAAGTCAGAGCTACAATCTAAAACAGTACCTAACAAATGCAGAGGCACAAAGAGAAATTGGTTTCAATCCACAAAGCCCAGAAGTACAACCCAGCACCCCCAGAGCACAAACATAACAGTGCCCACCAGCCCATGCTGAGACCCACGTGGTTTCCCTCAGTCCAAAGCAAAAGGAAGTGAAAAACCCCCTAGAGCATATGATGGTCACAGTCCAGTCAAGAGTGGTGGTCTTCTCCTGTCAAGGTCCTGGTCCTCTTCTGGATCCAACAAGTGGTACCAGAAGTCCAAAACACCTGAGATTATAAACCCTCTGGTTCAGGTAGGAGCACTCAGTACCTCCCCCAGGGTGGGAAGTTCCACAGTGGGTGATCTGACCCTGTGAGTCATGGGGTATTTTTTGAATTGTTGCTGGCCCATTAGCAGACACACCCCCTCAGGCTAGGTGTGAAGGTGCTAACAACTTCCTGGAGGGGAAGTCACAGCTTCTATCTCACAGGCTTCTTTAACACCCAACTTAGATCCTGAGGCGTTGGGTGTGCCCTGGCCAGCTGCTGCAAATGGTCCATTGTTAACAGTTCACGAGAAATGACATAGAGGGTGTAGAATACACAGCTTTGGTCACACCCACACAGTGCTAAACTGGTCCCAGCTTGCTGAACTAGTACAGTACGCAAGAGATGGAACAAATAAATAAAAATTTTGGTGAACAGTTGTTTAAGAATAATAGCCAATAAACTGTTTAAAAGAATTAAAAAACCCACTACTGACTATGCTGTTAACATCTGGCTCCTACGGAGAAAGATGCTCTAGTCTGGATATCTGGATAGCCGTTAATATCAGTTTCATGTTATTTTTAAAAGTCTTCAATAAGTAGTACAGGAGAGCAAGTAGTTAATTCCACCACATAGATATTAACAAGTACTTGCTGCCTAACTTTGCTTTAATTATTTCCATTATTACGTATTTATATGAGGAGGAAAAGGGGCAACATTTAGTTTATGGCCATGACTGAAGTTATAGAAAAGAAGAAAATAAGGTGTAAATTCAAGAGTGTCTCAGAGTCCATGAAAGAGAAACTCTGATTCTGCCCACTACAAAATATGATCAAAATGACCTAATCGTGAATATATTTATGCAAAAATTTTAAAGTATGTATATAAGTCTCTGTAGATATAATTATATGTATTTGCAAATGATACTTGAGTTGGAAGAAACAAGTGATTCAATTAAATCCAAATGTTTCCCACATGCAATCTGGTAAAGTGTAATTTGTTATCATTAAACTATCTTTGAAACTTCAGAAGTGAGAACTATACTTTCATGTCTTTCAGAAAAACATTATAGAAATTAATGGTCCTTAAATAGCTAAAAAGACTAGGTAAAAACAGGTTAAAAGCAATACTTGGCAGACAGAAGAGCCTCCTCAATTAGAGTTGTCAAAAACCCCCTAAATCTGCAGCATGTGGGCATGTAATTTTATAAGAAAATATTACAAAATGACTAACAAGGTAGTTTTAAAAATATAGTTATTCTATTCCTTTTCTGCATGCTAGCTGTTATTTTCACATCCTTTGAGCAACATATTAAAACATGTGGTGTGTCATCTTTGCAGTATGACCAGTTTGAAGTTGCCACCCACACTGTACCTGTATTAGAAGTGACTCCACCAGTGACTGAACTTGTGGGAATCTGCAAACAGAAGGGGAACAGTCAGCACTGTGCCCTAAGGGATAGAATTGTTTCTAGAGAGTTACTCTGGGTTATCCAATGTGCCAATATGTTGGTCTGTACATGTCTCTTACAAGACATGGTAACCTCTGAATAGTGCAACTTGGTCAGGCCTCTCAGCTACACAGCTAGCGCATTTGGCCTTGTACCCTGCTGTAAACTGTCAGTAACATCTGCCATAGTGTGACGTGTACGTTAATGGTTGTGTTATTGCATCCTGCTACTGTGTGTGCACAGTGTGAGCTTTCATCCTGGCAGAGGGCCAGAACACGTTAGTGGGTGGACAGTAAGACTGGGTGTTGTCAGAGCATGCTGTGCTAAGGTCATTCCCATGGATAAGCTGCGCAGGTCTTTGTCCTGTGCCATGTATTGTGCCTCTCCCCTTGGAGTCTCACTACCTTTTGCGGTCAGATACTGAAGGCTGCACCTGTTAGTACTGTCCTTAATATAAGAATTGTCCTTCTTCCAGGTCTGGGCTGGTATAATGAGTTTAGACTCTTGTGCTATGGAGCAAACAGAACTTAGAGGATACACTAGTAGCTAATAGTCACTCAGGTGGCCAGTAAACACTTCCCACCAATGCACCTGCACAAAGCTTACCAGCCAATTAGTGCTGCAACTTCTGTGCTGATAAAGCAGAAAGATTAGCCTTGTAGGTGAGAGAAAACAATAGGCAGATTGAGAAGGGCCTGATGAAACTAGGATGCTTTTCAAAAGGATCAGCTTACAAAGATCCCTTTAGTTTTGTGTGTACATGCCCGACTTTTGTAAGAAGCCTAAAGTCAGAATAATATAATTGGAGGAACCTGAGCATGCCTGGCACAGGCTATAAAACATTAATCAAAAACTTCCACCTAAAGAGTATTTGATACAGCCAATTCCCAGCAGCACAGAAATTAAAATAAGAAGACCTGATAAACCTGAGCAAAAGTCTCACATAATTCAAGCTTCCTTATGCCAGGGCTAGGACTACCCTGTATTACCTGATGAACATGAAATGAAGCAGGACTTCCTTCTCTCTGGGTCTCGAGGAATATAACTTTGGAGTGCACATGAACTATCAGGAAACTGCAACAAAACCAATGGAAAAAAACAAAAAGCTTTCAGCTCCATAATGCTTATTTTGGATATAATAAAACTACTAAAAATGAGAATTCCTATAGACTGCTTTCTCAGGATGTCCCTTCAGTTTTCTGCATACAATAGACAATCTTCCAACTCTCAGGGTCAGGAAAACCTCCTTAAGACTTTTGCACAGAAAAATGTTTCTCAAGTTAATTTGAAAGGGAAGTGTCAAGAATATTTCAAAGCAGACTGCTGATTCTTAGAGAAACTGCCGACATTTTTGAATTCCCTTTTCATTTGGCAGCCGTGTGAGTGCTACTGAGCCAGGTCTTTTCTTGGCAAAACAAAACCATTCACTGGAGACCAAAGATGAACATCAGTGTCCTAAGAAGGTTAAGCAGGTGGAATGGACACAGACACTGCCTGTCAGACTGCAGATGAGAAGTTTATTGCAAGCTGTCCCTGTATTTGGCTTTGCAGATCTGACAACTAATATTTGAGTTCAGGGAAAAATTATGGGGTAGTAAGAATAACATTTTTGGGGTGAAATTCCCAAGTATAATTCATTACATAAATTTATAATTTCTCCTGTCACTTGGGCTGTAGTCAGTCAGACTCTGCCTACTTTCAAACATATTTAGGGTCAGTATTTCAGCTTCAAGCAGTAGTTGAAACTTTATCTGTTCAATCGAACAAACACAAAAATGTGTTTGATATTCATTCTGTGAAACACGTCTATCACCCTGTCTTCATTGTAGCTCTTTGTGGGCCAAACTAACCAGCAAGATTTCTTTTCTTATTTTTACTACCTTAATAAAATACTCAAAAGGAAAAACCGAAGGAGCTAGTCAGAATCTTCCTTCTTAAGTGTTTATTGTGATTAGGCTTAGCTATCTCCCCCTCCACTCAAATATCCCAATAGCTACCTTGTCATAATATAGATGTCCAAAGTAACTGATGCCATTATTCAAAACCTAGAAGACCTGAACATCTCTTTAATACCTCTAGCAGTGCTGAAACTGTGCCCCACCAAAATAGTCTAGGAAGTAGTGATGAGACAAGAGGCTGGTGAAGAATTGCTTTATATAAATGTTGCAGTCTGTGATGTGGTGACATGTTCTTTAACATCCTCATGAGGGGAAGTGGAGGGGCAAAAATCAATCTCTTCACTCTTGTGACCAGTAACAGGACTCGAGGAAACAGGATGAAGCTGAGTCAGGGGAGGTTTAGGTTGGATATCAGGGAAAGGTTTTTCACCCAGAGGGTGGCTAAGCACTGGAACAGGCTCCCCAGGGAAGTAATCACAGCATCAAGCTGGTCTGAGTTCAAAAAGCATTTGGAAAATGATCTCAGGCACATGGTGCAACTCTTGGGGTGTCCTGTGCAGGACCAGGAGTTGGACTCGATGATCCTTGTGGGTCCCTTCCAAATCAGTATATTCTATGTTTCTATGAACTAACCCCTTAGGCAAACTGCAGACCGAGGGTAGAAACATGTCCCGTGTTCTGTATACAGACAGGCAGTGGGCTACATCTCCAGAAAAACAGTTGTCTCCTGCAGGTCGTATTTCCATCTGCCAGATCTGTGAGAGTAGGCATCCAGGTCCACGCAAAAGGAATGCCTAAATTATCTCTAGGTATTACCCTAGTGCACTGCACATGCAGAATCACAAGGCAGTGTGGTTGCAGCAGTCCAACTCTACAGTTTCTCCTTCTCCCTCAAAAAAATAACCAACCACACTCTCAGGTTGAAGAATACAAATCAGGAGCTATATTTAACTATTGTCCCATATGTATATACGAAGGCATTACCTGTTTGCTGTGTAATTAGGTATGTCATCTAACTTGTCTACACCAATTATTTTTGCTTCTGTGTTTGTGCACTACTTTAAATTTCCTTCCTGATTTTTGCTGTATGAGGTATGACACAGAAGGAATTTGTCTTGCTGTGACCTTTCTAGAGGGATGCCTCTGTGTCTTCTGGTCTATAAAGGCAACTTTCTCCAGTGTGAGAGGCCTGAACAAGATGCTGAACAGGTTGCTACAAAGAGTATGATTTGTAGCGTGTCACGGCAGTTTAATTCTCAAAGTTGAGGGGATTTTCTTGTTAGCAAAACCTTTTTTCCCGTCTGACATGTGGTTTCTATGGACTTGCTGCCAAAGACATTGAGTTGTCCTCTCAAAAGGACTTACGCATTACTGGTAGAATTTTTTTCTCTTAATGACTTAAGTGTCTAAATTCTGGTTTTGAAGTGATTTAGGCCAGAGTCAGGGAAGTATATCAGAATCCAAAGTTATAAAGTAGCTCAGTAGAGGGAT
>JAOXXN010000471.1:17660382-17676311 GCA_026770055.1 Myrmophylax atrothorax | reverse complement strand
ATGACTGAAGTGCCTAAATTCTGTTTTTGAAGTGACTTGGGCCAGAATCAGGGAAGTATTTTGGAACCCAGAGTTATAAAGTAGCTCAGTAGAGGGATTATCAAAACAGCTCGTAAATGCTTTCAAATCTGCACCATGAGACCATTTTGAAGAAATGCACTTCCCAACACCCTTGAGTTCCCTAAAGTTTTCAAAAATTCAAGAAGGGGCAAAGCGAAAAAGGGGTTATTTGAATATAATTTCAAAGTACTGAAACAAACTTCCTCTACAAGTAGCAGAATATGGTTGGAATTTGTAAAGGGGAGAGGGAATGAGGTTTACTTTTTACAAATATATGTAAACTTTCATGTAAGATATAAGTTAATCTCTTTAAAACAGATAATCCAGTCTCTGTTCCTTACTTCTCTTCCCATAGACTCTTGGGGGGAAATAATGACTGACAAAGCAAGACAGGGAGCAATGTCCCTGAAGGCTCGGTAGTCAAGGAGGCAGGATGCCCTCCAAACCCAGGCAGCGTGTGACTGTGGCATGTTTTTGCCCAGACCAGACTCAGAGAAGACAACTTCCCTGCAGCTTCCAGGCCAGGGATATACAACCTGCTTACCCATGAGCATCAAACAGCCTGACCAGGCACTGACTGGCTGTATTAATGTGGGGCCATGTAGTAGCAGGGCCCTCCTGCACCATTTAATGTTCCCTGCATGGAGTGCTTCACCAGCACCACAACATGGAAGCATGTGGGGTTGGTATTTGGGCATGACTTCTGTTCTCCACTTCAGGTTTGTAACACTTGAAAGTCCCAGCCTGCTCTGCTAGCAGCATCTCCTTGAATTGCTTATACATGCATTAATGGAAATATCTATCCATTATGACTGGGAAAAGTGTCGTGCTAAGTGGTAGGAGAGCCAGCAAAAACATGTCCATGTATTTTTAGTCACCCTGGGATTAATGCCCAAGCAGGACTTAGTTTACAGTGCTATATTTACAAGGAACAGCCATATGGAATAGGGATATTCCTCCTGACAGATGCTCTGCTTCCCTCAAAGCAATCGAGGGAGGGACTGAATCAAAATAATACCTGCTGCATTTCTGTCTCCCTCCAACACCATCACAGGTGCAAAGGCAACAGCTACCCCACTGCAAGCCCTCTGCTTCTCACAGCTCACACTGGTCAGCTGAGGGCATGTGCTGCCATCTCCTGCCAGGAATGCCTCAGACACCAACTCCCACCCCTGGGGAGCCATGGTCTAGATCATCCCCCATCACTCACCTCTTGGTACTACAAGGCTTGCAAACAGTGTGTAAACAATGTACATGTGTGTCCCTCCATTCATCTGAGAGAAGCCACTTGTTTTAAGGTGGCCTGCCCACGCTCTCCACTATGTTCATTTAGGACACTGTCATTTCCTAGAGCAGAAGACAAAAATAAATTGAGCATATCAGTGATAAACACAGTATCTTTTAAAACGGCTGATCTTCATTTTACATACCTGAATTTTTAAAAACAACTGCTATTTTCTCTTCCCCTGACTCTTGTTAAGTTCTGATCTCTGAGTCCCCTTTGATCTCATTTGCAGGCTTAGTGTGCAGGAAGAATTTCTTTCATTCTTTCCTGACTGCAAATACAAGGTCAGAGACTCTTCCAGCCATCTCATTTCCAGAGAGGCAAAACTAGTCAGTCCAGACTTTCGGAAGACCCCCATCAATATTTTAGTCCTATACTGAGGAGGCTAGCTCTTGAATAATGTCTGGCTTCTGCAGCTTCTCTTAAGGTCATGTAGAAGAACCAACTACCACACCAGAAACTTTTAAAAGACTTTGCTAAAACATTGTCATTCACAGCTATGCCTGCCTGGGTGGCTCACTACAGATACCATAAATGCTGAGGAACAGATGAGCATAACACGAGCCCTATGGATATTGTCTTTTACCATCGCATTTTTCTATGCAGGGTTGAGGTGTTATTAGTAAGCAAGGGTGAGGGCAGCTAGGTAGCTCTGGATTCTTCTCATTAAATAAAGCAAGATGAGAAGCAAAGCCTCACTCTAACTTGTCCCTTTGTCATGACATCAGGAGAACAAGTGCACTAGACTGCCTTGTTCCTGCAGAGATACCCATGAAGCGGTACAATGAGAGAAGTGCATACAATTTTCTAAAAGGATGCAGGTAGTCCAGATTAGTGGCTAATTTCATACTGCTGTTGTCACCCTGCCTTTACTTCATGCCGGGGATACAGAGACGTATCACCCACAATCACAGGTTGTATTGTACATTTAGAAAGAGCTTCCCCAGAAAGGAATTTTCCCCAGTACTTTGCCAAGATGAGCATTGCCAGCCAAATGTTCAATCTCATTCTAAAAAGCCTGACATCTGACCCTGTTGAAAATTTAACAGGTTTTTTTTCCAAGTTATGCTGAGCTGCACAATAGAAGGGACATTGTCAAAAGTTGCCATAGAAATGGGAAAAGAAAGCAAAAAATACTACAAAGAAAGATAACAGATGTCACTGGGGCACGTGAGGTCATAAAACCCTGTTCCCTACACTGTTGAGCAGGATGAAGTGACCTAAGCCCTCACAGGATTGAGGCAACTTAGAGAAATACAGAATAAACATCTGAAAATCCCTGAAATGCAAGGAGTTTGCCAGTTCAGCAAAGATATCAACACTGCAAGTATGCCCAGATCCAGCTTCCCTGAGTTAGGCTTCCCGGTCCAGAATCAGGTTCCCTCGAAGAATGTTAGCTGTGATTTAACTGCCTGAAATACACCTATTTCCCCTGGTATAAGTGGGCTTCAAAGGTATTTTTCCTGTTCAGGTGAGCAGACCAGATTTCTCTGCTCTTGCTACACATGGAGGTTGGAGAATCCCTTCTCTAGTCAGTCTGGCCTGACTTTATGTTGACCATAAAGTTTTTGAAATGGTTCCTCCCCACACAATTGCTACGGGTTAATTACTTAACAAAGAAATTATTTCTAAGCTGTTCTGCAGGCAACTTTGAAGATAATTCACATGATTCCTGCACGGATTCGCAAAACTTCTTGGCAAGTCTTTGGCCTGATGGATGATTTTGGTCATGGAGAAGGGAGTGTGGAAGCCTTATATGCACAAGGAGGAACAGTCTACAGAAGCTCCAAGTTTTGCCACAGCATTTCTTCACAACTGTGGAGGGCACCTAGTACACCAGTGGGACTTCGCAAGGTCATGAATTCAGTGTCAGGTTAAAAAAGAGAAGCACTCTGTGAAACCAACGGCAACAGACGCTAGAAATGAAGTTGGGAAAAGTGACCGGGTTTGGGCCCTTTGTGTGCAGAAATGTCTGGGTCGGCACTTAAGCCAGCATGGGGATGAGATAGAGGAGGACCAACCCACTGAAGAGTGGACACTGTGGGTCCCGAGACAGAAAATAACAGCAGAAGACGTGAAACAGTATCGTGATCATCTAGACTGGCCTATCTGCTACTGCAGGGACAGGCCAACCCAGCTACAATTTCAAAATAACCATCCAGTACTGCCCAAATGATGAATCAATATAAATTTCGTCTCACTTAGGACAAAAAAAAGTAAAAATAAAAAAGGAGCACTTCTTAGCACTTTCCACTTCCACTGCTATTAAGGACAAATGAGCATATATCATAGCAGTTTTAGGTGCCTGGCATTCAGGTTAGCCGTGGAAGGAGCAAGGGTTCAGCAGTCACTTGTGTATGCTGCTTACCTCCATTTCTAGGTTTTTTGCCATTCTCCAGTTGTTAGATTTTGTGCACTACCACATTTCAGAAAAAGTATTAAGCTATTCCAAATTTAACTTGGAAATTAAAGCAAAGTAAAATGACACTGAGAAATCCTAAGTACTTTTGCTCCAAAATGTATTTCCCACAAGCAGATTTTACTGACTTAAATACTCTATGCATGAATTCTGGCTATGTGATTTAATAAACGCCCCACAGATTGGTTTCAGTTTGTTTTGCTCCTAAAGGACTGTGCTGCCACTGCCTTCAGTTGAAGAGGATTTCAGCAATTCCAGTGCAGGGCTAACTCTAAAGCTGTTTTTTGCTGATAGCAGAAGATCTGTAGTCCTCCTTGTGCTCACCTGCAATTCAGATGAATGTCCCATGCTCCTAGATAAGCACAAAGTAAAGCTTTTTTTAAATCAAAGAATGCTTTTAGGGCAGAAAAAGGGTGATCTGGTAATACTACAGTACTTTTTTTTTTTTTTTTTTTTTTGAGAAAGAACCTTTCAGTTTGCCTTCACTTTTTCTTCACGCCAGAGAGGATCTAGGGAGGGAACAAGGTACAGGATGGTAACTATCTAGACATCTCAGGTTGGCATATTGGGTTTGGTTTGGTTTGGTTTTTTTCTGTTGTTTTGTTTCCTTAAACAAAAACTTCTGTCAATCAATTTCAAGTGACTGTTCCTTTCCAAAAGTTTCTTTACATCTTACCTTAAAATGTCTTAAAACCTCAGTCAAACACTGACAAAAATAATAGTAATTAAAAAAAAGAAACAACCGCAAAACCCAAATCCAAAAACACCAGGGGAAGTTTGCTCTAAAACAGTTTCATTGGCTAAAACTTTGTATTTTTTGTTTATCTTGTATCAACATGAAACAGAGTTTTTCTTTTTAATCCTGAGTAGCATGGAATGGATATGTAGGGACTGAATGTGTCTCTACCCTTCTGTTGTGTGTCTACCCATTCCCAAGCAGAATTGGTTAAACAACCCACAGGATCACAACTGAATTAACAGGTTCTGCCAAAATATGAGGAGATTCACTACCCCACTGGCAATTAGCTGTACATTTTTTCATCTCTCCTGTTTACCGTAAGAACTAGACAGGACCTGCAACAGACATCTAAGCTGAACCCATCACAGTAAATGTCCAGAGCTACATGCAAAAGAAAGCTTAGGAACAAAGCATCTTGTTTGGAGTCCTTGAGTGGTCCTAGTAATGGGCTACTATCATGCTAGTTCCATTTAGCTGAATCTGATCTCTCTCTCTTGTCTATGACAGATTTTCAGATACAGAAAAATGATGGACAATCAAGAATAAAAATACTGAATCACAACCTTCCTAAAGTAGTACTTTCATAACCATACAGCAAGACTGAGCTTTAAAAGGCCAAAATCTGATAGCAGAGGAAAACAAACAGTGTTGTCTAAATTTTTAGGGAAACCTAATGAAAGTGAGAAAGATCTTGCCCTCAGCAGAGGGAGCACATGGGTGTTCAGCAAGAGGATGAGCCAGTCTCAGCTGAGCAGAAAACATTTCACTGCCTGCATTTGGCATTGAAACTTTAGTACATTTGACAGGGTTTTTTTACCACATTTCCTCAAATAAGTGTCAAACTATTTTAATTTCTATTTTGTGAATACACAAGCATGAGTGCACATGATCGTTTCCATGTGTTGCATTCAAGATACACTTACCAAAGGTTTTTAAAAGCATCTATGGAAAACAGTGCTGAAAAGCAAAAATACCTGCTCGAGAAACAAAATGCTTAGAAATTTCAATCTACAGTGGGAACATCAGTATTAATTTCTGAGAGGCAATAGATTTAATTTTGGAGAAGGCAAAAAGAAAAAAAGATCACCATCATCTGTGCAAGGTTTCTGCTGTCCAGAACAGAGATGTGCCAAATTCTTTTCTCCCAAAGTTAAAATTCATAAAACTGCGCATGCCTCCCTTTAAACTGCAGCTGCAGACAGAGACTAAGAATACCTAAATCCAGACAGCAGCAGTTACTTATGTGTGATTGATTCCCAGCCCTACATTTGCTTTATGTGCAGATCAGTATAATCCAGGTGTGCAGAAAGGAAGCACAAGGTGGAAAATTCTCAACTTTTTGTTCAGAGAGATATTTCATACCTGTCTTTGGGTAGGCAGCCCACAATCCTCTCCCTAAAGGGATTGAGGAGTGCAGTCCCACTGTCTTGCAGGGAGCCTTGTGCTCTGAAATCTCCTGAGTGCTTTAGAAAAAAATTGCCTACAGAAACATTAAGCCTTTGCTTTTGAAACATCATCTTAAGAGATCTGAATGCTCACTTCCTACTGATTTTAATTCAATTCAGAGTCCCTGGAAAGCCAGCAAACCTGGTTCCTGAGTGATCCCCTGAGTAGGGACAACTTTGCACACACAGACACCTCTGAAAGCAATTTGTCAGCTGCCACAGATGTGTAGGATGGACCCATGTTGCCATGACCAGCTTGGCTTTAGAGAGTCCTCTGGTGCTGCAAGAACAACAGAGGTTACTTAATATTGAATATTTTAGACTATCTCATCAGTTAACTAATGACTAATGGAAGATAAACCTTTTGGCATTTTTTCTTCAGTTGTGAGCACTTGGAAAACTTATGTTGGGGTATCTCAGAAATGGTTCTTCCCAACACGGTGCTGCAGCATTCCTTTAGGGAGATGTACAGCCACCCTCACCTTCACACTGATGATACAGCTATGCCCTGCAGTGTCACTCTTAACAACAGAGCCTGATGTATCCCCTAACACACTGATTCAAGTGCTGGGAGTAGTACAGCTGCCCTGTCATGGATCCACAGCCCCCAGTGTGGGAGCTCAACCTGCACTGAGTCCCAAAGCCTTGTTGCAAAGTCACGTTAACACACGACCCTGCTCCCACATCAGTCTGAGGGGCAAGGGTTATAAGGGAGACCAAAATCTTGCTCTACTGAGAGGAAAAAGCCCATCCTGCTTATCAGAGAAACTGACCGAAGCAAGACAAAAATGTCTACACACCTCCCTCAATAATGGGTCCAACATCATTTCTAGGCTTATGGAGAACCATTCTCCATGGTGCTGAGTTATATGGAAAGAGCAGCATGCTGCCCAGAGCCTTAAAGAAAACATTACAGAAAATACAGAACGTAATAAAAACGAGGTCAAGAATTTTGGTATCCAATAGCCCAACTGCGGTCAAATTGACAAAAATAATTTTTGATGCTTTATAGGGATGAAGAAAATAAACAAATATACAGTAATTGTAGCAGCTAAAAGCAAGGCTCAACCATCTAAACATTTGCTGAATTGTGAAGTAAGTTACCCTTTAACCTTTGTCTCTATTTTGTATGCTTTAAAGCTGTAATTTGTAGCAGAGATATAGATGAATCTGCCCTAGCTGTTGCTTGAAACATAGCATTACTACTAGTTAAAATACATTTGAAAGAAGTCAATTAAGATTTTTAGAAACTATGCCCCAAAATTAAAGCTAGCTAAACATCTTCTGTTACAGACCCCTCCAATTTGAGGAATTTTGTTGCCTAGGCAACCTGCTCACAGTGTATCTATTCAGACCATGCTTGCTGTTTTAAATAGAAATACCATCCATTTAATGCACAGCTGATTTTCAGCAAAAGGTGTTTATATATAATACATATCAACAGCTCATGTATTTGTTTCGTATTAAGAAGCTGATGTGCTCAAGCAGTACTTGGACAGGCTCATATGAAGTGTAAATTTAAGGACAAGGGAATAAAAATGTAATGGGGCTGAAATAGCAGTAAAGCCTCATTAGTTGGGTGGGATTGTCAGCTGCATGGAGAGCCCGGCACGTATGAGATGGTCTTGCTGATCTCATCACAGAGATGTGAGGAATAATTGAGCAGTGCTAGAGGGAGTGTACACAGCTATTTTGCATTGTTTCATTATATCCAATTAGAAACTGGCCAAGCAAGTGAATCAAATGACTTTACACTGCCACTTGAACTGCCACTGGCTAAAGACAGAATCCTACAGGGTGTGTGAAAAGATTTCCCCATAAAACACTCCTCTAATTCCAGACCTAATGTTTTCTTCAGGAGCTGGAATGCTAGCAAATGGTGTGGTGTTAGATATTGTTGGATCCCTTGGCAAAGGCATCGCTGCAAAACATCTTGGCAGTGGCCAAGTACAGAGGAACTAGAAGGTACTCAGTGTAGGACTCAGCACCTTCCCTATAACTGGGTATGGCAGGCAATGATTTCTGTGAATATATTAAAATTTCCTGGGTAAAGCTTCCCAAAAGATGAAGAGTGTTGCATTACCTGACAAAAATGCCCCAAAGCCACTCACTGCTTTGTTGCAGTCTTGTCATTTTAAAATATCAGCAAGTTCACTTTCTGAAGAAGTTGGAACAGAGAGACTACAAGAACTCAGAGAAGAGGTTGGGCTGTAAGGAATCACAATGACTGCTGGGATTTGCATTGATGGACACTGCCTATGTAGAAAAATGGAACAGTCAGGCTGACAAGGGAGAATCAACTATTGTGTGAGTTTTTACCTATCAAAGTAGACACATAATCATTACAAATGTATCACTTAGTGAAGCAATGCCAAGCTAACTGCTTCTCAGAAGGTGTGTTACCTTTTTAGCCCATTGAATCATTACCATATCCCATGTACTGCCCTTTGCAAGGAGAGACTTTCCACATGAAGAGCGAAAGAAATTGGTACTGAAACAGGAGAAAATCCTTACTCTAACTCTGCCTGGCAAAGTTTTTAAATGGAAAACTCTGCTTTTGTATAGCCTAAGTTAGTTGTGGGAAGCCTGGTGTATCTTAGAAGATGTCAAGAGACTCAAGGATGTTTTAGGTGGAATAAGGGACAAACATAAGAGATGGCATCCCTGTGTGAGCTGAGCATCAGTTAAATGCTATTCACAGAATCACAGATTATTCTGAGTTGGAAGGGACCCACAAGGATCATCAAGTCCAACTCTTAAGTCAATGGCCCATACAGGGGATTGAACCCCTGACCTTGGCATTATTACAACCAGGTTTTAAACAACTGAGTTAATCTCAGTTCTATGTAATACCTCACAAGAATGGTGACATTCCAAAAATACTTACATTATTTTGTAGTTACTTTTATATACTGTTATATATTTGATGCCTAATACTTGGATAATGGGCAGTATTTGCACAAGTGTAAGTGGGCAGGTTTAGCTGCAAGCATCATCCCAGCAATTAAGTCATTTCCCCAAATCTATAAATTCTACTTCAGAGTTGTTTGGGTGACAGTGCACCATTAATTCTACCTTTTACAGAAAGCTTGCAAAGCAAATCAATAGGACTGTACATTTGGAGGTCTCCGATGAAAAAAAAAATCACCTGCCATAAATACTACTATGCTAACATAACAGTTTGTTTTGGAATAAGATTATGCTAAGACATTGAATTAATTGAACTGATTTATTGTCACCTGAAAAAGGTAATAAATGATGTTGACCTCAGCTTTTGTGACCACAAATACCACTATCTAACCATCTTTAGTTTTCTTGTATTTTTTATTTGTTTAAAAGCCTTATTTGCTAATATATCCCATACATTTGTAATAATTCTCCCATTTTGCACTGCAGGTCAGGAGCACAGACACAAGGAATACCCAGAAATTTAGTAGAGGTAAGTGACTAATTAGATTATGACACAGACATTGGTTAGGTAATTTATGATCCTCAGAGTGCAGATACACAAACACTTCATTTCCAATAAGGAAGATTTAAATTTCATTCCTCCTTTGATCTGTACTGAATTCTTCCACAGATTATTTATCAGCTGATTGAATCTTGTAGGGAAATGGAGGTTCTGACCTCTGTTTATTTATTCCATTTTGCTATTTAACTTCAGTTTGCTAGAAAAAACTAGGACAAGGCTGTGACAGTTCACAGAGATGCAATTTGTCTATTGAACTTAGCTTGGCATCTGTTAGACACACAAAGAAACAAAAGAAACTGCATAAATATTCATCAGCAAAGAAGTCAACCACGATGCAGGATTTGAAGCATTATATGTTATTTTTATAATGATAATAGTGATTCATCAGCCCTAATGATACCTCAGTACATTGCCTGACTGATCTTTTACTTGTGTGAGTATAATTTATTTTTCCATTTTATGTCCTGCCTATCATTTGTTCCCAAAATATGGAAGTAAATTTACATAATAGAATTCTACTTAGCAGTACTGGACAGGTTGAAGGTTTTTCTTTCAGGTAGTGACAGCGGTATCAGCTCATTCTTCCCTTTGCATTTCATTTGAATAAAGCCTATAACGTGACAAGTGGAAGATGGCACTGCCTTACAAACAGCTAATTGGGAGAGGAATTACGATGTAGGCATTAGATAGCAGGGACTGAGCTTTGAAATCTATCATCACCTCTTGAGAAAAAAATACTTTTTCAGCCTGGTTTCAAAAGCCAGCTTTATTTGTCAATTCTGTTTATCCTTATAAATAAATCTTTTAATGACTTGTTTTTCTGGATTGTATATCTGCCAGGACAAAGAGAAAAACTATCCTGTCTTACAAAAAGGCAGAGTTCAACTTAACACCTTATTACTACAGCTATTGCAGCTGGGATTTTTAACATATTGAAGAAAGTAATACTTTTAAAAGTGAAATTGAGTCCTCAGTCTGACTGACTTTCAGTAGGTACCTAAATCACTCAGGGTCTTTTTCACATATGCCTGAAAGTCCCTGAGAGCTGATGGGGAAGGATAGCTCATTCTTCTAGACACAAGAAAAATTCTGACCCGAGATCATAAATGTACAAATATTCTACAATGTGTAACAAAAATGCCTACAAATCATCTGGGTTCCATTAAAAATGTGAACTGAGGGCTTGCTTGATTTGTTGGAAGAAGGCAAAGGGAGAAATACACAGATGCATTGTTAAAGGCAAAGGATTGCAAAAAGACTGGGACAGATTTTATTCGAAAGAAAGGTGTCCTTCCTTTTCGTTCAAAAGAAAAAAAAAAAGAAAGTGGAGATATTACTTGAAACTACCAAATACACAAGAAAAGACTCTTCAAGCCAAGCTTCAAGGGGTGGTTGAAGAAGACAACAGGAGCACCAAAAATTCTGCAATGATCTGAGATACAGCCAGTCTCACCCTGCCAGGCTCTGCTAACCTCTGGTAATTCCAGTCCTGAGAGTAGGCAATGCATTGAATTGTGCTCACTGGGAGGACAGCCACACACAGGAACAAGGGCTCAGAGGGGCTGCAGAATATCAGACCTCAGGGGCTCTTAAGTCCCAACTAGACAAAGCCCTGAGCAAATGTACCTGGATGTAGTGCTGGTCTTGCCGCGAGTGGGAGTTCGACTTCTCCCTCCAGCCTTACGCTTTCTAAAGGTTCACAGCACACAAGTCAGCAACAGAGAAACCCAGTATATTTCTGCCATCATGATTCAAATGGTGTGAGTCATTTTGGTATCCCTGTAAACTCCCACTTATTCTTGCAGAAAATCAATGAGATTTTGATGAACTGTACTGTCAAGGTCTGTTCATTTCAGGTGTCTTGGGAGATTTTTTCTGTAACGGTCTCATCCTGCCCAAACTCAGTCCCTCAAATCCCATTCTTTACAGTCTCGTGGTTCTCCTCAAGGTACATTCAGCAACACTGAGGGTTGCAGGGGTCCCTGACAAATACTCTCCTTGTGGCTGTGGCTCCTTTCACCTGTTCTTTGCTGAACTCTGACTGGAACAAACTACATTGTTTTGAACTGAATGGAGCATCTTGCATAACTAATACACATCCCTTTCCCTCTGCTCATTTCAGAGAACATTTTTGCTTATTGCCTGCTTGGTTAGGAACTATGAAACCAAACAAAGTAGGTCTGGGAGGGACCTCATGGGATCATCTCATCCATTACCCCTTTCCCAAGGCCTCCAGAGTTAATAACGGAACAACAAGCTTGCAAACTCCAGCTGCCAGACTTTGAAAGTTTGGCTTCTCCTAAAGAAGTACATTGCTCTAGTCAACATGGGAGGATCTGCATGTGCTTGCTGATCTGTGCAGAGATTAATTTTAAAGCATACATTGCACCCAGACTGCTACCATTATATGCATCAGTAAGTTTCATATTATGCAGCTACCAGCACTTATGTTCAAAGAAAGCACTTTTTGCCCATGACAAAAGGTAGTTGCTATGGTCTCATTAAAAGATGAAAGGAACAAAAGATAGGTCCTTGTGCAGCATCATCTTCTGCCTATTCTCTTAGAAAGCACTTATTATATTAAAGAATGCATCGTTAATTTTCTGCACCTCTCTTTCATGTAGGACAGCCGATTTCTAAGGCATATCTTCATTGGATTTGACTGCTCACTGAGTGTTAGCCGTTATCAAACGCTCCTTCTGCTGCACAATTTCTCTGTTGGTCATTCCCCAACACTGATCACTTCTTCCATCCTTTTTAAACTGTGCAAAACTTCTGTGCAGCCTCCCTCACTTGCTTTGAATTCTAGTGAAAACAGTGGCTGCTCTTTTTCACTTATTACAAATAATGATGGTTTGCTGACTAATAACATGTTGAAAACTTCTTACTACAGCTGAAAGTTTTCTTTCAAAGCATCCATCCAAATAAAAATCTCAGCACATCTAACACACTATACTGTGCCACAATTTCAAATGCTCAGTCTCAGGCTGCCAATCACAGTGGAAAGTATGGAGAAATACTCAGAGTACAGGAAGAAAACCACTGATAGTATACATAAAGGCAATGTTAGCTTCTATTGTAAATGAAGGATATCCTAATTTACCAGTGAATGCCACCGTCCAATCTTTTCCTTTTTCTCATCAGATTAGATGGCTAAACTATCCTGTATGGGATGATCCTCAACTCTGGCCTAATGTGTAAGCAAGATTAGAGATCTAAATTTAATAATAGAGCTGTAGTATACCAAGATGTGATCAGGATCTGCAAATGTTCTCTACAGAAATTTTTCTCAAACACAAAATCATGATTTCCAATCAGTAAAAACTTTCACACAACTACAACTTAAGAAGAGCATATAGGAATGACATAAAGGATACACAAAAATAGCCCAAATAACAAAATCCTTATCATTTCTATAGAGATGTTGGCAATTTATCAGAAAAATCCTTCATTATATTGCATCTTATCTGCTCATTTGTGTAAGCTGATAAGTATGATTTTAGCAAGTTAGTCATTCTGCGTGGGAAGGGCTGTAGAGAGTATTTCATTGCCACACCTTTTTACTCCAGTGTCTACAATATTTTTAAGTCACATACCTTCTTTCATAGAGGAGGATCTTATGAGATCAAATGATATTTTGTTTTAAATTTCCATTTTTTAAAAAATAAAGCTAAAATTTTAAATTATAGACAAAGAAGCTACAGAGACCACTGTTATATTCGCAGTAAGTTTCTTTTGTGGATGCTTAAGGATAACTTTTAAGTCTATAAGCTAGGCTTAGACTATAGGTCCAAGCACATGATGGAGAAGGATTAAGGAAAAATAACTTTTAGCAGTATTCACTGTCAGCACACTACCAGCCTTGAAAACAATAAGGAAGCAATGGGAAAGCCTCCTAGTCCACAAAACAAAGATCAACATTTTGATGAAAAAGTTAATACACATTCCTTCCACAGATTCTGTATATAAGATGTAAATTGAGAGCTACTCTGTGAACCTGAGAAGAAAACTTATACTGCTCTATCTGGAAGCAAAGATTTATTTGGATGCTGATAGTGGAAGTTTTTGTAATAGCTTCTAGCTGACTGCAATGTAAGAAAACAGCATTTTCTTTGGGCTTTGCTACAACTGAAGTAACTGTATGTTGTGTACACAGACTTCATTTTATTAAGATGAACAGAGTGTGTGCAGCATTGCCTCCCTTCCTTTCTTACCTCACTCCCCAGATTAAAAGGTGATATAAATTCAGTCATACCCTTGATTACTATGGAGGGAATACTGCAAACATGAAAGTGTGAGACAACATAAAATGAAGCTGTGAGTGATACAGTAATAGATGAAAGATACAGCATTGCAGAGGCACAATTTCTCAGGAAAGAGATTAAAAGAGGAACAGAAGCTGCCTTCCCTTGCAGTCTTCCATGGCAAGAATACTTAAATAGCTGGCTGTGAACAATTATGTGAGTTGGAAGCACAAGACCTAATGAAAAAGAAGACTGAGCACAAACAATAGTGGATAGTGAAGAAGTACTGAGCAAGTTACAGAGTTCCTGTTGTCTCATGACTAGTCAGTGAAGGTGTGAACAAGAACCTGCTCATCCCTACTGTTACTGTGTTGTTTTAACCTAGAGAAACTTGCTGCTGCGTTAGGTGTGCCTTTTAGGACTAGAACAGCCTTGCTCCAGTTAGATCATAGAGGTATGTTTTTTCAGAAGTAGCAAAATCTAATCTGCCACAAAATTCAATAAGAATCTGAATCTTGTTCCTGTAAAACACCTTGGGAAATTTTCCTTATTAAAACTGTAGTCCATCCTAATCCTCAGCAGCAACAACAAATCTCATGCTCTGCAAGGTTTTTGATTACTGGACAGTTTCTCTGGGCCTGAGCTAAAGGAGTGACAAGAATCTTTCCACTGATTTGACTGAAATCTTTCTCCAGCCCATGGATCATCTCCCAGAGGACCATCTAGAATAAACACAGCATTTGGCCACTCTGTCACATACAGAAACCTCCAGTCAGAGCAGAAATTCCAACAGGATCGCACCCTGATCTCTGAGACATGTGCAGTGCTCAGCATTTAAAAAAAAAATTAAAAATTTAGCCACTGTGCAGAGAACAAGAAAGGATTTACAAGCTTTGATGAAAAGGTGGAGTAGGGTATTATCTAAGCATTAGCTGGAATATGTAGAAACATCTGTAACATACATAATGCCAGAATCATCTACAGGGATGAGCTGCTGCAAAATAGTTAACTTGTTGTGTCTGAGTCACTCAGATGGCTCTGAAACAAATGTCACCTATCACACAAAAATAACAACTGGAAGCCCTGTGGAGTCTCTGTAAAAAGGTAGCCATAGCGTGTTCCTGGATTAAACACAATTTGTTGATTTAAGGCACTCATTGCACAGCAATTAACCTAAGAGGTTATCAGCAGCGATTTGCTCTGATACCCTATCATGCAGAATTGCATGCTGCTCCACAGAACAGTACCAGAGCATCCCTTACACACTGTCAAATAGGCTTAACACCAGAAAAAAAATTCCAAAGTTATTTTCCACAGCAGGGGAAGAACTGATCCCATATATTTTATTTTCCTGAGGAATTAGGTTTAAAAGCATATTACCAGGATTGGACAAGAAAGCTATCAGGCAGAAAGATAGTTGTAACTGGACTGAAAGAGAAATGATTAGAGGGACTGGAAGACAGAATGTAAAGACACCAACTGGAAACAAAGAGAAGAAAGAACTGTACTTTGATAAGTAGCTCAACCTTGCTGTTCACTCTTCAATAGATATTCTGCATAACCATCTGGAAATTCCTCTGTCATAATTCCTTTTTAACAGTTCTATAATCACATCTTAATTTGTAATTTCTTATAAGGATTAAAAGAAACATTTTGCCTCTGTCAGCCCCATCTGTGCCCATGTACATGCAGACCACAAACAGGCAGGGCACGTGCAAAGCCTGGGGACAGTCACAACAGGCTGCCAAAGCCACTACTGTCCACAGGAAACTCTGCTTGAGATCCTGCTTGATGCACCTACAATCTCTTACCAGACTCTTTCCATATTAAAGTGTATTATTTTCAAGAAAACAGCCCTCAACATCAGGGAATCCCAAACCTTGGAGAGACCCCAGAGACAATCCAGCCCTCAGGGAGAACAAGACCTCCCTGTTATCCTGAGGGTGCTTTACCTCAAGAACAGGGTTGAGATAGCTTGGTGATCATCTCCAGTCAGGTAGAATTCTCCAAGATCTATAGCCTTACCAGTAGAATATTTTCCTAATGCTTAGCTTGATGTTTGGGGTTTTTTTTGCTCTGCAATTGGAGTCCCTTTACGTTTTCTTGTATCCACCCTGAACATAGAGAGCAGATTTATTGCCTTCCTCACTGCAACAGCCTTTTATTTATTTGGAGAGAGGTTCTCCATCATGTTGTCTTCTTTAGACTAAATGATTCAATTTATTCTCTCTCCCAACCTAAATAAATCCTTTCCTTACAGTAACA
>JAOXXN010000471.1:17620454-17660282 GCA_026770055.1 Myrmophylax atrothorax | reverse complement strand
ATGTTTTGGTTTTAAGTGTCTCAATTGAAAAAAAAAATTGACATGAGGACCAATTTTAAACTGAAAGTTCAGATGTTCCAGCTAACAAAATTTCAAAATTCAGTGCTTCAGGTAATTTCAGTGCCTGAAATAACATTTAAGATATTTTTATTGCACCAAAAGAATCATAAGCACATGTGCCCACAAAACATTGTGGTATCAACAGATATATAGTATTTTTCACAAAGATGTTTGCTTGAAAGCTTCTCTCAGCTGTCACTTATCACTTTGACCCAAACTGAATAAAGCTCTTATGAACATGCTTAACTTCAAAAGTGTGAATAGCCCCACCAAGAACAAAATCCAACTCAGAATTAAAGTGTTTCCTTAAAATTCTTTCTCCATGAAGCCAATACTTGCAGTTATAAATGATCCCTATTGTGGAATCTCCACACCTTAAAACTACGTCCATTGTTTGAGGGATGACTTCCTTAAAAATATGTATTTAGGCATTTTTAAGAAGTACCGTCCAGCACATCAGGGGATGTGGCTTACATTGAACTGTGTGTGGAGCTGATGTTAATAACTAACACATACTGGAAAGGACACAGGGCTATCTTGCATGACACAGTCCAGTGGTGACAGCTGTACGAAATTACTCTGGATAGCCTCTAAATTTGATAGAAATATTGGCCTACATTCATGGCACTTATTCTGGGAGGACCTGCATAGTCACTAAAGAGAGACATCTCGGAAGGGGAATGAGCCTGCAGGCAGGCAATTTGAAGAACCATTCACTCTCCTGTGCCAACTAGACTTCTAACTTAAGGCATCTGGGAAATAGCAGGATGAATCTAGGAGTGTCTATATCTTTTGGGATTTCTGTTTGCCCCAAGTGGATGTCAAAGAAAGACTACTGTAGAGGATTTGTTTCTGTACTAGAAAAAGCTAAGCATATATCTGAAGTGTAATGAATTGCATACAGGAGGATTATATCATACTGCATTTTATCAAACTGTACTTACTGACTTCAGGGGCTAATCAGCAAGAGAACACCAGGATTTTCAAGGAGCAGCAGGGTGGCATGGGTGTTATACCACTCTCTCCTCCAACTGCTTATCAAGACTGCAGTTACACTGTGTGAAATGGATGGATTATAATAGACTTTCCTTCTATTGCTGCAAGGTCCTGATGCACACACTTCTCCACTTCATAACAAACTACACTGGCAATTAAGTACATCAGATTTCTGTTAAAAATGTCACACATATATCTTCTGTCCCAATATTTCCCTAATTTATCTCATACTAACTTTGCTGCTTTCATAGTTCATTCCTAACCACTCTAATTAAACTTACTGATTGCTTCAGAGGAATGACGTGTAGGGAATCGGAATGCTTTTTACCTTACTCCTATCTCCAAACTCTGTGAACAGCTGCTCCTCAGAAATAAAATTACCCTTGAATTTACTTGCATAAAATTTAGGTCTGGTATGGCCTAGAGATATTAGTTAACTGTGTAACAGCAGATGCTTTGGGAATCTGTATTCATGGGATCCCACAGTCAAGTGGGACATGCTGGGAGGCTGTGTGGAAGGAACTAGCCAGTAGCTCAACACAGGTATCTGCAACTATAGACTTGTCAGAAGCTGCAAAACCTACCCAAGGATTTGGAATGTCTCTGAGGATCAGCTTAGACCAAGCCATACCGTCATGGATAGACAAGAGGACCAAATACATAAACGAACTATACTTTCTGGTCTCATCTCCCTTTCCTTCTACCTTTTCAGAAGTTCTGATAAATGTTCCACATGCATCTACATAAGGACTGTCTCTTTGCCTCTTCCTTCTAGTCAGTCTCATCCTGCTTGGGAATACTTCTAGATCCTCCCTGCCACCTGCATCATGGCTACACTTCAGCTTTGCTCTCCATCCGAGCTGCCAGCACCCTCCAGATGGATGGGTCAGAACAGACAGGCTGTCCTGGCACGGCAGAGCTGGGCCATGGAGCTGGGCAGCATTCAGAGGGCAGCACAGCCCTCAGGGCCTAATTAGACATTAGTAAAATGCACAGTGACAAGACATATTAGTACTTTGACAGATAAACTACTACAAGTGGGGAAAAAAGATCAGCCAAAGATGGGAAGTAGGGAGAAGAAAAAGCTTTCATTTGGAAATATAAAGTCCAAAGCAGAAATAATGCATTTCAATGATCATATATCCCAGTTTAAAGCTAATGTATCCTCTTTGAAAGACTTGTGGCTTAACACTGAGCTATTTTATTTCATATTCTTTGACATAATAAAATACATATATTTATGTATGGCTGTAAAACTGTATTATTTTTAAAAGTGTTTCATTGAAGTGGTTAACCTTTTTATGCTTCATGGGTACATTTCTTATACAGTAATAGAAAAACCGACTGCAAACCACTTTATGTTAAAGTATATGCTCATTTAAATATTATAATGTAGATGATTAGAGACCAGTGTGTGATATTTGAGGTTGTAGAGATAAGGAAATGGTTCAAAAAAAAAGAAATCTGAATCTTCTACTTAGAATTCCCCTGTTATTTGTTTTCACTTAAATTTGATTTTCTTGTTTTTAATTTTATACACCTGGGTTTTAAAATGTTCAGCAATTATCTGATTTGTAGCTACAACTGTAGCATGTTTACTTGTAAAATGTCTCGCAAATTAAGATCATTATTTGTCCTTTTAGATTTATCCTTAACTTTGCAACTGAACATTTGCAGCTCAACAAGAAGCAGCAGTATTTTTTACATTCCGAATGGCTCTAACACCAAAGCATTTTGCTGATTTAATGGATGGTTTTGCAGGATAGAAAAATACTAATAATTCTCAGCAAGCAGAAAATCAACAGCTATCGTTTTTCAAATGGGATTTCTATAGCTCAGTCAAGTGTCCCACATTGTAAAAGGAAAGGCAATTCAATCTGGTGTTTGATTTTGTCTCTAGAGACAAGAGCTTGAAACACCTTTCTCTGGTACCCCAAAATGCCAAATAATGCAGGGTCCTAAGGTAACTGAGAGCCTTAAACACATGACTTACATGTCAGAAGTGCCTGAATCACTTCAGCCCAAGTTTTCAATAACATATTCAATGTCTAAGAGCTACTGCCACATTTAGATACCTTCCATCAATGTCCAGGGATGGACACCAGTTCCATTGCATTAGCACCCTCACAGTAACAAATTTCTGCCCAATATGCAATCTAACTCTACACTGGCAGTTTAAAGCCATTTCCTCCTGGTTTACCACTACATTCTCTTGTAGAAAGTCCCCCTCCAGCTTTCTTGCAGGCCCCTTTTAGAGACTGAAAGGACACAATCTGGGCTGGCTCTTTCCAAGTTTCTTCATTCCTTTCCCATGAGCAAGACAAAAACCAGGCTTATGCCCAAAATTTCAGGACAGGCAATGCAGTGGAAAATCCTTGCAAAAGTAAAGGATGAGTGCATTCTCTTGGTTTGGTTAGTTAAATAGGTTCCTGACCTGCATCCCCCTCTCTTTATTTCCTCCTTCTTTGTGAGTTTGGCATTGGCAGTTGCTTCAACAACTGCTTCGAGAAGAGGAAACCATTTGTGTACTCCCTGATGTTGACACTGTGACTGGGGTGCTGTGCACACACCAGTCAAGCACCAGTCAAGGCTCAGCCACTTTGGGTGTGACAAGACCATGGCCATCAGGTATATGTGTGCTGAGAATCCCAGGATGCCACAGCTGCAAAGCCTTTTGGCAAGTGTGGTTTCGTTGCTGTTTGCATGGTGACAGTCACTGACAGCTAGTTTGGGTGTACCTGCGCATGCAGCTGTTGCACCTCTGGATGGCAGTGTACACACTGGCGCAGGGATAGGGACAAGGCAGGATGCACATCTGAGCCGCAGCTGAAAGCACTAAAGTGGGAGCTGTCTGAGCATGAGCTAGATGTGAGTACATCTGCATGCACAGAGGACATTTTGTGATCCACAGTAAAAAGCAACGGTTGGGTAAAGCAATTTAAGCACAAATTCCCAGCATCTTAATTTTTCACTCGAGCTTACTACTGGGTGCTCAGGATGTGATTGACATTCATTGCACACAGCAGCCACTGTGGCTACTCTGAAAGCAGCACTAAGTAAGGACGTGGCTGTGCACATTACCAGAGTTTCAGTGTGGCTGGAGCTCTAAAAGCAGAGTCAAAAGGGATCACACAGACCTTTTTCAATACCTGAATAACTGCTCATTGAACACCTCCTGTGACTGTTTAATTCCCAGGGGAAGCTGCAAAGTTACAGTGAACTCAATACTGCAAAAGTTTTGGTTTAGAGGAAGATAACTGGGAATCGCCTCTGGATTTTTCTGAAGCAAACATTTGGAAAGGGGACTGCTATTGAAGAACAGTTGAAATACTCTGCCAAATCTCAGATTACAGCTGCATCTCCCAGTGATCTGCCCTGCTCCAATGTCATCACAGATCTGCAAGCTCAGTGTAGCCAATCAGCTAAAATGAGGGACGGACTGTTCTACATCATGGCTGTGTCACAGCTGTCCTGGTAATGCAGAAAGCAATCAGAACTGATAAAACATGACCCATGTTCCTTTCTCAGTTCCCTTGGGTGGCTAGGGGCTGTTTATTTATTTTCCTGACACCTCTATCAGGTATTGTACAGCCCTGATGATTTTTTTTCCTAAACAAACCTAATGTGAGTTTCTTGGAAGTTTTTAAGGGTTTTTATAGGTTTTCAAAGACAAGGCAGTGAATTCCCTGAAGACTGACACCAGGATCCTCACACAACATTTAACTGCAATGGCTCTTCAGAGGAAGCAAGAGCGATGGCCTGAAGAAAACATATGGGAGACCACACTGTGTATTGGACTTTCTGTGCTTCACACGACAACTGGAGAGGTCAAGAAAGCTTCGCTACAACAAACAGAGACACAGAGGAAAGAAATGAGGGACAGGCAAAGACAAGATGGTACTGCAATTGAAGACAAGAAACCTGAGGTGTTGGAAGAACTCCTTTGGTTTAGCATCTTGGGAAATACAGGCTGGTGTCAGGCACAAACAAAGAAAATTCATTCAGGGAAGATACTATACATCTATTTACACTTGCAGAGAACATATGAACAGACTACACAATAACTTGCCTACAAGGTCTCCTACAACCATGGCCACTTCACTGGCCAGGTGTCTTCAGCCTGACTCCCATACATTTTCCTATTTCTACATCTTGCCTATTCTAGGAGCAAAGACAGTGAAATGCCCAGCGCAATCAGACATACATCGAAAAAAAAATTCTCTGTTTTTAAATAGTGTTCCTAGCGTAGATGGATGAAATGATCTGTACTCCCCCACCACACCACCTTCTGACATCCATCCATTGGCTTGACAAAGCAGGTAGTCACACACACTCCACATGAATGCACCCGTGGCCAGGTTGCCTTGGAAACCTTCACTGCTACCTAATATTGTTATAATTGGCAAGAAAATATAGGTTTTCTCCAATGACTCGCAGCATGTTTCCATTTTACATAAATGTAAGCTTTCCATCGGCAGTTTTCTGAAGGTTTGTTTTGCTTTCTCCCCAGAAATTTTAGAGACATTTTCTTCCCAGAAAAATTAAACTGTTTTTTAAATGTTAGGAATGCTGTTTTATCAGTACAGGGGGCCATACAGGAATTTCAGCTTCCCAGCGTCTGTCAAGAGGGACTTCTAACACTGAGGAAAAGGAGCCCTGCAGTCCTCTCTACTGCATTTTATTCCAAGCACAGGTCTGGAGTTAGAACAGGTCAGACCAAGTGCCCCCACACAACCTTGCTCAGGCTGCACACTCTCAACAACACCATCTACCATGTATCTGGTCCAGCACAATTACCAGAAACTCTAAGCAGATTTTACTGCACAAACATTTCCAGCACAGACTAGGACTGTTATGGGATGTTCTCACCCAACATATAGTCTCAAGGGAGCATCTGGAGAAGAACCTTAGATGCTCACCTAGAGGAGGGCTACGTAAAAGCTACAGGTGTGTCCATACTGAATGTACTTACCAGAAAGAGATAAACAAACTCTTGGTATTGTGCTGCAGACAGACCATAAATCCTGTGCTCCTTTGGAGAGCAGCAGCCTGCAGCTACTTCTGCAGCCCAAGGCCATCTTGTGGCAGATGCAAACTGCAAATTCTGGTTGTTTGATGAGTGGTTTTGCCTAGAAAAGAGACAGGAAAAACTTGGCACTCTGCAGCACTGTAAGCCAATGGGTTAAAAACAAAAATGTCTTTAGGTGGCACTCAAGAAGGGCACAGCTTAAAATAGGAACCCCTAAATGAGCAACGCAAAACACTTGGTGGTCATTGAACACAGTTCCTTAAGTCAAGCTGAAATGGAATTTTCCTTGGAAAAGAAAAAAGTAAACTATTTTCAAGAAGCCCAGACCAAATGCTGTGCCTCTCCATGAAAACTGCAATACCCGAGATTTCACCATGATGTAATACTTTGAGTTTGAAGCCCCACAGTCCCTTAAAAAGCCCCTCCAAAAGAAGTGTAGTGATTCCCAACCAAGTCCTGGCGTCGGTGTAGGTTCTTCCTTCAGCTGCAGGAAGTGCCCTGAGCGCCCTTTCCTGTAGCTACTGCCTTAGCTGGACATCCAGCCCAAGTAGCAGCTGCCATGGCAGAGCCAGCAGAGCCAGCAGAGCCTGGGGGGCTCCTCATCCTGTCATCCTGCTTTGGAAAAATAGTGAACCCTACTTTAGCTGTTACTAAGCTACATAAGGGAGAGAGTTTTGGTAAAACTAAAACATTGTTCTGACACATGACTTCAGATTGGCAAGCTAAAACTGTAATAAATCAAGTGTGGCAACACCAGAAAGTATGACTTTGACATCTATTTTAGGGGGAAAGACAGCAGTTTCTTTCCCATGCTTGTGTGGTACAGCTATTCTAGTTTTGGTTACAGCCTCAAAAAAAGTTTCTTGAAACTGAAATGTTTTTAAATGTAAAAGCATTGTCTTGTATTTTAGCAAAAGAAAAAAGTTCAAACCAATTAAATTCCACATTTTTAAGATTCCATCTGCATGGTTTTTGGATGACATGCTTTTAGCAAAAGTGTGCTTTAGTCAAATGCAACTAAATGTCTCAATGCAAGCTTCCCTGACAGTTTTTCCTGTCTATCTGCACCAAGGCAATTGACTTTAGGAAATACCTTGGCTCTACTTGAATGAGTTGCAGACATGTTTCCAAAAAGAACCCAAAGCCTAATTTTTTCAATGCTCAACATACACATTTAGAATTGTAGTCTTCAGAAGATCTCAGGGCTTTTGAGGAGAGGTGGCAATATGAATGCTAGGTTTTGAAAGGAACTTACAACTCTTAGAGAGATACTCAGTTTCCAGCATTTTCACCCAGGTATCTGACTTCAGATCAGCACTGGCAAATTTGGCAAACCTGCCTTGAAGATCTTGGTTTTGTTCAAACAGAGGTGCTGCAGAACAAGGCCAGTTAAACTAGGGGATCTGCATTTGAGATCATGAGAAATTCAGCAAGGACAGATGACAAAATGAACAGAGTAAAGGTTAGTAACTCAGTTGTGTCACTTAGTACTCATCCTCTCTACATATCACAGTATTTATTAGGGTGTTTACCTAATCCTTCAAACTCAACATCACATATCAATGTATATGCTATTCTTGCACATGCTCTGAAGTATAGTGAGCCCATGTAGGCTGAAGTAAAGCCATCTAAATGTACCATCACGTAAAACTTGCACTATTCTTGGCAAAACACCTCTTTGGTTCACCTTGCTTTTTAATTTTGATGTTTCTCCAAGATTCCAAGCTTTGCAAGCAGAAAAAAAACCCTCAAAAGGTAAAATGCCAGAGGTGAGAGTTTTCAGGCTTATGAAACTGGAAATTAAACTCTTCTGTGGAGAAACAGGGCATGGCCCAAAATTATTTAGTAGGGTTTTTTTTTTAAACAGAAGGGCTCCTAAATCAAACTCTTCTTTAACACAGACCAGTAGAATTTGAACTAAAGCCTAATTCTCTCCAACCCTAACAGGCTTTTCTAATAGCAACTGACCCATGGCACTTCAAAACATTTTGTACCACATCATATATTTTCAGTTTTTAAAACTAGAGCAACATGATTTTTTTCACATGGAAGACATCTAGATTTGCTATTTATGAATTTTACAAAATTTCTTGTGCTGTGAAAATCAGATGGTTTCCCTGTAATCTCAGACAGTAGTCTTAACATTCTTATTGATTTAAAGTACTGATGAACTGGCCTTGTAAAACCTGAAAAAAATTGTGACAGTTGGGATGTATTTTCTCCCATTGAAAATGTAAATGCTTGATTTATCAGTGAATTTCTCTTATACTTCTATGACTTCGCTTGGAGTTGCTGCATTGTTGTTTAGGGGCACAGAAATATTTTTCCTTCAACCCTCACTCTTTACCTTTCTGATCAGAGCAAAACGCTGGGCAGATGATACACAGCAGAGGGAAAACATTCAGATGGACCAGCTGTTTCCTTAAGCAGTATTGTTTTAGGAAATATGCCAGTTTAGATAGAAGAGAAACCATCTGACATGGAATAAAATACTGAGGTTTTTATTATTGCCTTTTTCTGGGTCTCAATTTCCTATTTTGTTCCCGCTTTTATATGACAGCCTGTCATTTTGAGTCTGCATCTCATAATATAGACAACGTATTTTTATTTATTGTTCTCCTTCAACCCAATAATCACATCAATGATTCCAATGTGGCTGTTTCACCAACCTCCATCTAAAGTTGTACTCAGCAAACAAAAATAGCCATTTCAGTGAGAGGACATATGGGAAGCTGGGCTCTTACCCTGACCTGTTGTAAATAGCTAGAGAAATGTCCTATTACACTCACAAATACCATAACAGAGATTATAACTACAAAAAATACAAAGATGCAGTGCAGCCCCTTTCCCCTGTTTTGTAGTAAAAGCTATCAAACCACTGACCTGGGCTGGCTGTGTGCTGCAGTGATTTCAGCAGAAAAGCAGTGCCTGGCTGAAGCAGGTTCTGCAGGATGGGAAGCACAGGAAGGTTTGATACTCAGCAGATGGCACAAATGGGCATCGTGCCAGCCGAGGGGCACTACCTGGTGTGCCTACGGGATTGCTTGCTGCATTTGTTATCGAGGTGGGAGCGAGAGACAGCTTTGTTTTATTCTCCTTTCTCTTCCCTCTCTATGTGGTTTTGCTTTTAGCCACCAGACAACAGCAGTGCTCTTCTTCGGAGTGTGAAAGATTCAGCAATAAAAGAAGCCCGGAAAAAAAAAAAAGACGAGAAAAAAAAAGAGGAATCTGTTGTTTTTCTCTCAAAACTGGTCAGCTCAAACCAACCTCTCAGCCTCCCATGATTGCTAATAACTCTGTTTACTGAGAGCCAGACCACAGTGGGACTTTTGGACCACAGGCTGGGCTGGCATCGTGGAAGCGTGCAAAGAAGCAGTATTTATCATTGTCATGATTTTGTTGCTTTCCCCCACACTTGTAAGAGTTGATAACAAGCAACTCCGAGGCACACAGCTGGCTGGCGAGATGTCTCTGCATGAGCAAAGGAATGGCTCTGTTCAAAGAGCAAGCACAAGTTATTTCTCCCAATCTATAAAAATAAGTGCCATGGTAATGGAAAAATAGCATTTACCCTTGCACCTTCACCTTTTGTTTTGTCTCAGGACTTTGCCTTCCCATATGTTCCATGGTGCAGACCTGGAGCACAGTCTCAGCACAGAATAGTCTCAATGGCAGAGAAGTGAGGATGATTTTTTTTCTCCATCTATACATTTGGGTCTTCCCAAGCTAGGGCTGAACAGAGAGCTGGGCATTTATTCTGCCAATGTGCCAGCCAGCGTGTAGGGCTCTACTATCTGCTGTCAAGTAATCGCAGAAAAATCTCTTGTGTGCACTTTGAAAATGAGGAATTCTTGGAAAACCATCAATAAAAAGTCCTTATAGATTTCTTGGGTGAGTCTGATGTGAATTTTAGAGATGACACAATGGGTATCCATCATTCCCAGACTGAGCATGTGGAGAAGAAGTAAGTAAATCTTTTCTCCTCCCCACTGCTGTGGTTCAATGTAGCATTTTTCTCTACCCTTTTTGTCAGCCATAATGTAGGACACCAACAAAATCACCTTCTACTCCAATACAGCTCAGCAAGAGTAAATCTTTTCTCTTGGGAAGGTTTGCAGCAAAGCAATAGAGAATTTCAGGGCAAGTCTAAGCTAAATTGACTCAAGCTGCCTCAGAGACGTTTACCTAAATCACCCTTCTTGTAGTGCAGGCACAAATATCCTTCATTTTCAAAAGCACTAAAAAGAAAACAGAACCTTTGGATTCATTTCTTCACAAATAAAGAGATGTTGGAAAGCAAACTCAAGTTAACCACTTGAAAAATACTTAACTAGTGCTATAATTCAAAATAACAAGAAAGAAAGGACAAGGAAAGAAAAAGGAAAAGAAGGATTTTATATTACATTGCATTAACCAATAATCTAATAATCAGCCAATTGAATTAGTTTGTGAAAAAATCCTGCTTTACAATGGCAGCCCACATGCAGTAGCTTGATACTTTGTAGCAACTGGGTCTTTGCCCTCTCATTATAAAATAAAATGTGGTATTTTTAAGTAAAGGGTAATGTCAGGTTTGATAACCTGAGCTAATTAGTAGCTGTGTTTTAATACTGCAACAGCATCATTCAGGTTTCCTCTCTTGATGAAAAGTAAAGTCTTTTTGTCACAAAAGGAAATACTTATTGTTTCAAGACTTTTGTAACAAAAATGGTACAGACATTAAGTCAGAGGCATGAAAGATTATTCATGTTCAACTCTAAAATCAGGCACATCCAAAATATTATCTTTCAATTTGCATTTCTTTTGATCCACTAGACTTGAGTTGAGACAAGGGAGGAAATTAAGTCAAAGAAAATTCCCTTCCAATTAAAGTCTACTAGAGACAGGAGGATTAACCCTCTCCCCTGTTCTACTCAGGCTGTGTGCCCTGCAGCTCCTCAGGCAAACACTGAGGAATGGTGAATTGCACACACAAGCTTATGGGGAGAGTGTCTCTCCCAAGTCTAGGATTCCAAGCATGCCTGCTGGATGCAGGTCACCAGCGATGAATTCCTCTGGGGCAGCATGGGATACTCCTTGCCCTGACATACAACCCACTTTTGCTCAAAATGCACCCCACATCCAGCAGTGGGACATGGAAAGTTATTCCAGAGCTCAGAGGTTGTGGGCTTGACTCTGAGCTTCTCTTAAGGGGAAATCAGGGAAGGGGAAAGAAACCTTTTCAACTGTGCCCCTTTGGGTGGGAGTTTTTGGTGCATCTGCCAATGTCAGCAGGCTGTGGGGTAAGAGACTCTGAGCCTTCCCCTCGGCAACCAGACTTGGTGCATCATTTATTACCTGATTTAACTGACTTTGGGAGGTAGGACTTGATGATGGGGACAGTTTGTTGACAGAGAGCTCTGTGTAGTGTGTGACAAAGTGTATGCCATAGTCATCTTTTAGAAAAAAACACATGGTTGTCTGCTAAAACAAGAAGGGGTTAAGCTGTCTATGCAGCTGATGCATGGCAGGATTTAAAACTGTAGGCAGTAAAACCCACATCATTCATATCTGTATGTGCATTAGGATTTAAATAAGGGTGCCAAAAATGAAAATGCAGCATACTGGAGAAGGGAGGAACACATTTCCTAATATAGACAAATTTTCCCATTTCTGGAAGAAATCGGGAGAATTAGCAGCACCTGCAAAGGCAGAAAACAAGAAAAGTAAAAGAGACATAGATAATTAATATTTCAAAGGCAAAACCATCTTTCATGGAAAAACATAATGGGCTAGAAACTCAGCTGCTGTACATTTGCTGATTTACATCAGCTGAGGAATGTGTTCCAGTATGATTTAACATTCTTCTTATGTTACCTGGGAGATAAACGACTAAAAATACAGAGAGAACTTAACATGCATTATCTGTCATCTTTTGTTGATTAATAATTTCAGATGTTGCCACTATTATTTAATATAGACAGCCATTACACAGTAAATTAAAATACAAGAAAACATTAAATGCAGTGAAGCATTACTTAAGCATAATCTCTTAAAATCCCAAGTAAATGTGGCAAATAAATTTTAAAGGTCATTTAGAGGAGCTCAAGTTATAAGAAGGAAATTACCAAATTACCTCAGGTTCCAGGCTTCTTCTAGGATAGCAACTGGACAGGGCAGAGATAGAGGCAGAGTTTCCAGTTTTGCTCTCACAGATCACCCTGAAACACTTTCCTGGAGTGAGAACATCCTATTATGTTCTTACTCCTCAGGTGGAACAGCATGTTTCTGGCCATGGTTTTCCAAGTGTGTGAGTTTGCATTGTTGCACTGTGCCTGTCTGAAAGGTTCCTTCTAACAGCATTTGAGTTGCTGGCCTCGTTTCCACTAAGTTGGAAGGGAGGGTAGAAACCCTACAGATGAATTGGAGCAAATTACAAAAACTGGGGATAAGTAGAAGAGCTCAGTAATCACCCATGCCATGTGTCCTGCCAAACAACTGAGCAGCCATTGGGCAGCTCAGCACAAGCCTCAAAATCTGCCATCTTCTTCCTGGGCAACCATTTGGAGAGGGATGGAATCACAGACAGGATCTGAGGACAGGGAAAAAGGAAGGCAGGGAGATGAGAGCAGTGGGAGCAAGTGGGGGAAGATGAGTGAGAGGTCATGGGGAGCATCCCCTTCATCACTGAGAAGCCTTAAGAGACTTGCAAATAATGAAACTAATAGATGGGTGTTGGGGAAAACATATAAAATTAACTGGAAACATTCTTCTACATTTTCCTTAGTAGGACAATAGTCTGAAAGAGACAGCCACAGGATGGCCAAATTTGCTTAGGTTATCCAAACTTTAGTGCCATGGTAACTGCTGGAAAATTAGCATCCAGCCTTGCATCACTTTCCCATTGTGAAACAGCCACTTCCCACACCACAGAAGACCTCTACAGCAAAGAAAAATGCTTATTAACCTTATGGAAGGTAAAGTGCATCCTAGATCCATCTCACAAATAAGTGATATAATCCCTCTATGAAGGAATTTTTTTATCTTAAGGCCTCCACTTATGTGATGTCCCCATACATGCACCTCTTACCTGGGTGGAGATGTCTAGGGCAGTTGGCCTTCTTGGACTAAATCTTTGCGAACACTGCAGTGTTGGGCTCAAAATAACACATCGTGTGTACTTCAGTGTGGTGAGAATCAGTAAGATAAAAAAAAGTTATGACTAGATGGCAAAGAAAATGCATAGGAGAAAACAGGATTGTTTCATGTGTAATAGGCATGTGGCTCCCTGTACGAGTCCAGCACTCCAAGTGGCAATTTCCACATCCTTCAGATCCCTTTGAGTTGTGGTAAAAAAAGGATCATCTTTGATTTAAAGCTAAGATTAAAACATGAGCTATTAGCAAACTGAAAACATTTGCTGTTGCCTGGATCACATATGAAATTTCACAGTGCTACTTTGTTCTAGTACAGTAAGACCAGAATACACACTTTTTATTGCTGGGATAATACAGATGCATCCCAATGCAGTTCAGAGAGGGTCACCTCTTCCTGCTGTGACCTAACAGCCAGCATCTTTGACAGCTGAAAATTACTTTATATGGAGGAAAGAAAAAGCTTTGAAAGCATCCAAAAAAAGGGAATCACCTCCAAGTGCTAAGGCTATTGCCCATTCATGAGAGGCTCATGTATACAACAGACTGCAATACAAGTGCATATATCAAAAAGTATAAAAACAATATACTAAAATCAGTGTAAACATACAATCACATTTTCCTGCTTTCTGATTTGAACTAAGAAGTTCCAATTGAATGTAGGAAAGGTGGAGCTTGGGCCACAGGAAGAAGTGGACTTCTACTTACCCTAAAGTGAAGTGTCAAAGGCTTTTGGGGGAGACTAAATAGTTGCCAGCCTTTCTCCTTCCCTGTTAGGTGTGCTAGGCAGTGACACAAGCAGTGTCTGATACCAGTGCAGATATTCAGTGTGCCTTACAGCAGGTTTGAAAAACTCAGAAGCTACGTGGTATCTAATTCCTGCACAAAAAGCAATGCTTGCCTTAGCCAGCAGGAAAAGTTGAATGCAAAAATAATTAGGGATAACATAAAATGGCTTCTACCTGTGAACAGCAGGAAAACATGCACTGCTAGTAGGGCTGCGTGACTAATTGATTTTAGGGGTTTGTTGGCAGTCTAAAAACCAAACACACCCAACAGGTAGGTTTTGGAGCTCAACAGAGCTAATGTATCCTATGACAACAGGCTCCACTATGTGGCTTTCCCAAAGTCTAATACAGCATGGATCTGGAAGCCCTTCCCTCAGCAGGACGTTTATTTTCCATCTGGATACTTATTTTTATAAAATTTACAGGAGCACCCATGAGACTTTTGGGTTGCATCCAGGCACGGGGTATAATTGTAATTTAAGGGGGACAGACACAGGCAAACACGCACGCAAATCTGTGATAAGATGGGGCAACAAATGCCACTTTCTCTCTGGATCCAGATTGTATTTTTTATAGGAAGAGGGAAAACTAGACCACTATTTTGTCAGACAGTCACAGATGCTAAGCTTGGACACCCCACACTGCCGAGAGCATTTGGGAAAGAAAACTCTTCCCCATTCACCCAAGTGAAGATGTATCTCTTGCAGTATGGTTGAATTACCATGAGAAAAGAATTACCCCAACTCCACCCTATTATATCCTGTTTGTATCTCCTAAATAAGATAGCTTTCTCCTCAGAAGAATAAATGAAGAAGTTGGGTGAAAGGAAAATCAAGTATCCCTGCCTATAAGCATTCAACAAAACATCAGTGAATAACAAGCAGGTCCCTTTCTTTCCTAGCACAACTTCTGTGGACACTGAGAGACAGCAAGTTGATGGTGTCAACATATTCTGGGAAAATCTCCTGAATACTGTGCTGCTCTGATGGTCTAGTGGTCAGGAAAAAAAACAAAATTAAAACAAGAAACAAGAAGAAATAAAGACAATCTCTTTCAAAAACAGAGACAATGAGGGGAAACAGGACTTTTTTATTCTCCCCCAAAAGCACTATGAAATAGCCCTTCTGTTAATTTATCACAGTACAAGCAGAGTACCTTTCTAAAACATCTCATCTCTGTTGTTAGTGCAGCATTTGTCATAACAGCAAATTTCCACAGTGATACAATGTTACAAGAGCAGTCCAGACAGAGACATCTATAAACACAAAAATACAAAACACTCTTGACTCGCTCATCACACGAGAAAGCTGTAGCACAGGCAGTTGTCAGACAGCAACCAGCGTTCCACTGCCCTCCTCCAAAGTGCAAACTTGCACGACAAAGTACTCAAGAACTCCTCTTGGGACAATTCCTGCTCAGAGCTGATAAGATGTCACCAATTCTGCAGCTGCAGCAGGGATTTTTCCAGAGAGGATGCAGACTTACATAACTTTTAGGACAACAATTCCTTTTTCCATTGCTATACTAATATCTAGTATATAATGTAACCACAGACTCATGTAAGGATGAATTACCTTCTGCCTTGGAACAAAAGAACTTGGTTCAAAAATCAATAGCCTGGATTGGCTCTCTACACCTGGATTGGCTTTTAAGAATAGTGTCACTTCCTTCTCAGTAAGTATTCAAGATATATGCAAATATCTTCTGCTTTGTTCTTTTAAACCTGATCTTTGCAGAAAGGCAGAAGGCGGTGTGCTTCACTTCTTAAGACACGAGACATGTCTATTACACATTTTCAGGCCTGAGAAATAATTCAAGCAGCTAATTCACAGAATTGAACCATTACAGCTCTGACACTTCCATTCAAGACCATGGAAGACCATAACCTCTGACTGTGCCTGAGGGCACAGCATAAAGACACACATAAGAGGTGGGTTTTTTCAACAAGAGTAGCATAAAATTAACAGTTAGATACTAGCCTTTATGTACACAGAATGTTTGTTTCTTAAGTAGGTTCAAACTCATGAAAAAAGAAAGATGCCTCTGTCCTCAGGAGGGTGGAAAAGAAAGGCTGAGCAGCGGAGGAGAAAAGGCTGGTGACAAGGGATCTTGGGTTGCTGCACAGCTGCTGCAACTTTCTTCTTTTCCAGTGTGAAATGTCATGACACATGTGGGAGTCACATTCACCATCAATATTTATAAATCCCAGAAACTATCAACTTGTTTTTGAGAGCAGGTTTTTATATACAGTACAACTCCAGCAGACTATAAGACAAGCTCGATACCAAACTAATGAGAAATGAGATGAAGTTAATACACTGTAAGCCTTCGTTAAACCTATTTGTCCTATTTATTCATTGCCTTGTTGATCTGGAACCTTTAAATAAGAAATCTGTCTTGTTCACCATTATTGCTTACTTAATCCTCCAAAGTCTATGAATAATGAGATAAAAATATCTGCGTCCATTGTAGCAAGAAGGAATATAAATAGAGATGAAAAACTCTGTCTAGAACATGCACTTGTCAAGACATATCCCCACTTCCCCTCTGTTACTAAATGTAAAAAAATTCTCTTTCTTAAAAAAAATGTAAAGTCTGCAAGTATGAATGTCAGCCAGCACCAAGGTGATTATCATCTAACTTGAGAAAAATAAAATATTATAATTTTTGTAGGAATACCTGGCTGATAGGAGCTGCTTGGCATCTCCCACAGCCAAGTCACAGCCTGGACAGTGAGACACTTTTTTGAATCTCAGCATTTCCTTATTTGATATCTGCCATCTTCATGTGTACAACTCAATTTTTCCTTCATACAAATCGGCCTAGTGAGCTAACACTTCAATGCCTATTTCAACAGAGGGAACCATAAAAAAAAGAGCAATCAAGTGTTTTGCTGGTATTGCAGGGAAAAAAACTTCACACAGGAAAGATGTTGAGGAAACTGCTCTCATTTCACTAGCTTACTAGGGGAAAAAATTAGATACATATATATGAACTCAGTAGTTCTTTAGGTGAAATTTTTAGTTGAAAACTTTTCAGTAGAGCACCTGGGCAGTAATGAAAAATAGCAAAAATCTGAGCTTGAATGAATGATCCCTGCAACTAAAACACGCTGTAAATGAAAGTCTAGCTAATGCTGTGTCCTGTCTAGCCCTGGCTCCATATACTTTTATATGGTGTGAGGCTTGGCCTGGAAAACTCATTTACACACATACTAATGCCTAAAATTGAGCCTGAAGGACTGACAATATCTCAGCTAGGAAATATTATAAATCCCATTATTAAAGATTTCCAAAGTAAAGGAGCCTTAGATTGACAAAACCATTTTGTTCTGCTTGAAAGTATACTCTAGTGTTCACCTTTTTTTTTTTTTTTGCTAAAATACATTGTTTACTTACAGGGAAGATCCAATACTCAGAGATAATTAAACTTGCAAGGAGGAGTTACCTTCTTGCTCTGAACTAAGAAAAAGCTTCAGGAGAAACAGGCTACACCTATGTGAGAAAGAGAGAACTGCTGCGAGCTTCCAAGGCCTGGTGATTTATTTATCTGGGAAGTCTCCATCCATGCACTTCTTCAGCTTATGCAACCTCCTACAGGCCTGAAAAAATCTCAGAAGACTAGCATGAAGTAAACTGGAGAGGTCCCTTGTGAGAAGAGGATTTGGACAGGGGTGCAGGAGATTGAGGGAGAAGAGAAGACCTCCAGGGTAAAAGATAGAGATCAAATGATCAAGTGATTCTCAAGATGGTGTCCTTTATCTCACTGAAAGGAAACACACAGGGGACAGCGCCCAGCTTGCTGGGGTCTAAACTTAAGCTCTTTTCATTCCCATGTTTCTCTAGCAAAGTGAGAAATCCAGCATGTTGCTGTATGTTGCACTGAGTAACGCTTCCCTTCTGGGTGTGGCAATGGAATAGCTTCCACGTAGCTCAATTAATGCATATAACTACTTCAGTCGGTCGCTGCTCCTCTGTAGAAATTGAACCCCAACCACACACTTGCCTTGAGTGCTCAGGAAGGCTGGCCAGATGCTGGCCTCATCTGCAATGTGCTAACACACACCAGTTAATTCTTTCCTCTAGCACCAGCTGTGAACTCTCTTGAACATAGGTGCTCTTCAGCTGTGTGTTTTGCTGTAGCTCATATTGCCTCTATGTTTTTGTAGCAGGTATTCTCCTGTTTTCTTGGGTGGAAGTGACTCAGTGTGCCATCAAAGAAAGGCTGATTTTCTCTCCAGCCTAATCAACAGAGTGCAAATGCTGAAATAGAAGGACATTTTGTATGCTGAGATACTAAGAAGAGACAGCAGTCTGAAGGCAAAATAAGACACCAAATCTGCCTTCCTAAGATGGGTCATCTTGCAGTGAGGAACAAAGTCTGCACGTTCATTTCTTCTTTCCCTAGTGCATCAGGGCATTTTCCTTTTTAAGTAGTCTCTACTCTTTTTCCTCATGAACACAGAAATGTGTTTCCCACCTCTCTGAAAGGAAGAGCTGCAACAGAGGAAAGATTACAATCATTGGAATCTCACCTGCAAAGAACACAACACCCAGTTCTATCCTGTGCAAGCCCAGCAAGTAGAAATGAGCCTATCTGTCATGAAATAACCAAATGTTTGAGCCCTATTCCATTCAGACCTCTGATAAAAGCAAACCCAAGTGGGATCAGACTGTCAAAGAAAAAGGCCAGTCTTTTAACTCAGATATTTAAACCAGATTTAAAATACCCAGCCTGTCTGAATTCTTTCAGAAGACAGACGAAGGCAGGACAATGAATAACTGCCTTCTTCTCTCTTTACTTGTCATTAAACTATCTGACACAGGGAACAGTCAGAGGACCGAGCAGATTTGCAACCTGGAGCAGAATGGATTCAGAAGCACCAGGATGCTTTAGGACTGAATTCCCTTTATAGCTCCAGTCTCCTTGGTCAAAGAGAACAAGAAGGGGGCAATCTATGTCCTACAGTTAAATTAAAGTGGCTTTCCTGTGCTTCAGTCTGTAGCCAGGGATGAAGGAATCAGATGGGCTCTCCTAAGAAGCTGCATATTAAGGATCAGGTGCCAGAGGCTCTGAAAACCTCCACATTGAGACTGTCGGCTTCTCTGAAGCTGGAAGTGCTGATTCTGATGTGTCATAAATCTAAGCAATATTGAAGTGACTAAAAGAGCTGCACAAGGGAGAAGTCTTTCAAAGAGGCTCATCCCCTCAGTCAGCCACACTTCCCCCAGCTCTTGCCACTCCTCAGAACGGGGACTGTCTTTGTGCTCTACCTTTTTATTGCAGTCAAAACATCTTGCAAAGGCAGCTGGCAAACAAAAGTATCCATCCCTCTGCTATACAGGCAGATCTGGACTGTCCTCTCATAAAAAATATAATGACCTCAAAGCAAACGAGGTGTTTCTTACTACTCATCTTAAACATCACTAGAGTGTGGAATGAAGCCAGCTTCATGCTAGACAGCTTCAAGTCCACACCTGACACTATTGAACGCTACCTAAACAACCAGTAGCACTCAAACTAGTCCATAAAAAGCATTATTAACAGTCACTTTTCTCTTCCAAGCCAAGTGGAAAAAAGCAGTGCCTCATAGTTGCTGATGATATATTTTGCAGTGAGTATCATCTCAATAAAACACAACCATTTCCCAATTAAGAAACGTGGTCTCCAGGGAGGTTTAGCACAGATCTCATGGAGCTGCACTCTGTATTGGTATGAGCTAAGTGCTGGTCAGGTCTTGTATCAAGCCAATTGCTATACCCAGCAGTGTCTCAGTGCCCCCAAAACAAAATATGAGCATTAAACTAATTAGCAATATGCTAGTGCTTTTATCCTGCAAACAGCAGGATAAAAGATAAATAAGTTGTTAGTCTCTCCTAAAGGCTTCCAGACTATTTATTTATAGACTCATTTATAGGTGCCCTTCACAGAAGCATCTGACCTTTCCATAATGATTACTGAACCTCTCCCATAAAGTCTGTGCATAATGAGACAGCATTACAGTGCCCATTTTAAAGAGATGAGAACATGGACTGAAAGCAAGTAAATGAAATGATCTGGTTGCGGATGCAAGCTGTTCCACAGACACATGCCAAACAAAGATGGTATTGCTCTATTACATCTCCTTTAAAAGCCACTCAGACTGGTCTAGTGTTGCTGGAAGAACTTTGAAAGACTATAATAGATCAGCACTGGACCCAACAATGGCAGTAATAAGATGCTCATAGACCAGCCATCCCATCAAACACCAGCAGCACCTTCTGATTACTGTTCCTCTTTGTGGAATGGACCTATGAGTGAGAAAACCACACTTCTGAGGCTGGCTTTCCTTGCAGTTTCCTCTCAGGGTGGGCAAAAGTTTCTTCTGCCTGGAAATTGAGGCATGTTGGAGAATCAGAGCAAATCTTCATTTTTGCCCTCTGAATAAACCCATCACAATATTTATGTTTTATTTGCTATCAGTGAAACAGAGGTTGCTGTACTGACATTTCTCCATAAGTACCAACTGCAAATTTGATTCCTTCCTGCACTGCCATTCTGGAGAGTTTCCAGGTTGTTTTTCTCAGGTGAAGGTGCCATCTTGTCACCAAAACAAGTGCAAAGAAGTACCGCTAGAGTTGCATGTGAGTGACAAATTGAACCTCCATTTCTAGAGTATTACTGGTTTTAAGCCTGCATCCCAGGCCACTGATAATCACCTAATGAAACCAAAGATGTGGGGAAAGCCACTGAGTTTTGTTATCAGAAAAGGAGAAACCTAGATCAGCTGCAAACTAAGCACTGTCATGTCATAACTTTGTGCTTTCTGCCACAGAAGCAGTTGACATTTCTGCTAAAAAATTCTGCTGGAAATGTAAGAAACCCAAGGAATCACCCTAAAAATTCATTCAGCTTGATGTTTACACCAGAGTAGTTTCTGTCAAAATTTAAATAAAAAAAACCCCCAAACAAACCAAACAAGCATAAAAGTTTCTCTACTGGTGAGGAACAGAATCATAGGCATAACATGTCTCTCTCGTGAAGGTAATTTGATAGCAAGTCTATAGAAATATCCTCAGTCTTACTCTTGCCCAATGTGGAATGGATGCACTACTAAGGAACACATATTTCTCTTAAGTCATGCTATCAACAACCTCTTTCTACACACAGCATTGTAAAACAGTGGGGATAGGTATATCTCGCCCATTTCTTTTCGCACCAAAATAGCTTCCAGAAGACCATGAAACATTCCCTCACCTCTCATGTCCTAGAGCACCATATTTGAGGCATCCAGGGATTCAGCAGCAATGATGTTACAGAAACTCACCCAGTCAGCAAAGAATAATCCCAGCAAAACATATCAAACAGCTTGAGGGCAAATGCTTTTATGAAGGATTTCATGACCTCATTGGAAGCTATTGCTATATCTCTATGCAGTGTGTACAAGATATTAATGGATAATTATTGAAGAAGAAGAGTAAGTGTACAGTGGAAGAAATGGAGGAGATAATTCCTTTTTAAGTATATCTGGGTGATCACAAGCACTTTTGAACAGATGCCTTCTGAGATATGCCATGCTCTTCCTAAAAGTTCCAGGCCCTCTCAGGTGACCCATACAGCCAGCATGGGAAACTCATGATGATGCTGACTGAAACTAGAGGCAGAGGGAGGAAAAGAGGAGTGAGTGAGTACTGCAAGTGCCCAGTTTTTAGGTATATTTGAAGAGTCAGGAAGTTGTTTGCCACTCAGTACTTCTTATCATTGTAAATAGAATTTCAATTTCAAGGCAAATACTATGTTTACGGCTCAAAATTTCCATGATTTATGTCAAATAAAATTCTTCCAACACCTCAGTATTCTCTTTTCATTCAATAAGAACAACCAGAGGTTTTAATTATTTTTTCACCCTTTTTTGTCCTGTAAAAAAACAAACAAACAAAAATCCCCATGTTATTTATACAGTTTTGTTCTACATTAAGGTTTTGCACTAATGAACGATTTAGGAACTGGGATTTTCATCCCAAATGGTTAATGATTTGACTTTATACTGTAGTATTCTAACTGAAACAACTCCTAAGGGTATCACCACACAAGTAAATCCAGACATCTGTACCACATTAACTAAACAAAATTTTCAAGTAGCAGCTCAAAAGCTACATACAGGACACAGCCCTCACCTTACATTTCAGCCTGGCATCAGTGAGAGAAACAGCATCATCATGTTGTGTTACTTTATATGGTCCTCAGTTAAAACAATGCAGTTCAGAGGTTACCATTCTACAACGTATTGGTTTTTATTGCCTTGTTCTTTTGATACTTTGAAGAACGATAAGGGTAAGAGGGGACACATATAAAGCAATTTTATTGTCTCAACACTCACTGGGTTACACAAAGGCTCAGTGCTTGATTTCAGCTTTTTTATTATTATTTTTTAAATAAGAAAAACCTTGCAGGAGACATGAAAACTGTTATGATTATTTGTCCAATTGACAGTATGCCTCTTAGGCTAGTTTCTAGTTTTAAACTATCATTTTGGCAAATAAAGATTAGACTATTTTCAGACAACAGTGATGTACTAAGTCACCTTGTAATGCCTGCAGAAATGGAGGAACTAATGAAGGAAAAAAATACCTTTGTTATCTAGACCTGGCCACAAGTGTACCCCTGCCAGGATTCTTAATGAATATTTTGCTGCTTTTTGTTAGATACCTGCTTTTTGTTAGATACCTGCCCTCCAACAACTGCAGATTCTGGAAAGACTTTACAATCCCAAGAGATTGTGCTGCAACAAGCAGTATTTTAACTAAAAGGCAGAGAGGCCCTTAAGAAAGATCTAGATTAATTGGAGGGCTGGGTAATCAATAGCAAGGGCAAGTGCCACATTCTGCACCTGAGATGGGGCAACTCTGGATGTACATACAGACTGGGGAGTGAGACATTAGAGAACAGGAAAGAGACCATGGAAAGGGGCCTTGGGGTCCTGGTTGATGGCAAGTTGAATATGAGTCAGCAGTGCCCTGGCAGCCAGGAGGGCCAACCATGTCCTGGGGGGCATCAGCCACAGCATTGACAGCTGGGCAAGGGAGGGGATTGTCCCGCTCTGCTCTGCACTGGGTCAGCCTCACTTTGAATGCTGTGTGCAGTTTGGGGTGCCTCAATATAGGCAAGATATAAAACTATTGGAGAGCATCCAAAGGAGGGTTACAGAGATGGTAAAGAGCCTCAAGCAAAAGTTGTATGAGGAGTGGCTGAGGGCACTTGGTCTGTTCAGCCTGGAGGAGACTGAGGAGAAACCTCACTGCAGTTACAACTTCCTTGTGAGGGGAAGAGGAGGGACATGCACTGATCTCCTCTCTGTGAGCAGTGATAGTATCTGAGGAAGTGGCTTGAAGCTGTGTCAGGGGATGTTTAGGTTTGATATCTGGAAAATGTTCTTCACCTAGAGGGTGTTTGGGCACTGGAACAGGCTCTCCAGGGAAGTGGTCATAGCACAAGCCAGAGTACAAAAAGCACCTGGACAATGCTCTCAGTCACATGGTGTGACTCTTGGGGATGATCCTATGCAGGGCCAGGAGTTAGACTTTGATTATCCTAGGGGTCCCTTCTAACTCAAATATTCTATGATTCTGTGATTAAAAGCTAAAAAATATTTTTGGTGGGTCTTAAAGGATGTATATTCTGCAAAGAAAGACTTTTTGTACATCTGAATCTTGCTCTTTTTCATTTACCTGAAAGAGGTAGCTTTATGCTTCAATAGAGAAAAGAGCCTGCCTGTGGACAGTGGTAGGGGAAAGGGATGAAGCAAAGCAAAGCAAAGTTAATCCAGCTGCCTTCTACTTATTTGTTTTCCAGTAAAATCCATCAAACAGCAATAGGTGGTCTCCTGAGCAAAGTATGTTCAGGCTAAGTCTTTACTGAGTAGAGCTGACCTGAGCTGCTTCACACAGCAGCGCTGCAAGCAATTCATGTGGAGGTGGACGTCTATATGATTTCAATTTGCTACACATTGCTAAATTCTATGACCATACCCTTACCTCCATCTCAGCCAGCAACACACAGAGGTGCCAAGTCACCTTTGCCTTTCCTTTGAGAGATGAGCTCCTGCTCTTTTTCTCCAAGGTGCGAGCTGTAAGAGGCTGGAACACTTGGGCTCACCACGGGAAATGTGGACCTCTGTTGTACAAAAAGCAAAGGCTGAAGATCTGGCGATGGCACAGTGTAAGACACACACCCCTTGTATTCCATGCATGGGACTTAAAGGGGGCGAGGAAAGCTTCAACTGAGGTCCCACAGCACAGCATCAGACCCAGCCCTCCAACCCAGGCTTGATAACCTGCAGTACTAGTTACCCTCAGGTGAAAAGTCCCAGACTCCACTGAAGTACTGCTAAGTCTATTCCTAAGTTTTAAGCAGCATTTAAGTGGTCAGAAAGGTTTGTTCTAGACCCTGTATTTCACTTGCATCAGAGCAGCATAGTATTTCTTGCTTATATGAGCATTTCAGTGTGATTGGGTAGCAGGGAGCTGAAGTCATGCCAGACCTGTTTCATTCTGACATTTATTCGTGCAATGAAATCCAAGGATCTTTTCTTTTTTTTTTTTCTTTTTTTCCCCTATGTGCTTCACTCAGTACTCTCTCTGTGACATTGAAATCCATCACACCATTGGCCCTGGTGTACACACTAGATTGTACGTGCCAACAATGTTAGAACTCTGTGATGGAGGGAAGACAGCAGTAAGAAAAAAAATATATGTGGCCTGAGGAAGTAAATTTTAATTTCTTCCCAAGCTTTCCCTGATTTAGGGTAAGATTCTCTTGCCCTTAATCATGCTGCGATACACTAACCACCCTCTCAAGGAGGAGGCAATGAATAAATGCCATCCAGCCAGAGGCACTTTTCCTCCCATTCATTCAAGCACTGCACAGGATGCCCAAAGCAGCCTTTCATAGCACTAACCTGCCCAACAGAGAGAAATGCCTACAAATAGAGCCATTTCCTCAATTAAAGAAAATTAGAGAGACAATTAAAGAGAAGTGGCTCTTTCCCCACTCCTGATTACTGACAGACACACACAGCCACACAGCTCCAGAGTCTGGAACAGTAGCCCTCTTAACATTTCCCATACAAACTCCTGCATTTCTTTATACTGTGTGTGCATTCCCCTGCCCCATCCCTGCTCCAGAAATGGATTGGAGTTCTTGTGGCTGATGTCTGTAATTTCGGAGCCCTCCTGCAATTGGTGAGGAGTAGCCAGTGGAATGAGCCTTCCTCCTTTGTGAAGGAAAGAGTCACCTGAAGGACTATGCAGAAGAGTCTCCCTATCACTCCCTGCATGTCATTGGAGACAGAACAAACATCAGCCCCACTGTCACAAGTCCTATTAGTTTTCAGCAGGTGCTTGGCTTGCTAATAAAATGCCATACAGGAATGCAATCCATATATAGCCAGTACTTGAGCATAGGGTGGAAATCCTGCATTGCCAAGGCTATGTGCTCTCAAATGCAAAGCAACATGGAGGCAGGAGGAGCAGTATTGACATTTAGGGGCAGATACCAAATGATGGCTCACTTAAGCTGTGGGAGGTTAGCGGCTCTACTGCTAATTTATCTGAGGCCTTTCACATGCAGTTCTAGGTGATTTGTGTTCAATTTGGCTTGAATTTCATTCACAGTCAATGGTCCAAAATAATAGCCAACTGAAACAGCTAAGAGCAAGTGCTCATTTTCATTGCCTCTCTTGGACGTGAACACCATTAGCATTCCTGGGTTCAGCACTGCACATACACATGCACATGTCAAATGACACTGGGTAACTATAGTGCTGCTCCACAGAGTTCAGCTCTGTTATTTCCAGTTAATGACAACTGGTCCTAATGATACCCAATCCTCCACCTGACTTAGGGCTGCAGAAAAGTCAGGCCATGATCAGGGAAAGATGCAACATTGCTTTAGTTAGAATATAGATACTCAAGCGTGGTCATTAGCTGCCATGAAATGAAGGGTCTCTTCAGTACCTAGGGACTCTGCTATCCACCAGAGTCATGGGGTTTGAATCCAGGCAGTATCAGCAGAGACAAAGATGACAAAATACGAGGCGAGGGGTGGAGGGGGTGAGGGGAAAGGAACAGTCTCAGGCAAGAGCTAAATGGAGCGAGAAGGTTCAAAACAAATAAATGAGATTTATGTGGAATAACAAAGCAACAGGGAGGAAGAGAGGGGAGAGACAATACAAAGTGAGGCACAAAGGGATTCACAGAAAAAGACAGAAACGGAAGATGGTTGCGAGGCACTGAAAAAGCTGAGACATACATGAAAAGAAACAAGAGAAACTTTAGGAAAAAATGGATGCCATGGAACCATACCTCTGACTTCTCCCTTTCTGAAACCTCTCTGAGGTTTTGCATCCAGCTCTGTTACCTTGCATTTAGGCTGTTATTCTAAATCAAATGCAAAAAGTCACAGAAATAACAGGGCACATTTAAAATATTGTGTATTAAAATATCCCATTAAAGGCAAAATATACGTCTTTGTTCTTGTCTGTTACTGCTAAGAACAAGTTTCAGCATGCACAGTTTTATGAGCACATGGCATTTTGCAGGACTGGCAGCTGGATCTCTTTGCCCCTTGCTGTGTTGAGCAGTGCTCCTTCCAGGTAGCAAAGGCTGATTATGCCACCCTTTTCAAGCAACTACTGCTCTTACCTATGAAGGCAGAACTACAAACACCAGCCCTCACCTTCCCAAGTAGTTTTAATAACCTTGTCCCATTTGCAAAGTTTCATCTGAAAAAAAGATGGAGATGTGAAGGAGAGTAAATAAAAGGCAGTTTTTGAGCCCTACTTTATTATAGATCTGCACTGATGGAGAAAACTCAGCATGCAGCTCTTCCTTCAGCTGTGGTGTTTATAGAATTGCTCTTTCTTGTGCAATCTCTGCTTGTCTTTTGCTGAGCTTAAAGACCATCTTTCCTCACTGACAGAAACTCTCCTATACTTGGATAGACAAAACTTGTAAGAATTGACATACTTGTCAGATTTGCTCAGATTAAGAATTACTGGGAAGGCAAAAAACCCAGAAGAGGATTACTAAATACACCCTACTTCCTTTGGAAACCAAGCTAAAAAGCATTATAGATAGTCTTAGAAAACAGTTACACCCATTAATCTTTGATTGACCTTCCTGATGCTATCAAAACTGAGAGCAGTGAACCATGTGTTTTCCATTTGATTTGTTGTGTTCTTGTTCAATAGGTTAAAATCTAGGACATGTCTTGAAAGACAACTGTTTGACTGGGGCAAACAGAAACTGTCTGCTTGATGATGCTAAACCACACTACCTGTAAGTTTTCATAAAGCGCTTGCCTTCTTCCAATGGCAAAGAAGCTGCCAGCTCCAAAGGGTCACAGTTTAGTGACACAAGTCTGACTTGCAGAACAGGAGATGTCACTATTGCAAACCAGCTTCCTGGGTCCATTGGCATCTGATGTCATTAGTAAAGCTAATGAGGATTTGCCTAAGTCAAGTTCAGAAAGTCAGGGAAGAGTTTAAGACACTTTCAGATGCTAAGTGCTTCTCACACCTCACCAAATTTCTGCATCTGTGATAATTCTGACCTCTGAAATAACGGGATGTAAATATAAGAATCTGTGGTAGGCTGAAGGGCTGAAGCCAGACGAGTCAAACACACAGTGCCAGAAACCACTCCTGCACACAGGAGCCTGACAGTCAGCTATGCTACATCTGCTGATTGGCTCCAACATGCTGCTGCCTCTGCCAACGAAGCATTTCCCAAATTCCACCATTAGCACAATCCAGGAACTATGTCTAACAGGCAGTTTCCATGTGGGCATGCAGCTCAGCTGAACGAGTTTAACAGTATGGACAAGGTCAAGTCCTGCCAGCTGGCTTGAGAACCAAAAACTGCTCTCTGCTACGGTTTAATCTACTAGCGCAGATGTTGCCCACAGCTGATGGGAGCTCTGACAGCACTCAATTCCTCACATGCCATCCACCATTTACTTTGTCCAACTTTAAACCTTGGAAAGCTGTACCATTCTTTAAGGATAACCATCCTACACTATCCTACCCTTATAACATGTACATGCAACCACCTCGAAACACAACTTTAACTGAAAAATTAATCTCTATAGATGATAGGCAGAAATCCCTTCTGAGCTCCTCCACTTCCAAACTAGGTGGTGAATTTTTTACAGAGATGCTGCTGTTTTGTCCCCTATTGTGTTCTAGATGCCACTATATTGCTGTATTTTGCACAGGGAAAGGGTTGCTGGTTTGCGCTTCAAGGGAGTAACAGCACAACCTGATATAGCTAGACACCACTGGCTACTGCTTACAGAGGACTCTAAGCAGACAGTAAACTTAACAAACAGTAAGTCAAATATTTTGGCATATTTAACCTCCATTCCCACTGTAAGTAAATTCAGGCTCATGACCACCAGAAGAACATGGATGTACACAAATCTATGGGACCTGATGAGATGCATCCCAGAGTCCTGAAGGAATTGGCTGATGTAGTTGCCAAGTCACTCTCCATAACATTTGAAAAGTCACCACAGTCAGATGAAGTCCCAGGTGACTGGATAAAGGGAAACATTGTACCCTCTCCGAAAAGGGTAGAAAGGAGGGCCCTGGGAACCACTGACCTGTCAGCTTCACCTCTGTGCATGGGAAGATCATGGAACAGATCATGGAACAGATCCTCCTCAGAGTTATGCTAAGGCACATGGAGCAGAGGGAGGTGATTTGGGACACCATTACAGCTTCACCAAGGCAAGTCCTGCCTGACCAACCATGGGGCCTTCTGTGATGGAGTGACTCCGTCAATGGGCAAGGGAAGAGCTATTTGCTCCACTGGTAAACAGCATCATAATATCACAGAATCATGAAATAATATGCATTGGAGGGAACCTTTAAAAGTCATCTTGTCCAACCCCCCTGCAATGAGAAGGGACATTTTCAACTAGACCAGGTTTCTCAGAGCCCTATTCAACATGACCTTGAACATCTGAAGTGATGGGACACCAACCACCTCTGAGCAACCTGTGCCAGTGGTTCACCAATCCCATAATGAAAAATATCTTCTTTATATCTACTCCAAATCTGTGCTCTCTTAGTTTATAACCATTATAAGCCCCTTTTAGGTACTGAAAGGCTGCTGTAAGGTCTCCCCAGAGCCTTCTCTTCTCCAGGATGAACAGTCTTTTCGCTCTCAGCTGGTCTGCATAATCTCTTCTGAAAGCAAGTCATTATTCAATGAGAAGAAATGTCATTGAAAATTTGCACTCCTGCATGGTTCCACCCTGTTGGCTGGATTCACTGATGTCTACCAAAATGTAAATTTTCTTACTGCCACTGTTGCTTCACTGCATTCAGGGGTGTCATTTTGGTGGAAACAATACTGGATCCACTCTCTTGACATCTGACTGCCTTTATCACAGGAGCTTAATTACTTCCGTGCCGTCTTGAGTTAAATTTGGTTAAAATTGGCAAAAGAATTCTAAAATTATATATCCAAGGAGGCAGACTGCAAAAAAGGATAATTGAGGGTGCCTTAGGTCATTTCTTCAGGAATTTTTCAGAAGGCAAGCAGGACTGTCACTCTCTAATCTCACAACAGTTATACATTGCACAAGGCCCTTACCATGACTGGAGGAGCCCTGCACAGCTCTTGGCCTTGTCAAGGTCACACTGTGTGTCCAAACAACCACATCGCGGACTTACAGTCATTTTCAGAATCACTGATCTTTAAGTACATCTACAGCATGAACTGCCTAAATTTTGAAAAAACCACTCATAACAACTCCATCTTCCAGCTGAAGAATCTATATGGCCAAAAAAACCAGGAGAAAAAGCAGATGTTAGGAGATTTAAGGGAGAACTTTGCAGTGCCCTTATCTCCAGCTGAGGTCAAGTGACAAAGTGTTGACATGTTGAACATTTTTAGAGCTGAGAGACCATGTGCCAGCTAGATTTAGTGTTTTGCAAAATTAGTCTTGTTTATCCTGGTGCTAACATGAGGTGTGAAAATGAGGTATGTACTTGCCCAATCTCAGTGATCAGGCTTGTCGGAAAACTTGGCAGGCTGCAAACTTTTCTTACTGACTTTTAATAGTAAACTTTGTCCACAGTATTATTATACCAGTTCAGCAATCAGAGGAAAAACCCCACATTTTCTGGGTCCTGAAAGACTGAGGCATTCTTGGACTTTGTCTTCCAAAACAAAAAATAGACAGATAGACTGCTGTTCAGGCTGCCACATAAAGTGCCCTTCCAAAAAAATTCTGCAAGAGCAAACATATAGAAACTGTACAGAAGAAAATTGCTTCTGTTGGCTCTGCAGTCTGAGCCATGGCCCTGTTTCAAGGCAAGCTAGATGCTCCTGGACTGTTTTGGAAGATGTGGCTAAGATAAATATCTAAGCTCTGCAGAAGGCTGTTTTCAAAGCTCACCCAGTCTGGCAACTGGGCCTCACTAAAATGCCAAAGCACAAAAAATGGCTCAAGCCACCTGGTCAATCCAAAATTCAGAGTGGAACTAGCCTAGGCAATTGGAAAGAAGCTTATCACCAGGCAAGGGCTGTGTGCTGTATTCTTGCAGCAAAAAGAAAACCAGCATCTCTATTAATTTATAGAGGGAGGAAGTCTACGTAACCATCTTTGCGAAGAAAGGCAGGTCTGAAACACTGAGTTTCACATTTTTTCAGAGATTCAGCACACAGCAGTTGCCCTTCATCTTAATGAGATGAGGAAGATAGGATTTGTCCAGCTCTGTCAAAGGACATGGATCACTGAGGATTCCTGTGGCCAAGAATGATTTCTCTATTTGAACATTTTTGAAGAATTTTGTCCCCTCACTATCTCTCCTGCAAAAATACATGTACCAATGCTGCTGAATTCATTTACATTCAAGATCCTAAGGAGTTCAAAAGAGGCAATGTTAACATTTTGCAGAATTGAAAGGCAACATAAACAAATAGACTCAAATTTCCTTTACTCTGGGTGTGGAAGAAAACAGAACATTTTTAAACCTGACCAAAAATTCAAGTGTACATACAAGCTATAAAGCACTTGACTAATACAGTGTGTGGGAGGTACACAGAAGAGACAGACAGAGAAAGGGATAGGGTGGGATTCTCATGCTGTTCCTTAAGCCATACAGAGATCAAACAAAAAACAGATCCAGAGAAGAAAAATTCTGAAGGTCAGCTGAAGCACTAAAGTCTGTTTTGTTTACTGCTTGGAACACTTTCACTGACCAGGGAAACACTTGATTTATTGGTCTCTGTTCCTCTGTGTCTCACCCAGGCTATGATTACCCAGCCCAGAAACACCATGCTAACAAACCCAAACTCTGAAGGTACTGAAGCTTTCTTCATCTTCTGAAGTCAAAAAGAAGGATATATGCTATGCTTGGTCAGAGCAGTAGTCTAAGTAATACTAAAACAGCCAGCATCTTTGAGGCTTTTTAATTTCACTAGTATCTTTTTTATCACAAGAAAAGTATAAGCAACCTCAATCTCATTACCAGTGCATGTGTAACCTGTTTGCTCCCTCTCTCCTTTCCTACTAATTTTGAAAGGTTTTTTTTCTAAATATATTTCTATTTGGACAAGGCTGCAATAAGCCCACTGAAGGAAAGACAAGCTGCAGTGGGCAACTTGTGCCTCACTGCAAACATCAGATGACAGGGAACAGCAGCTAGACTTAACAAAAGGCCATGAGACTGACACTCAAACCCCAGAGCATTCACTGAAGGACCATCTTCCAAGAGGATGAGCTCAGTATCTTCCTCTGCACAGGGGGCCAGGCTACAGCAGATGAGCCCTGTGCAGGCACAGTGATGCCTGTAGCCTGCAGCAAAGTGGAAGTTCATGTGCATGCATAGATTCATGTGAAATTTCTGCCTGGTTACTTCCACTGAGAACCTGATTCAACTATATTTGGCACCAGTGCATCACCCCAAAAAGCTTTGGGTAGAAAGGAAAGTCATTGCCTCAATGAGACATTGCCTAATTGGATGCCTTTTTGTGTGCACCTTGCTTCATTTTATAAAACAACACCCATGTTGAAGCCCAGGCATTGCACCTCAGCACATCTAACTCCTCCTGTGGGAAGGCTTGTGGCAGAGCCAGTGTATCACTTTCTTACTGATGGAGAAAATCCATCATCTAGTGTAATTTAAACCAGTCAGGATGGTCAAGTTCATCAAGACAACAATGACTATGACTAAGACCCTAGCTGAGGCAATTGATTCCAAAGCCTTTTTGCATTTTTTGCCAAGGAAGAGGCAGAGCTCCCATCTCTCTCTAAGGCTCAAGACTGAGGTTATGGTGTCTGATTAAGGCACTTCAAGCAAGGTACCTGAGACTAAACTGGATAGGCAGTGCTCTCTGATTTCAGAATGTGTGTTCATCAGCATGTAGTGATGCCTAGAATGGAGCATGGCCAGCGACAATGCTTACACTGACCTCATTGCTCCAGCTGTGGCTCTGCTTTTGTGTACATCACCGGAGTCTGGCCCTACAGTCACACAGAGCAGTATGAATCATAGAGTAATAATTTCATAGTCTTCATCAACCAGTAACAGCAGTCAACATGCTGGATACTGCTAAGTATAGCTGCAATTTATCTCTAGTTGAGTAGGATATAAATACTTCAGGCTTCCTTCTCCTCTTGCATGCCTCCTCCAAAACCAGAGAGCAACTAATGGTCAACACTGTTTAAGGTGGTAGGGATCAGCTCCCTTGGCAGCAGCTGTTCTGATTTTCTGCCTCCTTATGTTTTTTTTCTAAAAGGCCAGGCAATTACTCAGGATTGAAAAATCTGTGTCAAAGCAATCAGTAGTGGCATCTCGTTGACTTCAGAGAAATTGCAGCAGGAGTTAATCTGACTTCACAACTCTTCCTTTCCCTGTAACAAATGGAATAACCTATGTAGATCCTGCCTGTAGGCAGCACCAAGCAAGATCCCACTTCAACAGCACCTGCGGGGCTTGATCCCTCTGAAATGCCATTTTATTCACTGAATCTTCCCACACCTGACAGGTAATTTTAGTAGCTGGACTAAAGCAGGCACCGAGATTGTCCCCCATATCAGCAAAGGGATGCAAGGGGAGAGACAACAGGATCCCTGTCCATTCTCCTCCTTCACTATCCACAGGCTGGCATGGACATCTATGGTCATTGCTGGAAGCAGAGTCAGAAGTAAAAAAATACAAACATAAGAAAAGTTTTCCTTCTGAACTTGTCAAAATTCACATAGTTTACCTTGCTGTCTAGTCTATGTACAGAGAAATGGGGAGGGATTTCAGCAAAGAGCTTTGAAAGACAGGGAAATAGATCTTTATCCTTCTTCTAAATGCTACTTCATTTTTACACTTTCTTTTCTCCAAAGCTCCTTATATTCCAACCAAAACCAGTCTGTTGAAAGAAAGGGAAGGACAGAAAAGGAATTGTAGTGGTAGATGTTACTTTGGCAAATAAGCCGCCAAAAAAAGTGTGAAGAAAAATATTTTCTCCTGAAGCAGAGGGGCTTATTCATCATTTACTTCATGTGTTTACCCTTGGGCTATCATTACATTAGCCACATTTCCTGACTGAGCTGGAGCACCTGGTAACTATAGTAACCACATTTTCATATCTGCCCATAAATTCCCTCAGTTCTAATTAGGGCAGCCATTTACATCAGCAATAACAACACTGGAGAAACAACAGCAGACTTAGCTCAGTCACCTCTCTCTCCCTCATGCCACAGAAATGACCCATATCTGAACAGTTCTTATACCATAAGATGTCACTTAGGGCACAAAGGCTACTTTACTTTCCATGTCAACCACTTTTTATCCATCTGCTATGTTGTACATACTTTCTTGTTTTTTAAAAAGTCTGTTCATCAGCCTTCCAGTCCAAAGAGAAGCCAGCAAGCTTCACATCAGGCTGCACACCTGCTTCTCTTGATATGAGAAAGAATTCACCTCTAGCCTATAACGAAATCCCACCCACAGCACTACTGCAGATTATACAAACAATAAGTGGGTTCTATTACAAGCAGAAAGGCTAAGCAGTTCAATTTACAAATTTACCTATGCAATCCAGATAGTTTTGAAGGCAGGACAAGCCATGTCATCCAAAACAAATGACAGGTAAATGATGAAGCAGCAATGTGCAAGATATCAAGACCAAGTAATAAAACAATTGCAAAGTTCAATGGCTCAGTGTATTTCATCACAAATTATTTCCTTCTCTATGAAACAATAAACTTTAGTGAACAATTTGAAGCCTGCTGACATGATTTAAAAAGATGGATGGGCTGGTAGGTAGCCGAGAGTGTTTGCTTTATTGTTCACGGAGTCACAGCTCAGAAGTACATTTGTTTTGGAGTCTATGTGAATTATTGTCAAAAAAGTGACAAATCTCTTTCACACTTTAGGCTACACTGTGCAGACCTTACACGAATTTCTTCTGCTAGAAGAAAAAAGACACTGCACCTGTGTATTGGCACAGATAAGGGACCACAAAGCCTGTCTCTGCAGAGGTCAAGAGAGCAGTGTGCTCTGGCTTCAGGTTTTGGCAAATTTGTTGCCATTAGAAAATTTTCTCTGGTTATAAAAGCATGTCAATTATTATAACTTATCCATGACTATAAACAAGAATATCTTCTTGTGAACAAAGCTTTTTCCACATTTCCTCCACATCCTCTGGAGGTTAAGGGAACTGGGTAAGACAACATAGTGGAGCTTTTGCTGGTGCTGTTGGTGATTTCCAATCTGGAATATTAAATACCAGTTACCCTGCTTGCCTTGCCAGCCCTCATGTGGTGTAAAAACAAGCCCAGCAGTAATTTCATATAAATAGGTGCTAGTCCAAGCTACAATGGCATGATAGCTGACTTCAGCCAGGGATTTGGAGACCAGATGAGCCCCAGCAGACAGAAAGGGTGCCTCCTTGCATGAGAAAGCCATCTACCTGCCCACTGCCAACACGAAAATTCAGGGGAATGTTCAGGCTCACTGAATGGAAGAATGAAAGGTGTTTCACTGAAATTTTGTCTTTGGAATCCACTGACATTAGCAGGGATACTGTGGCAACACTCCACAAAGCTTCCCCATTCCTTTATACTCTGTTTTTATACCAAAAACCCACTGACAGAAACAGCACCTCCTTGGCCCAGTGAAGTGACACCTGTCACTTGTGAAAGTCCGTGTGTGTCCTTCTCCCCTGACTTCTCAGTGAAGGCTCAAAGCACCCTGGGCAAAGCTGGGTGAGCCACCCTTGGACTATGGTTGTAAAAAGCAGGTAGGGTTTGTTCATTGCATTGTATTTTATAGCTTTATCTGCTCTTTGCACCAAGTAATAAGAGCTTTCAAAGCGAACAGTGTTGTGATGCGAAAATGTAAACCTCAGTGAATTGCCAAAGAAAGGTTCCAGTTATTTGCCAATTTAGTCATTAAGCACCATTTAGAAGCGTAGATAGAAAACATGTTGATAGTCCAATTCTAATATAACCACAAAAATTCATTTTAAATGCTGCCAAACGTGAAGCTCAGTAACAGTCAACACCATACATATGCTTTTTCATTTAATAAGTGAAAAGTAATTTCGGTCACTTCCAGACCAGATTAATTTTTGACACTTCCCTGTGCTCATGAGATGCTGTTTGAGACTTGGGTGGAGAGTTCCCTGTTGCAAGTTGTGCCACTCATTACTGTACCCTTATTTCTCTACCAATTTCTTAGTTATTCAGGCTGTAGTCTGCTACGAGAGATGGGCATTTGCAGGATGCAGGATGCATAATGAGGCTCCAGTCTCTATGAAAGCCTCTAAAACTGCCCATCATATTTTGCTTACTGGCTCTTCCCATTTTCATCAGGAGGGAAAACTCTCAAACTGTCAAAATCTTTCCAAATGACCCCACAGTAACCACTGTAGCCTAGAGTACTTCTTGGCTCATTAAATATTAAAATAGAATGTGAAAAATATGTTTTATTTGATTTTACTAGTTAAGGAAAGCAAGTTTTTGACAGAAAAATAATTGCCCTGAAAATAAGGAAAAGAACTAATTAAAAATAAGACTAAATAAACAGTTTCTATGTGATCTCTTGAGCTAGTTTCATTTCAAAGACATGCTTTACCTGGCATAATGTGTGGTTTGCGAGACCCCCATGTAAGGTTAAGCATTCCTTGGTAGTTGCCTGGAAACAATGCCAATGACAGTTTGTTCTCATTAAGGGCAAATAATGCAGAAAGGCTGTTACAACTGTACTTCTGAACAGTTAAATAAATTCATTTTGGACATGTTTTTCTCTCTAAAGTTGCAAGTTCTGAAATCTTACCAGAAGTGTTGGCACAAAATAGATTCCAAATTATATGGATGAGAACACACAGAAATTAATTTGAAATTATCACTATTACTATTATTATTATTTAGCAAATTAGTGCTGGCTATATGGTTCTGGACTGGTTTTTTTTATTCTTTATTCTATTCTGTACCATATGAAACTCAATGCTTTCTAAAAAGGTGCTCTGTAAAGCAGAAGAAACAATTTTCAAAGCTACTGCTTGGGAAACCTGCAAGAAGAGCAGAAACCAACCCCAAAAGAGCTACGATTCTCATAAAGGAAAGCCCAAAAGTTTAGTTCTTGCTTCACTGCTCATTAAAACCACCCTGCTGCCCTGGGAAAAAAAATCAGTGATTTCTCCACTCACCTGCAGACACACTTCAGGGCTTCACATTCACAGCTACCTGGGCAGGGCAAAAACAACCTACACAAACGTCACTGTTTAGGTGTCTGTGGGGACACTGACTCCTTTAACTCTGTCAGTTATCAAAGCTGTGGCCCCAAGCCAGCTCCCTCTGTTTTCCCATCAAGACTTTCCTTCACCATCAGGTGATGCTGTGATCAATCATGGGAAGCACAGACCCACCAAAGCATGTTTTTTGCAGAAATCAATGATGACATGAAGCATCAGAGCTGCAATTAGAAGAGCTTTAACTAGTTCAAACTGCTGGTAAATGAAAAGAAAAAAACACCCAAACCACATTTAAGTCTGGGAGGAGAGAATCTATTCTTTCAGTGTTCCAACCAAATATTTTGTCATGGGGATGAGTGGGTGAAGAGGTTGACATATTTGTGATATTTAAGTGCCACGGATGGCAATCTTGCATGATCATTTTACATTTTAACTGCAGCTTGTCTGTTACTTTGTATTTGCCTTTCATATAATCAATTTTGAATTGACCTGATGGAGGAGAGGACTACACTGTTACAAGTAGCAGACACCTTATTGTGGCCAGAGCCAGGAAAAAAAATCAAGGTATCCATAAACTTTCACTGTAAAGCATCAGTATATTTAGTACCTGTAATTAAATCTAACACTATATTTAGCAAAGTTCATTCCATCAGAGGAATTTTTTTTTTTGAACAGGACAGATACAATGGATTGGGAGGAACAATTAAGTATGAATAAGTAGGGGGGAACAGATGGTTTGGAGTTAACTTTTGAGGGGTTTTGTTTTGTTGTTGCTACTTTTTTCTAAAGGAAAACCATACACCACAGAAAAGATAATAAAGAACTGGGAACCATCTTCCTGGATGGACAGAGTTGCATGAGTTTGCCATGAATACATGCTAGTTCCCTGTGCTTCTGCAAAAAAGGAGAATTTATCTATTTTATTTCCTAAAGCAAGAAAAACTCCTCTTCATGGAGAAGCTTAGAAAAAGCTGGATCCGCCAGCCAGCCAGATATGACCAAACAAGAAGCAGATTTTATAAACAACTGAAGAAGTTTGCCATCTGGCAATGCTGGGCATAAGAGATGAGGGCAAGCTCTATCCCATCAAGGGAAATGAGGACAAAGGCCCGTGCCAGACAGTGAAGGATGTGTGTAAGATAACCGCTGGCAACAGCACTTCCCACAGGGTTGTTTCTCTTCTCCACTGCTGCATAGTCAGTCTACAACCAAACAGAAACTGCTGAAAGAGTGAACGCAAGATATTTACTCTGTCCTCGGAGCTGTGCATTTTCAGAAGGCATAGGGCCTAAGGGGAAATATTTTCAAGAAAGAAAACTTTATCTTGGTCAATAATGACTGTTCAATGTTTAAAATCTGTGCTCCAACTAAGAAGTCCTCCTGAAGAGGACTGCAGAACTGAAGCTGAATCAGAGATATATGTACAAAAACTTTGCGGAAATAAGCCATCACATACTGCAAACTGGTCCAGGTTTCTGACTTCTCAGGCAGAACAAACACTTGTCAGCATAGGAAGCTTGATTATTAACAGAAAATAAAACTGGCTCTAAATTTATCTCCTTTTTCTCAGTGACCATTTGAAATCAGAATGTATTTCCAAGCCCAATTCCATATATGCTTGTCAGATGGCTATAAAGAAGATTTTTCACACAATTTAGACTTTGAGACGTTTTCAAAGTAGTCATTTGCTACTCACAATGTGTTACATCTAAATTGCATCTGTCTTACATGTCTGTATCTCTTCTCTCTGACTGGAAGAGTAACAGAAAAATAGGAAGAAATGAACAAACAACATGTTCCCATGGCAGTAACTCCTCCTTATCAAGTGAGATACTTCCATTTTTCCCATTGCAATGGTAGTTTTCTACTATAAATTCTAGTCTAATTCAAAGACATGGCACAAAGTCCTGCTAAGATTTGAATCCACATCATCTCACACTTGACTGCGTGCCAAAAGGAAAATTTTTACATGGGGCAGGTAAAAATCAGCCTCAGGTGCAGGCAAAAGGAATTGCAATTGAACTGTAGTGAAGTGGTGGTACACTGTGTGCACCCTGCCCACCCCTTGCCCATCCCCAGGCTGCACTGTGATCTGATGCTTGTACATAAGCAAATGCCATTTGGCAGCATTTGACCCCCTTCAGTGAGAATACTTCATTGCCTTGTCCAAGACAAATACAGCAACCCGTTCAAAGAAGAGTGTTTGTTTGTCAGTTTGAAAGGTGTTCTAGTTATAAATGAAAATTGTAGGATTGTTTGAGAAAAAAAATTGAAAGAGGACAAAGCCATAATTCTGTTAAATCCATTTTATCACCTGGTCGTAACTCTTGCTCATTCAGCCCAGAGACAACTGTGTCCACAGCAAGGGGCTTAATCTGGCCACCTACGAGTGCTTTTAGCCCAGTGTATCACCATGGCCATTAAAAACAGACTTCTGCATAAAGTAACTAACACAGCCCCCCTCAAACACGAACTCATAAGGCAGATGGATGGACATATGTACAACCGCCGCTAACTGCTAATGTAGCCATTTGCACTCCACAACATGACACCAGTTTGGATATTTTCTGGAAGAATTTATTTTTATAACAAAAACTTTGGCTTCCTAAGACTGACATAATCCTGCTTTCATTCAACCTGCATGAGACATTTAAAGGGACACTGACCTCATTTTCCTTTCATCCCTCTCTGCTGAAGTTTCAGTAATACCCTTTCCTCTCATCACAAAAACCACTATGACATGGAAATTTATTGTATGACTGTGGTAGTTTTAGCTAGGCCTGAAATTAGCAGGCTCAGAGAATCTACGTAGATTAGGAGAGACAGGTATCACCTGATTCAAGTAACCAAAGAAATATTTCATACCAGATGACACAAACCTGAGATATGAATACAGGAGTAGGAAGTGTTCACTCAGTTCCATCATGGCCGAAGCAGAGGCAAGACACACAGCTGCTGTCTTGCTTTCTGGGCCCCGCTGCTGCTGCCACTACTTACATGTTGTTTGAGTTCAGGGAAGTAGAAACATTTTGTTGTTATACTTTCTGTTTCTTGCTGGGTGTCTTTTGGGGTGCTTA
>JAOXXN010000471.1:17600479-17612243 GCA_026770055.1 Myrmophylax atrothorax | reverse complement strand
AAAATTAAAAAACAAACCCACTAAAAAAAAAAGAAAAATTGAAATGTTTAGGTCAATACAGTTTGAGGTTTTTTTCTCTTCATTCTCCTAAAAGAACTAAACAAATTTTCTGGAACAACCATGTTGACAGCTGAACCAGAAATCCATTTTCCCAACAGCTTTTCACTGGCTCTCAGTCCATTAACACTTCCCAGGGCCAGGTATTACAAGAGCTAACAAAACCTGACTGGAGTTGAGTTAGAGGGATGAGAGTGATGGTATTAGACAATGTTACTTCTCCTTTGTCTTTACACTAAGCATTTCTAACTAGTGTCTGGCAATATAAACAGCTCTTAAACCAAGGGTTTCTTCAATTTCTCTGCTAATAATATTTTTTTCATACTGCCATCTAGCATAAATTATGAAATCAGGTCTCTTCCCAGAATGTGGCTTTTTTGGATTCCACACTGAGCTTTTTCAGGGAGAATTCCACAGCCAGGGAGAAATGCCTCAAGGGTATATCCTTCGGGGAATATCTGGATGCTGTCCCATATTTTAGAGATAACCAATATTTTACCCAAGCATGAAAGAAGAGCTATTTGCTGCATTCTTGGTTGCTGCAAATGACTCACCTGCTCTATTACTGAGTGCTGTGCGTTCAGACACTACAAGAGCTCTTGGGAATGGCTTTGAGCTCAATGCCTGGACAATACTTGTAGAAGGTGAAAAAGACCTTCTGGATCTACCTCACATTTATGTCACTGAAGCATAAGTACGTTTCTTGCAGTTTAGTACCTGGACATCATTGCCTGCCTATTTTAAAACTCCAGTATGTTGAGTATTTAGCTACAAACTGTGATCATGCAGTCTATCCAGCACATGAACTCTGTCTTCCCAGCTTAGGATGACTTTTCTATGGGACCTGGGGCAAATTGCACTACATCTGCATAGTTTAGCAAGTAAAAAAGGATAAGCTTTACTACTGTCTTTTCATTAGCAGTTGCTTGTGGGCAGGGACTGTCCCTACACTATATCTTTATGCCTTATCTTATGCAGAACTGAGTCATAAAATTGAATACCTGGGTCCAAATAGAAGACAAAACCAACACCCTACACAAAGAACAACTGAATGTAAATAGAGATTAAGAACTAATGATATGATGTAAGGAGGTATGCTGGTATGGGTGCAACATGGTGCACAGCTAAAATTGCCATTATTTTCTCCTCCATTCCCAAACAGAGTTTAATTCCTCTCTGACACATTTATGCAAGACTTTTTTTAGAGGGTGCATTTCTTCTGAATGCTGTGTCACACACATCACTCTTTCTTCAAGGTCAGGATTTTGTTTGATGTCTTTGTCTTGAGCAAACAAAGGTAAATGGGAAAGAGAAAACTGCACTGAAAAAAAGAGTACAAAGGTAAACAGGAAAAAGAAAACATGCACTAAACTAGAAACTGCTGAGCCTCCTGTAAAATGTTTCCATTTGCCCCCCAAGCTGGCTATGTATTTCCTCTATTTAATCTTTTATAACTATATAAACACCCCAATGAATCCAACTGCCTCACATTTCTAAATGAAAAAAAAGAAAGCCAAAATATGGTAGACACCATAATGTTCAGTTGGTGCCAGTTTTGGGAGACTAAACCATACATGAAGCTTGGAAATTATGAAATGAGTAAATGAAATCCAAATATAGATTTTTTTTTCCTGGTGAGAACCATAGTTTTAAAATCTCTGGCTCCTTTCTACAAAATGTTGCATCATTACAAAGTGGTAAATAATTCATCCAATTAGACATTATATAGACTAGAAAGAACTGATGAAATGATGACAGGAATGAAAAATTAATGGTTTGCACAATGGGAACTGAGCTTATGAGACTATGTAACCTACCCAAGCCTAAATTAGTAGCTTATGACAGAACTAGGACTGGAACTCAGCCTTTCAATATCTTAATGCAAGTATTTGGACATTCCTCCTGAACTGGGTGGCGTATTTTGTAACAGTGCACTTCATGATCATTAGAAAATGGGATGAAGGTAAATCCAGAGATGGGCTTTCAGTGAATTATTGAACACTGGCTATTCTGCCTGATTCCAGAAGAAAAAAAAAGAATCTGATTAATACGGGAAAAGGCAAAGAGATCCTGAGCAAGCTATAATTACAGCGCCTTGTGTAAAAGTCAAGGAGAAAATGCACAGCTGGTAGAGAAAAGGGGTTGTGCTGCTGCTTTAAGAAACCAGAAGTTATTGGTGGGTTAGTCCTTTTCCTGTAAAACTTTCCTCAAACTGACAGGACTCTGAAGTTGCCCTGCAATCAGTGACTACTGTCTCATGAAGGCAACAGTCTCCTCTTGACCGTTTCCAGCTGCCCAGGAGTGGCCAGCAGCTCTACAGCAGTGCCCTCGCATTACCTGCTCTCCCTGGGGGTAAGAGCTTACTTGATAGTATCTCACTAGGCAGCAAATTAAAAGTGACCTGAACGATGGCCTGTAATAGCAGCGAAATGACATTTGTGGCCCTTTTCCCTGCATATATAAAGAAGATATTCATAAGAACAGTGCAGGGGCTGATGTAATGCAGCCCAGCTCCACTAAAATCAATGAAATGAAGCCAAATGGGATGCACTGAGGATCTGGCCCTTTTCCAGTGACTTTTCTTTTTGTTCATTGGCTTGTAAAACAACTACAACAAAAGTAGAATATAACCTGAATACAGGTCAGCTGCTAAACTAATACAGACTTCCCATAAATGACTGGAAGGATTTACAGACATAATCCATGTACAGCGGAACTCAGCATTGCCATGGAAACCATTACATTCAAGGAACAAAATACAATTGATACCATCCATTTGGAAGGCATTTAAAACTTGTTATGCACTTAAAGTACAAGGAAATTAGTTTGCTAATTAACACACTGTTCCCAGCCATTGTGATTTCTTTTTAATGGTAAGAGTGGTATTTGCTGCTTTGCTTTCCCTCCTAATGCTCCCTCCAACAAACACACTTAGCTTAAATACAATATTTCAACATTTGTTTCAAGTCACATAATAAAAGCTCAAACTGCAACTAGTCTTTATCCTTTCTTTTTCAGCCAATGCCTCCAATAGATCCTTTTTAATCTCCCCTAATGTCTCTAATGTAATGAATCCCATATATAATGACATTATAATGGTTAGAAAGTGCTTAGGCAAGCCTTCCCAAAAGAAATAGACTTCAGACTCTGAACAAAAAGCTAAAACAACAATAACAAACTCCCCTCCAATAAAAACACCTTTTAATTAACTGCTGTTCTCAGGGCACTGCTTAATTTCAAATTATGATTTCTAATCTCCCAGCTCTGGTTCTGCATGAGGTCAGTCACTAATTTCCCCAAGTTTGCAGCAGAAGGGCAGTTTAATGACCCCAAATGACACCTAGCACTTGGAAATGCAATGCTGGTTGCATGTTAATAGAAAAAAATTCTCTTCCTTATGACTATTTTAGCATAAGCCTTCAGAAGCAACAGGATACCAGGAGAGATTAATGATGTGGATGGTACTCTTTCTTCGTGCCTCCAAAGGTCTTTTGCGTATTACACTTGCAAAATTCCTGCATAGCCAGTGAAAATACTTTGGGCCATGTAAATTCAGTAACATCTGTAGCTCTCCAGATCTTGCTTCATTCCAATGTCCTGCAGGCACTTAATCAAGATGTCTAAAAGGGATGTGCAGTTGCTTAACTATCTCCTTTAGCCACTGGACAGAGATTAAACTCCAGAGAGCAATTCACATCTCAGCTGGGCTCATTTGCTTTCTGGAGGTTCTTCTGTCTCTATCATGATTAACTGCTATGGTGGGGGGTAAATTCAACCCCAAAGAACACACTGATGGAATAAATAATATTGAGTCCCCTTTATTTTTGTGAGAAATTGAGGCACTAAGAGATGCTGTAACCTGACTCTTTATTAAGCAAGGCCAAAGAAGTACATGTTTCCAAATATCTCATTCCAGTGTGTTCTGCAGGAATATAAGACCTGCTATCAGTCATTCAGATACAAATACTGATTTTAGCACCAGCTGAAATGAAAACAAGCTCCACACTACTTTTATTTTTTCTTTTTCAGACTGCCACATCCCGTCCTGGGCAGAACAGTCTGTAGCAGTTTTTTAATCTCTGTTCAAAGCAACTGTATGTTTCATTTCTTTCTTTCTTGTCTCAGACCTGCTGTCTGAGCAAGCATAAACTACTTCCAAGCTTCTCTCAGTTCATTCACTGGTGAGCTGGAGACAGCTGCATTAGCCACACTGCCAATAACAGCACACTTAGGGAGAAAAGCACCCTTCAATCCTAAATACTGTAGACAGCCTGTAAGAACAACACACCTCCTAGCTAAAATTGTGTCCCAGTCCCGATTTTCAGGGAAAGAAGCACTGCCATGCATCACTAAATACACCATTTCCAGCTGTACTACTGGCCTCAAAATGTGCCCTGAGTTGAATAAAACCCTCAGGTGTTCCCAAAAGTACATTTCGTATGATGGAATCTAAAGTTAATGTTCAAAGGTAAACCTACACCTAAGAGTTTTGCTGGACTGAGATCTTGGTGCTTAGAGCACTAAAGGAGTCTTTTGGCAATTCCCAAACCAATTTGAGCTCGTAGCTTCTAGAAAATGAGTCAAACTAAAAACCAAAGCAACAACCAAGATAAAAAAGAAAAGCCTACCTGGTGCACTTTGCTGTATCACAAGGCCATAATAATCAAGGTAGTTTCCAGGGTTATACTAAAAGACATAAAAGCAAATCAAATTCCTGACCTGCACAAAATCCCCTTTTGAGAACTCTGAAGAATCAGGACTCAAGGCTAAAGAAATTCAGCTATTCAGTCTTAAAATTGTAAACCTTTGAATAGTAAATGGAGGTACAAGCAGTCCTGCTATGTCTAATCACAAGATTACAGGCTAGAAGCTCGGCACCAGACATGTGATTCTGCCTTGAAGCATCAGGAAAGGTTGATGGGAAGTAGCTTAGTAGTTTTCCTTTTACCCAGTCCAGACTGCAAAAAAAGACGAGGATGACCTCTCACTTACTACTTTCAGAGAATAAAGGAAAACATATAACCTGCCTAACAAACCCTCATTGCCTGATTAATTTCAAATGTTGCAGAAAATGAAGCTATCTTCACAAAGTCACTTGCTGGCCGTACATGGTTAACGACCACATCCTGACTCTCAGTTCTTCACTACATCTTGGCTGTTTCGGGTGGTCCCAAAGTTAATCCAAGATCTCAAGAGCATAATTTCCCACATGGGACATTAAGTGTAGCTTTCCATCCATCATATCCTTAAAAAAAACTAAAATGGAATAAATAAAAATTCCAAACCAAACCACCACCACCCCAACCCCTTCAAACTAGCACAATAATTGCATTTCCTGTCATATTGTCTCGTCTCCTGCTGAGATCCTGTTCTTTGAAAGACAAACTTAGAGGTAATTGTAAGGTATTATTTATGATCCTATAACTCTGCCTCCACATAAAAAATCCTTGAAGAAGACTAGAGCATATTTACAATACATTGTTTCTGTCTTCGGGAGTCAAATGCTTCTCAGAGGTAACTTAATCACCACTTACCAATAAAGTTGGTGTCAAGCATTGCCACTCAATTTAATTTGCTTCCTGACAAAGAGTGCCTTCCTGGGGATATCAATATGCAACATAGGAAACAGTTTGTGAAACCAGAGGAAGAAAATAGACAGAATGGGAGTACATTAAGGTGTTTAACCTGCATATAAAGTATACATAACATAACTGCACAAAGAGGGCACAAAAACCAAATGTGGAAACAGACCAAAAAGAGAAAAAAACTAATACAGGGAAAGGAGGGAGGCACTTAATGCCTCAGCAGCTTGACCTTTACAGTAGAATAACCACAAAGCATACTACCCAGCCTAAGGGAAGAAATAACATGAGCTCTAAGCACAACCCAATACTCTGACCAGAAGCCTGATGACTCTTACATGCTGGAAGGCTAAAAAAGCCATTACAGGTTAACCAAAAAGTTATTGAAATGTTCACATTTGACCTTGCCCTTGGGCTTACTTGCGGCTACAGAGCCAAAGTATTTATTTATGTGTATTTTGTGGCCTAGCAAAAAAAAAAATATCCTGGCTTGCATCAGTCTAATAATTGGCTGTAGCATTTCCCAGAAAGACCTCACTATGGGCTGCTCACTCCACACATCCCTGTGCATGGCAGCTGCAGGAACAACTCAGAGGGAAGCAGAGCTGTGGTCTGGATATTTGGAACAAATCACCAGCTCTGTGGATTTCAGTAATACATTTGTATAATAGGACAGAGGCATAGAAGGGATTCAGGACCACAGGTTTTTAATAATTTCTTCTCTCCCCAGGCAGAATTACCAGAGATTTATGCCAGGGTCAGCTACAATGAGTGTTTTTTGCAAGTCTGTAAAGGGTGTTCTGTTTTCCTCTGTAAAGACTAAATTAATGCCAACACGCCAAGCCTGTAGCACCTCAAAAAGCTTCAAGAAAGCAGTCCTAAAATTCAAGGACAGAGAGTGGACCATCAGTAGCACCAAGAGAACTACTCCTTTCCAGTTGCAATATGGTGCAAAATACACGTGTGATGCTTCTTACCAGTGTAAGGAAGAAGAATTTTCTGTTATACCACATTTGGTATGACAAAACCAGTTTGCCATCGAGTCAGTGGAAGAGGAATGCTGAGTTGCACTCATGAAGCCAGGCCACAGGAACAGAGCAGGCCCACTGTGAAAAAGGCATGTGGCTACAGAAAGGATGTGGAAGGGAGAAGCCAGAAAAAATTGAAGCACAATACTAAAAATGTGCAACCTGCCACTCGTGTGCTTGGGGATAGGACTCTGGTGGGTGGTGAGTATTCCGCCCCCCTTTTTAGCAATTTAGAAGAGTAGAAATTTTCAATACAAAAAATGGCTGGGAAAGGTTTTGCTCAATTCCAAGAGGTGAAGAGATTGAGTTAACATGTAGGGAGAGCACGTTCAGATCTTTGCAGCCTTCTTGAGCTGCAGGAAGCAGTTCACACAATGTCTAGTTTTCTGTGGTGTAACTGGACATGCAGGTGAGTTTTCAAAAAGATCCAGGCTCTTTTATCTAAAGATCAGATTCTGATCCTCAGGTATCTGCCTAGGCTAAAGTCATTGAAGAAACAAGACAGGGGCATCCCACATCCTCAGATTGTTGCTGCATGTGTATTATGACAGATCAGCACAATTTTCAAGGCACCAAATTGACTTGCAAGCCTCAGTACCAGGGGAAGGCAGAACAACCCACATCTTACAAGGTGCTTCAGAAAACAGCTTTCAAAGTAACAATTTTTGTCCTAGCTGGAGTCTGGCCAGCTTGATGTCCTCCATATGGCTGGAAGTCCAAGGGCAGAGTGTCCTCCCAGATAGCTGGTGAATTAATTGCTCTACAGAGAGAAAGCAATATTTATTTCCTGAGGTATCCTGGGCTTCCACTGCATTCCCATAATTCTAGCATTCATATACTCGTAGAGGTTTGCACAAAAATGACAATAGTGGATTAAACACAGGCCTGTCACCTGAATGTTTTGCTTGCCATCTATTACTGCTTCTTCTTTCACTGAATAAAAAAGGCATCTTTAAAATGAAATTTCTGAAATAAGTAGAAAAGTCTCACAATAATATTTTTCATAAACAGATTCAAGATGTAACAGGAATAAAATATTTTTCAGTATTAAAGGTGCAGAATACTTCATTCATGAGCAGGCTGAATGGCAGGAAACACATGACGAGGTACAAAGTGTGAGACTATTTAAAGTTAGAAGGTGTCTAACTATCACAATTATAAAGTTGGAGACAGCAGGATGGGAATGGACAACTCATCTTAAGTGGACACCATCTGTTACCACCCACATTCTGTGAGTAAAAAGTCAACCTGATCTGTCAGGGTATTGCTAAAATAATGCACACCTGGCTCTTGAATATTTGAAAATAACAATTTGTAAGTATCAGTTATTGATTGCTCCTTTCCAGAAAGCAGTTTGGTATCTGAAGGCACACACCTGCTGGACTAATATTTTATCTTGCTTAAATGCAATTACAGTCTCTCTACACTGGGGAGGGACACTTTCCTGGCCCTGTATACCAAGTTTATGAAAGTTGTCAAGATTACAACAGTGTTCACTCAGCCACAGTGTTCTCCTCCTCTCAATCTATTTGATTTGAAGCAATACCCTCTCAGCTAACAAGTATTGCTGTTTCTTTGAAAGACTCACAATATCTATGAACTCTAATATTCCTGATTAATAGATAATTTAAGTTTTCTTTTTTAATCATTTTTCTAACTAAGTCAGAGAGATGCAATTAAAAACTGAAACACACAAAGCGAGCCACTGTTAAAGGATTAGAAGCTATCAAATATACAAACCAAAGAAGAAATCTTAGTCTCACTTCTGCTACTTGAGATAGTGTGTTTGGCAACAGAAATTGCCTGCAATAATTCTTGTTCTTCTATGAGATGCAGATAGAATAAAATATCATGACAGTCCCTCTGCATTTGTAGGAACATTAATTCAAGTTCTGGCCTTGGTTTAGAACTATCCTTGGCTGTACCTCTTCACCAAGTTTCTGTTTACTTGAATGTTCTTGAAACTCCTGCACTGATTTCTGTCTTTTCTTCCATGTGATGCAATGTGACCATGAACAGAGTCCACTGATATTTAAAGTTCTTTCTCTCTCCTCATCATTTATTACCTGTTCGGTGAAAAAATATATTATTTGCTCTGCAAAGTAATGAATCCTTCACACTCCTGTGAAATCAGACAAGAACTTCTGTAATATTTCTAAATGTTCCCTAAATTTTATACTACCAGAACTCATCTTGTATTCCTCTTCACATTATTCATCCAGCTGATGACCGAAAACCTGTTGCAGAGAAACCAACAGTTATGTATCACCTCTTCATAAGGTGTCTTCAGCTTGGATCAGCCCTCAACCTTAGCTCACAAGTAGCTTCTGATAAAAGAAAATTAAAACCCACTGCCACGTTTAGCCCTACAAGTGATACATACACTCTCCACAGCCTTAGCTTCACCACAGCACACTTTGGCAATCAAAGCAGTGCTGGGATACCTTCATTCAGCACTCACTACTTGGAACCATTCAAATTATTACAAGACCCTGACAATGCAGATAGATGTCTCTCTCAAAATCCCTGCTTCTGGATCAACAAGCCTCATAAAGGATACTCTGTCTCCGTGTCTTTTCTGTATCTTGGACTGGGCTTTGGTGGAATCAGCTTTGCGTGGGCACAGTAAGCCCCTCCCAAAGCAGCCCTTGCTAGTGCTGTAGCATAACGAGCCCAGTGGCTGCTACACAAGGAAACACAAACATTTTAGCAGTGCTTTTACTTAATTGGCTCAGAATAGCATAAACAGTCTGTAGGAACATATTTCAGGGTAAAGTTAGCAAAGGCTTCAGGCAGACTATAGCCAACAAGGGAGGAGCACATCCCAGTATCTTTGAATTGAGTGGGATAAAGCACTAGGCTAGGGCATCAAATACCCATTTTGCATTTCAGTCCTGTCCTCTACAAGACAGGGTGTGGGGAACAACATTTGTCCCCTGCTAACCCATGGTACTTAGGGCTGCAGGACAACTGCTTTTGTGCATCTCTGCTCTGGCTCCAAATCAAACAGAAGTTTTTTGTGGACTGAGAGGAAGAGGGGGCAGATTTCTACCTCAACACAGGGAAGGGCAATTACCACATCCAAGGGAGTATGAAATGCAATCACTTTCCCTCCAATATTTGGGACAAAGGAATCAAAAACAATGAAGAAGAGAAAAATACCACCTGCATTAATGCACACCCCAAAGATACGTGTAAGCTGCAGCTGTGTCTACAAAGGATAAACTAGACCTGCAATCCCTTCTAAACAGAGAAATTCCCTGTGGAGTTATTTCTTTTGTACTCTAAGTAGGTATCTATGGGGATGAACCACTCTTCCATGCCTAAATATTTTTGTAGTATTATTTTGCAAAAGTATTGCCAGGGCTACATTATTACTGCTCTGAATTCTTCCTTTTCTCTCTTGGAATATTCCTCTGGGCAAGCTGTGGCTCACTTTGGACTTTTACAGAAGATATTCAGAGGCAGAGGAGATAAAAATCCAGTTAAGTTAACAGGCAGTAAAGTGCAGCATTGGAAAACAAGCCTTAAGGAATGCAACAGTTAAGCCAGCAGAAAACAGCACTGTTTTCTGTAGCAATTTAGGACCTTCATAAAAGTCAAGGGCATCTAATAATGTGCATCAGTGGAGAGGGGTGTAAAAGCAGGACATCTCTAAGCCCTACAAAAGTGTTGCTCTGTGATCATAGGCAGGGTCAGCCTCCCAGGGAAGCCAATACCCCACTTCACCCAAAAGGCACGCACCTATTTGGCAGGCATCTGGCCCCTGACACAATTTGTTACAACTGGATGAACAGTGCCACCATTTTCCTGGCCCCACTCCTGCTCTGTGGGTCCAAGCAGCAAAGGGGGAAATACATGGCTGTGCAGCCAATACACCAGATGAGGAACAGTGACCAGAAACTGAAAACTGCTGTCCATCACACTGTGAGCCCGTGACATCTGCTATGTTGTGGATAATTACAGTTGTATCCAAATCTGGCTTCAACTTACCCACTCGAGCAGAAAAAAAAAAAAGGTAGGTTAGTTCATCAGTGAAAGAATTTTGTAAAGGCTCCAGCTTTATTTGTGAAAGACTTCATGGTGCAAACAGGGATGTTGTGGACATATTGAGGTACTCTAAAAGGACAGCATGAGTAGGCATAGCAGCAACAGGGGCTTCAACAAGCCCACCCAGACAGCTTTTAATAGAAGTGAAGCCCATATTGCTAGTTAGAAGCTAACCTGGAGATAAATATAAATGACGAGCAATCCAATACCTGCACTGCAATGTAAACCAAACAGAACAAGATCCCATTTAGCTCCTGGTCTGTCACTGAGAAGCTGAGTGTCCTTGAAAAAGTCACAGTGCCTTCCTAGTCTCTGTTAAAATGCAGAGCAAGGACAGAAGATTCAGTCTGCTGTAATGGGACCTTGATCTTGACTGGGATTTCTGAGGGCTCAATAATCCCAATAATAAACATTTCAGAGACAGAATTACCTAGAGTCATCCTCAGGCACTTTAATACATTGAATATGTATAAATTCTAATTTAGGCACCTACATGTTAACTGTAGGTGAAGGCATCACCTTGTGCTTTTATTACCCAAAGTCCAAAGAAACTGCACATCCTAAAAGCCATCTCACAGGATGAAAGAAGCTGAAATACAGAAGCTGGTAGAATGCCTTTAGCTACAAATCTGCATGGTAAAAACTGGTCTCTTTTTCCTCTAGTTGGCTTTTATCTACATATTGAGAAACCCTCTTCCATAGACAGTCTGAGGTAAAATATCCATGGTAGGCATTTGGAGCCTCCAGGGGCATTGATAACTGAAATAATTGGCATATTACCACCAGAGACTCAGAAAAGTCACCTTCCAACTACAATGGGTTGCCTCTCACAAAAGTCAACTGAGGCGCATAATGTCGCTGTTGCTCATTAGGTTTCTATTAACGATAAAATTTCTGATTTCAATATTTAATACACCTCAGAGATCACAGTGCATAATTTAATGTGCAAGCAGATAATTTGCTGATCAAGGTACACGTTTCACATTAAGGCAAATTGTTGCACACTTTGCTGATTAACACACACACATACATGCAAACTATATTGCT
>JAOXXN010000471.1:17578773-17594604 GCA_026770055.1 Myrmophylax atrothorax | reverse complement strand
AAGATGGTGATGACCAAGACCTACATTAGTAGGTGCCTCAATTAGACACCAGAAGCTACTGGATAGATCCAGACTAGGTGCATGGGAACTTAAGTTTAGCAATAATGCTGCCTAGCTGCATGACTGTGGAATAACAGGAGAGCAATAGAGTGAGGCTTTTTGCTCTTTCTGCTGTGCTTGGTGCAAAGAATTTTGGACTGCACTAGCCATGGCAAGCAGGCAGTCACATACTGCAGGAACACGTTCATGTGTCTCATCTCTATTTATTATGAGATCCAAAAATCAAATGACTGGTCTCATAGTGTAACTCTGAGCAGTGACTCCCCAACTTCACCTCCTATTTTTATTCTATCTGCTGTTTATTGCCAGATTCCCTGCAAAAAATCTTGCTTTATGACACACCAATTCATTTCTAGACTAAGCCTTAGGCCTCCTGAGGTATTAACAGAAAGATAAGATCCATTTAGAGATGTGTTGGCTTAGTCACCCAATAAACAACCTTTTACCAGCTGGGCATCATCCCCTTATCAGATTGTGCCTTATACTTTGTATTCTTTAGTCTGCAAGTGCTTTTCTGGGATCAATTAGAAGCAGCATTAGAGGAAAGAAAAATCCTTACTGAGGAATTTCACCACTAGAAAGATTTCTTGGCTGTAAACCAGCTGGGCTGCTAAAAATCAGGTATGCTTAGAGGAGAGCAGCAGCTCATATTATTTGAGCAGACATCCTCCTAAACTCAACTGGGCACTGCAGTTTATCCCAGAGCAGTCAAATCATGAGATAACTTCTCTGCAAATAGCAGAGAGCCAGGAGAGGGTGCTCAACAATAAGTAGAAGATCCTGTATACTGCTCATGCCCTGGTAACAAGGATATTTGCACACAACTACTGACACGGAATTGCCAGAACCAACATGAAGAACAGAGGACTTCTTAATTAATATTTTAAAATTTTCAAAGGGATTTTAATCTAGCCCTTTAAAAAACATTTTTAAATACAGAGAAGTCCACTGGATAAGATTTTGAAAATGTGGGATTCTGCCTGCCATACTATAAGCTTAAATAGTTAAAATTTCACCCAAATCCCAGTGCCCATGTGTCCTTTCAGCAAAGACTATGAAGGTGTTCAGTCAGTTCACAGAAAACATCAAGCGTGGAGATCTTGAGGCACCTGAAATAGTTGAATTAGTGCTTAAATTGCTTGTACAAATTATAATATTCTAATACCCCAAAGTATTGAACTGGTCAAGGATTTTTGTCAAGCAAAGCTTTCACCGTTTTTTATTTCTTTCCCAGTTTTGAACAAATGTCCTTAGCTGGATGTAAAGTGGATTAAATCTATGGTCTTCAACTTTTGATAAATAAGGCAGTGATTCTTACGTACAGGAAATGATACTTTTTTTTGTAGGGAGTTTTTAAAATAGAGAAAAAAACCCCAAATATTTCTTTTGAGAGTCAAATATCTGACTAGAAATAATTACTACTATTACAGCAATTGTCATTAAAAATTATTTTTCATCAAAAAAGACAGAACCTCAGGTGTCCACATAGTTCCTGCAGGTGTCAGACAGGAACCAGGACTCCAAGTAAAGGTTATGTCTATATGTTGATATGTGAGGGCTATCAGGATGGGAATATGGGTCCGTGAGTTTACTAACAACACATCCTTTATCTTGCTAACTGCAAAGATTCTTATGCAGTCTGTGTCATTTCTAGCTCAAATAACTACATAGGATTACATTGGCTATAGTAGAATGAGGAGCAGGAAAAAAAACCCCAAAGGCATGAATTTATTAATTAAATTTGAGGCTGAACTTTCCCATGGAGTCTGCCATTCCAGCTGCCAATTTACTGGAAAAGGGTGAAAATTCAGGCTCTCTGGGCTGAGTAAATGACTATAATTTGGATTTAAATGACATGGGAACCAAAAGTTGACTCTATTTGCTGATTCTATAGCCCTGTTTTTCCTCATTGTTTCTTCCTGAGCCTCCTACTGTTTATAAAATTGAAAAATCAAGCTGAGCTGAATGTCCAATGCCTTCACTATGATTGAATCTCTCTTTCTGTGCACGTGATTGACAGCAACAGAAAAGAATGTTTTCCTTAGCTAACAAACACTCATTTTGGCTTCATTTTATCTGCCCTTGCATGGGACAATTCAGCCCTTGAAAAGAATGCCTCTGGAAATGACCTTCTGATTGGTAACCTCCTAATAATAACTCAGACAGATATTAAAACCAGTTCTACCAGACAAGTAATGTGTTTCATATACGATACTTGCAAGACAGCATTTTGTAGCTCTGGAAAATGGCAAAGCACCTCCTGGACCTATTTAACAAAGTCCCTATGCAAGTTTAATGATACTTGTTCACTTTTTTTCTGTGTAGGGGAAAACACTGATCCATATAGACATTATTTTCAAGACCAGTTTTAAGTCACTGTAACTTTCTAGTGCTCTGTGGCATTGCTACTGCTTTATTTGCATGTATGGAACAGGAGACTTAGAACATGCTGTACATTTTGGCATTGCTACCTAATGCCAAAGTTTATTAATTTCTCATACAAATAAATGACCATTAGATCTGTTTTCTCCATGATTGCAAGTGCTGTTACCTTTAGAAAGGCCAGTAGAAAATCTTAGAAATAGAGGGAAATTTTTTCCCTTAGAAAAAAAGGGACCTCAAAAGAATGTCTGTTCAATTCCCCTGCCCACAGCAACTTCAAGTAAATGAGCTGTGCAGGATAAACACTTATTCAGACTGTTCATTAAAGAAAAGATAAAAAAAAGAAAAGCAGCTAATAACAGTCAGGTTTAAAGGTCTCCAAACCTTCTCTTTGGGTGATTCTGAATGACACTGAACTGCCTTATATTGTGAGCTGCACATGCTTCTTGGGAAAAAATTGTATTAAATTATTACATTATATATGATATGCCCTTCTCAGCATTCTCCAAATGTGTATTACAAGGTCCCAGATATATAATATTGGTGCACTATCTGAACAGCATTCACCTTCACAGAATCTCATCTAATGACTTTTGAAGTCAGATTCTGCAAAAGCTGGCATTTGCAACCAGGCTATTTTAAACACTATAAATAAGACTCAGAAGTGAGACAAGTTTCTATTATGTGTATTAACTAAACAGTATCTCCCAATTAAACCAGCTAAGGTAAAAAACAAAGAGAAAATAGAACCCAAAACAAAACACAAAAACCCAACACAAACACAAACACACACACACACCCCGCCTTCCAAAACGAACCCAGGAATACAGCATTCTTTCCAGTCTCTATCATTTTTACTTGAGGGATCTCAGCTGATATTACTGTTCAGTACTTTAGGAAATCTGGCTATTTAAGCCTTTGTATACAAACTTCAACATGCTGAAATATATCCCTATAAAGACATTGGTGGTGGAGTAAAAGGCTGATTTCCACAGAGAAACATTATTATCCTTTATTCCAAGGTAACAGAGATATCTCTAGGCTAACAGCACATACAAGGCAGCACAATTATACTTGAAACTGGGAGGCAGAGCTCCCTTTGCTTTGGCAGCCCAGTGCCCAGGCAGAGGATTTGCAAACTGAGGTAGAAGGAACTGAGGGGTAACCATCCACTTCTTTCTCTAATGAGTACCCAGAAACAATTTGAATCAAAGTGCAGTCACTGCTTGAGGAAAGTTGGAAGAGATGAAGAGAATATTAATGGCAAGGCTGTATTTCAGCACCTGCACTTGTTTTGCTTCAGATGTGTTTTATGGGCCCAGATGTTGTTAGGGTGTAAGACAGTCTATGAGGACATAAAGCCATGCAAGTCAGAAAAGTGAGAGCACAGAATGTAGCTTTTGGGTTGGGGACAGTAATTAGTACAGATTGTGAACGTGAAAAATACTGAGAGGGAGGAGTGGTGATGATGATGGTAAAGATAGGAAGACTCAGAAGATGGAAACTGCAACATCAAGAATCTGCCCCAACCCAAGGACTGATGTGCCCATCCTAGTGACCTGGCCAGCAAAGACTTTGAATGTTTTATTGAGGTAGTGAATGGGTTAATGAATATGTTAATGCTCAGACTGTTAGCTGAATTGTTTATTGGGTGCACTAGCCGATAAGTAATGCCTTACATTTTTCATTTATGCATATACTTCTTGAACCCAGAGAATGACGGCTATGACACACGTAAGAAAACTACATAAAAGTATAGTGGAAAAGAGACAAAAATATGCTAGACTAATAAATAGCACATTCTAGCTTTCTTACTAATCATCAAATTTAATCAGATAACAACTAGTTAGCTCTATATTTTCTCCCTGGCATAAGGCTGGATCAATAGTAGATGGATATTTGCCATCTGTTTTCAAAATCTCTGAAGATTGTCTTAAATATTCAGGTCAACAGGATCCTTACCTGGTTGCTAATGTTGACAACCACAGTTCTTTGATGTAGAGCTTTAATTGAATTAGATGCTCCTGCAGTCACTGATTCATCATTCTAGCATTCAGTGCTACTGAGATGAAAAATCTGCACATTTCCAGTCCTTCAGGGGTGGCCTTAGTAGGATGAGGATTCCTTCCATCCCCAAAGCTATTAAAGATACAAACATCTTGGCACTGAATCATTTTTATGTGACTGCTGGAACACCAGTCTGAATTAGGGCCATATTTACATAAATCACTGTGGTAATGGTCTTCTCCACCTTTTTTTTTTTTTTTTTTTAGTTAAAAAAGGGAGAGGAAGGGAAGGAAAGAAAAGAGTTTGAAAAAAAAATAGAAGCTGCAGTGACATTCAATGGAATCATTTTGTGCTGCTACAAATCAGTGTCTAACCGCTAATGAGAAGCCATGGATAAATACACAAACAACCCTAATAAAAAAAAGCCCTGTTCCAATCACAGCAAGGCGTTCAATGCCCAATGCTACCAATTCAATCATAAAAGCTTTCAGCCTTAATTTGTAATGCTGGACTCGTTACTCATAAATGCTCTGCTCTTCCTATTGTCTTGTAATTGTGTTTCTGGGGTAGTTTTCAGGTTTGGTCACACCATGGTCAGATCCTTCAAAGATGTCTTGAAGATCAAATTGGTGATGGCATTTTCTCTTTTTATATATGCTGGAAAAAAAATCCCACATTGAGCTCACTCTTGCTTTTTCTTGAAGGCAGGATCTTCTCCAGCAGTCTCACCTGGGAACAATCAAATCCCAGCCACCAAAACTCCCCACTTAGGTATCTGAAAGCAGATGCGCTGGGCACTGAGCCATTTCCAACTCTGGCCCACCACCAACTGCAGGGCTATTCATGGCAATATGATTCATAACAATAAACGTTTTTGAAGTGCTTCTCATTAAATTATCCACACAAGCTGATGGTAATTCCTCTGTGATGTGGAAAAAGGCTTTGCCATGCTGGGAGCCTGCTAAGCACAGTGCAGAGGTGCAGGCTCAGGCAGATTTTCGTGGCAAACTCCATGCCTTGTTTCTTGCAGCAAGACTGTGAGGCAGCTCGCGAGAATCATGAGCCCAGAGGCCAAGGTGCAAGATGATTTCTCTGAACTTGTGCCTAAAAATCTGCCCCTTCTTTGCACATGTTTCTGTGAAAACGAAGAAAGCTCCAGCAAATGTTAGGCTCCTATATCCTCCTGCTTTGGGCATTTTCACTGAGAGTGAACAAGAAAGACACATTTTGCCACAGGCTCATGGAAATGCAGTGGGGAATACTTGTCCCCTCTTGCATGCCTTAGTCCTTTGCACTAAATAGAGCCATATTTTAAGATCTTGCTATAGGTGTCAATGCTCAGTCCCATCACATCTTTAGAGGGATGTGTAATGATATATATTCACATGAAAACCTTCAAGTTCCTTGATTGCAAGGAGCTTTATAGCTTGCAAGTGTGGTACTGTTATATACTGCATGGCATGCCAGGATACCAGAGTTTGAAGTGTTGCTACCAGCTTTGTCTAGCCTAACATATTGGCCCTTAATCTGGTTCCCCTATGAGGAGCCCTACTACCATGTCCACATATAATCAGACCTGTGCAGCTGCCTACATGGTCTTTGTAATTGGATTGAAGTTAATCACAGTAGGATTAATTTGAAGAGATCAAGGAAACAGAGTGATATTTTGTGGAAAGCAGATGGTTTCTTCTGGATGGAATAAAGCTGTGAAAGCCATAAGAGGTGTTTAACTTCTCAGGTTTACCGAGATTAAAAGCTCAGGGATTCTGTAACTTAACTATAATATATTTAATCACTTTTATGCTATGTCAGTGAAAGAAACCTTTGGAAACTAACTGTGTGGTTTTCAAAAGGAATTGGCTACTGATAAGATACCAGCATCTGATGATCATCCAGCACTCTGAAGGAAGAAATGAAAACATATCCAATACTGGCATAATTATTTCCAAGGAAATAAAAGATAAGGACTGCTGTTTTCATGAGAACCAAGAACATCCTGCCTCTCCAAATGGCATAACATGTGCCATTGCTAAAAATTAACCATAATAAATGGAAAGGCAATTCAGCACTGACTTGTGATTTCAGTTGTTTCTTTTTTTCCCTCTAAACAGAGTTTTGGTAAAGGAATTCAGAAGCAAAGCACAGAGTAAGTACACCTTAGGTAACTAAAATTCAACCACCTAAAACCTTGGGCAAATTTGAAAATCAGGACTTAAAAAAGTTACAACAAACTTGAAGACTCATTTCATCAAACAGCTGCAATTCTTTTTCCATCTCTTACATATGCATGTAAAATACATTTGCCCATTCCCATGCTCAAACACACAGAGAGATCCTGATTTCTCTACAAATCAGACCTGGCTGAAGTGCCATAATTTGTATGTGATATACATATTAAGCAGGAAAGGAGCATGTCACTACAATGAGGACATAATCTAGATGAAACTGAGCCAGGAATGGCGAAAGCAAGTCCGCAGAGCAAGGAAAATGGGAGTCTAGGGAAAACACATTCAGGGTAATGATGGTGTGTCACTCAAACTTCAGAAAGGAGAAAGTTTTCCAAACTTGATAGGCAGATGTAAGAACCTTTGGCCTTCAACGACTAAAAAAGGCACCTAGAACTCACTCACACTCTCACCACTGACTTCATGATTCTAGTGTAAACAGAGCCATTTCACTCCCACGCAGAAAGAAAAACTCAATCAACCACTCTGTAATTGAAACACAAGAAAGGGCATTATCTAGGCTTGCACAATTCCTTTTCATAATAAGTCTTCCAAGGTTATGAAAGTGGGATTGCCATATACAGAACTGGGATCAGCTAAAGAAGGACTAATGAAAAGGTCTACACAGAGATGCTAGATATTATAATTTTTCTAACCAAAAAGTCTCCCAAATCTGACCAACCCCTTAAATTCTGCCACAGATTTTCTCTTCTACTGAGTTCAGGGCAAAACACAGAAGTTTTATAGCATGACATTTCTATATAATTTCTAAGAGCACTGAACAGCTATGTTTACTCAGCTAGATTCATCCTTTGGAAAGAATATCTTGACTTACTTGAGAAGTCTGCCTGCTTTAATTATATTCAGTTATATTGGGTAGGGATATTAAATGACATACATAACAAATATTAGCAGGGTCAGAATACCATTAGGGTGAAATGCATTCCTTCATCCAAAACTTCTAATCAGACCTTCCATATGATGCAAAAAACTTTCCTACGGACATGTCTCCTCATCTTTCACTTACTCTAAGTACTACAGCCTCCACTATCAGTAGATAAGAGCCTCACAATCAGCCACAAGTTTATTTTCACTAAAAAAAACAAACCAAACCAAATTAAACAAACCCCCACAAACACATAGTACCCAAAGACATGAATTCAGTATTCGCTATTTTGAGCTGAGGAACAAAGTGGTGAAATGCCAGAGCAAATCCTCACCTCTTTCTGTGCTAGTAAAAATAGAAGCAGGTAGAAGAACAACAGACTCTGGAAAAGGGAAAACAGTCACCAGTAGAGAAGGTGGCACAACATTAAGACCACAAGTTACTTCTGTACACTCACAGGGTTGCAGTGCATACCCTACTTACAAGTACATACAACTCTATGCAGAGAAGGCTATAAGAATGAAATCCACTAAGATGTATTTTAATCTGCTTTAAACATAACATAACTATTCATTTGCTATAAGCATGTCTCATTTAAACCCTGGGGTCTAGTTCTCCTCCTATTATATGCATTTATTAAACATTTCATAATCTGCTAGTGCTGAGAGGCAATTTAGGGCAGGACCTCATAGTGATTACCACTTAGTGCAAAGGAGCTTATTACTTTACACCCACACTTCTGAGCAGTCACTAGAGATGTGCCAGAATTTATATCTGCTGAAAGGAAAGCTTAGTTATGGATATTAATAGATACACAATCATATTTTCCAGTTAGATTTACGTAACTACAAACTTGTTCTATTGTAAAGTTTTGATTTTTCATCATGTAATTATTAAAGGTAATATACATGAAACAGAAGGTAATAATAACATTGTATATATTACCCTTTTGACAAACTAGGAGATATGCTGCTAATAGCTAAGTATATTTACAATTGTTATAAATCATGTAGGAAAACCTTTGGTTATATTACTGTATAATTACATATATGAAAAAGAATAATTAGGTGGTTACCTTGTAACAAAACATAATTACACCATAACTACAGTGATCACTTTGTTTTTAACCCCCAAACCACAGTTTATTTGATTTAGGGGTACTAGGATCAGCAGGAAAAAACGATGTACTTCTAGTTGGCCTTGGATACAAACAGCTAGTTCAACTATGACCAAAAATCATGTCACCTCCACCTCCTCAGTGTAGTGTAGTATGTACCTGTACAACTTACTTTGCATAGCTCAGAAGCTGAGGACTGTGTAAACTGGCAATGAAAATTTCCTGGAATGGTACTTTTCCATATTTATGATTTCTTGTAAAACTGTGGCCTACAAAATGTACCATTCCTTACGAGTATAAATTGAAACAAACTGGAGCTATTACTGATGACTGTAGTAGGGAGGCTTCCTCAGCACATATGCTTCTAGTCAAGCTGCAGGAGCTCTCAGAGGAGGATAAAAGAGTTAATTAGAAAAGAAGGATCAGAGTGAAAAAAATAAGTAGAGTATAAACGAGTGATTAGGGGAGAAAATGAGAGATCAATTTTATAAAGGGAATTGTATTCAAATGCCAACTTCATCCAGCTGTCTGCATAATTCATGTAATACCTCTAGCGCATACATGTCAGTTGATATCTGTACCTATTTGAGGACATTAATCACACACCAGAAAAGTCAGTTATTGTATTAAAAAAAAAGACTGGATAGATAATGAAAATAACAGGTACTTAGCAGGAAGAACATTAACTCTGATGCCAAGACACCACAGACATAGGTTGATGGGGAATCTGACCTTCATTCTGTATCAGAAAAAAGCAGTGTCATTTTAGAGAATGTTATTTTACTGTGAAAATTTGAAGTATAGCCTCTGAGCAAACTTTTTTCTGATTTCAGTTTTAGAAAATAAAGATTAAACTAATTTGAAATTAATAACTTTTCAAAGTTGATTTTCATGAGGAAAAAATTCAAAGTACTTCCAAAAATGAAGTACCTTCATAATGTGAGAATTAGGCATTAGTTGCTGTTATAAAAAATAAAAAAATTGAAAATGTCCTTTTGATTTCTCAGAAGTTGTAAAAACCCCTTCATATTGAACAAAAAAAAATCCCACTGAAGTCAATAAGCATTAAGTCACACCTTTTGGGGCAGTCCTTGTCCACTAAGTCCTTTTACGTTTGTAGAAAAGAAAAGTAAAGATGGTCTCTAATCTCATTATCCCCAAAACACCCCTTTTATTTGCCAAATACATAAGCTAGGGTGGTTGGTAGCCACAAGTAGTGCCAGACCCCAAGCTGCCTATACTGCCTGCAGCTTGGGCACAGACACATGGATATCCTGAAATGTGCCAGCCAGGGCTTACACCTACTGTTCTCAGCGGGTGCAGCTTGTCCTGCAGCACCCAAGCTGCTCATCAGTGCTCGTCACTTGAACACACGAGATGAAAACTAGCTCAGTTATGTCTTGCACTACATGTGGTTTCAGCATGGTTGGTCTAAATTGACAGGCTTGGGGTTTCCTTTGGTGGAGATTGAATCCCTTTCCCACAAAGGTAAAAATACTTGTTGCCTCCTCAGCAAGCACAAGGACAACCAAACTTTGTATGCCCTTCCAATCCATTTCCCATCTGCCTCCATGGCTCCTATACTGAGGATCTTGCAATGGACATCATTCCCTTCTCTCCCTGTTGCATTTACCTCCTCAGTCTGGGAATGCTCAGAAGCAGGTGTGCTTCACAGATCTCTCTACCTCTTTGTTCAGCTGCTTGTATAATTTTCCATGTCTGCCATTTCTTGTATGGTGAGGACCAGGATCTCTGTACCTGAGCAAATACAATAAGACAGTGTACGAACATTTAGTAGTCAGTTCTGCACGCTGCAACCAGTTGCTTCCCCTTGATTGCTCCTTTTGTGTTAAGAGCTTGTCCTTCACACATCTTCAACCGCAGAGAAATACTGCAGCTAATCAGTGTGCTAATGAAACAGTTGTTCTGTTAATAAAAATTTTTAGAGACTGGCAAAGAAAGAGGAAGCTTTACAAATGAGTCCTTCTCCTCAGCTAGGGCTCCCGTTCAACTGAAGTGCCACAAAACAGCACTTCAGCAGCGCTTAAGCTTTACTACTTCAACAGTTCATTTCTTTCTCCCCAGGATCGTAAACCAATTAGAAACATTACAGGAATTTACCAAGAACAACCAAGTCAATCCTAACAGTTATTAGCATAATAAAGTCACACCTGAAGAGGCCAAATCGCAGTTGAGAACAGAGCCTGCTGTGGCATGGTCTGCACAAACACACAGTGAGGGTCCCCACTTCTGACACTGATAGCCCATGCTTTATGGAGACTCACCTGTGCATGGCAGTGCTGACAAGGGAGCCCCCATGCCAGGAGCAGGGCAGCCAGATCACACAGGAGCTCTCAGAGCCCATCCAAGACAGTGCTGGAGATGCAGTACCCCTGGCTGGGGTACTAGTCATTTCAGCCTTCCAAAAGGAACTGGGTGCTTCAAGCAATTTGTGTTCGTGTTGCCACCAAAGTCACCACAGCCACAGGTCTGAGACAGCAAAGACAACAAGGGAAAAATGAAATTAAAGACTATGCGTCTGCATTGTGACTGCAAAGTCCCTGGTGATACCCTAAAGAAATGAGGCTCTGGAGATGGGAATTGCTCTCTTGTCTACAGATGAGAAAATTACTTGGTGAATATCACAGAGCTGCACAAACCACAGCATCTTAATATTTAAGGACACCAGGGAGTAAGGGAGAAGTGAAAAGAAAGATGGAAAACTGGGAAATGAAAAGGCCAAGTCACCACAGAGAAAACAAACAGCAGGTGAAGGCAGCAGAAAAGCTAGCAATGAGTTTATGCCAAAGTGAATGATCAGTGACTCTCCCTTTATTTTTTTAGGGCATTTGGAATAATTTAAAATGTGCTGCCTGGTTGTTGGCTGTTGGTTTTTAGCTGGTGTTTTGTTTTGGGGTGGGATTTTTGTTGGTTTGGTTTGGTTTGGTTTTCTGTTGGTTTTTTTTAACATGAAAAGTTGTCAACACACTGGCAAGACGTTTTGCCAAACCCCCAGAAATTCCTCACACCTTGCTGCCCTTGACACTAGAGAGCCCCTGGACACTGACAGAAAAGCCCATTTTTGTCCCACACCGCAAAGGTCTAAAGCTCTCTTGTTGCCAACTCAGCTCCAGTGAAATTTCTCTCTGCTAGAGGACTTGGCCAGGACATTCAGACCACTTGGACAGCAAGGTTTACTGAAATTTTGACATGTCAACCTGTCAGCATGTTCATGGGACTGGGGAAATCTTGCTCCCAGCCTGGCTCTTGACAGCTACTCATGAAGCATTTGGTAATCAAGAGACTACATGTCCTACCAAAGTCCTTTGGCAAGAAAAAACAGAATTTGCACTTGGTATTATTTCAGATGTGAAATTATAAGCTCCTTTTGTGCAGTATTAAGTAAATAGTTAAGAACAAAGCAGTTTTTAACAAAAAGAGGTAGCGAGATACTCATGGATTAGTTTTGCACTTCAGCAAGCCTCAAAGAATTGTCTATAATATCTCACAATTCTCAGGATGTATCTTTTTCTTTTCAATGAGCCTGTCACCTCCTGTCAGCATCCCCTCTGCCTTCCTTCATCCTCTTAATTAGTGACTTCGAGCTCTGCCTTTGTTCTCTCCATTTGGCTTTAAGCTAGAGAAATTAAATCGAAGGAATCCTCCAGAAGGCTTTGTACCTGCAAATGAAGGTGTCATAAATAGCTTGTTAATGATTTGAGAAGTAACTAATAAGTAGCTACATTGGGTAACCTTTCAGCATGCTGAATAATTTGCTAAAAACTTAATCATTTTAATGAAGGATAGTTTAGTACCAGTATGGAACAAGGCAAATTAAAACTCATACCAGCAGTGATTTCTGTGCCTCCACTACTGAGACGCTTCCCCCCAGATGTCAGTATTGGGGCAGAGCCAAGAATTAGAGGAGAATTAACTCAAGGGCCAAAGCCTAGGGCAGATGTTAGGACTAAACTCATTAAGTTTCCTTAGTAGAGAACCCTGTAAATAAACAAATCCAGTCCAAATACTTCAGCTAAAAATAATTGTCATCTTCAAGGGATACCCTCATATCTAATAATTCCAATAAAAATTAATTCCTCAATTTTCTGCACCTATGCTGTCATTACAATCTCATTTCTAATCTCTGTTTTCTTGCAGCAGGTTCATAGTAGAGCACTGGAAAATTATCAAATACTTTATTTTCTAGCTGTTCCTGCCAATAAACCAAACAACTTTGAAACTCAAGCAATGGCAAGACCCTGATGCACTGTATACATCCATTGCTACACCAGTTGGTGTTGATTTTCAGAACTGAAGATTAAGGCCAAACTGTAGTTAAACACATAATAAAAAATTAACAAAATAACTTGTTTGCAGAAGATACATCCCTACACCCACACTCCTCAAACACATTCGTATCTCATACCTAAAGGGAACACATGTACTAACAGGAGTTTCATTTTTATAGATTTTGTGCATTAATGGGGACTGAAAAAAGTGCTACTGTGACTGGCCACATCTCAGCCTGGGATATAGTGAGACTGCAATTGAACCACGGCATGGTTCTAAACACTTCTGGCAGGAAAGTATCCAACAATAATTCTTAACTAATAATAAACTACTCTGGCATTGACCTACGAATTTGGTAAGATTTTAGGATGCTCATATCTGAATTTAACTCTGTGTAGGAGTAACAGAAATAGTCTACAAAGAATAAGTCTGCTGAGAGCTCTGTGCATATATCATTATCAGACATGACACTGTAAAAAAAAATAAAACATTCCTATGACTAGTGACAAGAAATCATAGCGCTGCTCTTTCCAGATGGGCCAAGAAAAGGCTTTTTTATTCAACCACAACACTGCAGATTTCACAGGATCAGCAAGCATGTCACAAATCCTTACCCTGAACCAGACTGCTTGCTCTGAATCTGTCTGAGAATCTGTGACGAAACATCTAAATTTTTCCTTTTGAAATGGTTACTCATTTGGAAATATCCTTGAAATTTTCTACTTTTCAAATATTTCAAAAGCCTTATTGAAAAAAAGTAGTTCAACATAGGCTTTGGCAAAACATTTATGTCTGGGAGAATTCTAATAGAAAAACATCTGAATGTTTATTTCTTTGAACATTTCCCACCCCTACCTTTTCTGGATCTGGCAGGTCTCCAAACAAATCCCCAATATCCCTTTTTTTTCTCAGACATAGACCACAACTGGCTAATTTATCACCGTAGCTGTGCAGGCATAGATCAGGGATACTCTCTCACAGCTAATAGCACAGTAGAGCTCCTGAATGTATAATGGTTGAGCTCCAGCAGTGAAAACAATGTGAAAGTCTTCATCTGGGTGACTGATCCAAAACTATCAAAATGATTGGCAGGACATTTCTGTATTAAAACCCAGGGCACAGAATGGGGTCCAACCCAAACAGTAGCCCCAAGAGAAAACAAAGTGAAATACTTTTTGGGGGGAGACAGAATGTTTTTTTTGTTTTGTTTGGGAGTTTTTTTGTTTAGGTTACTGGTTTTGTTGCATTGTTTTTTCTTGCAGGACAGTGTTAGAAACCAGATTTCAGTCTCATGCTTCAAATGAAAATATAAAACAGTGAGGAAGAAAATATTTTGAGTTACAGCATGAAAATATCATAAGGGTTTGCTTTTAATTCTATTTTAATTTCATGAGCTTGGAGTCCCATTTAACGTTCCCTGAGACTTGCATACTCAAAGGCCAGTGACAACCTATTTATGAGGCATGATGCTAGGCTTCTTCTACTTGGGAATGTGCTTGTTCTTCTGTTTCTCCCCAAGTTACATCTCACTAGCCTTGACTAACCTTCAACTCTAACTTAAATGCATTACATTTACCGTCTGGTGTGCTTTGTAAACCTTGACACCCACCTATAAATGGGAAAACATGAGTCCACTGTAGTTTCTTCCATTTGTAGGAAGATAAATGTATATGGCATCAATGCTTCTTGGCTCTCTGACAGCAGAGCCATCACCTCCTGATCTGAGGCAAGTTTTAATGATGAAAATCAGTAGTGTTTTCTGACTTGGTACTCACAGAGAGGTATTAGTGAGACAGAGCTCCAAGTACTTTTTGATGAGTGCATTTCTCCAGGCAAGAGTCTGATTGAGTAGTAATTTCCAGCTGAAGCCCTTTGGACCATGGGGGCATCCTTTACCTGTCAGAGTAAAGTGAGTGGCAAATAATTCCTTAACTTCAGTGCACTGAGACCTTTCAAAACTGTTTCACAGAAAGGATACCAACAATCACGTCAAATGCAACTACCCAAAAACTAATGAGACCCTAATTTTGACTAGGTTTCTGATTAGCCTAAGACTTTTGTACCTTTACATCTTGCTATACCCATATTTTGTGGGAAAATAGCATTAGAGAGCCTATTTCTAGGTTAATATTTATAAATAAAAAAGAGAAACTTATATTGCTACTCCTGAACAAAGTACACAGTTCAGGCAAAGAAATTCCACTTTTTAAAGCATGCAATACAGGGACAAATCTACCACTGGAGGTCAATTTTACCAATTTTAAGAGAAATATAGTGCAGACTACATTTCTTTCATTTCACTGACCACAATACACAGTTTATGCAGACTCTAGTAGAACTAACTATTGGCTTACGTGTCTTGCAAAGATAAAATCCCTATGGATTTCACTGGGAAGATGACAACTCTTTTGAAGAATAGTATCACTGGTCCTTTGTACAAAGAAAGTCATCAGAAATTGGATTCTCTGATAAAGACACAAGTTTTTTTCTGTTAAAAGATGATGGTAACAGAGCAGCCAAGATGTAAATGTGTTATTTTTCCTAGTTTTTTTAATTGCACTTTTATTTATGCATTTAGTAAGGTCAAATGTATGCTATGCAAAAGCCTTTACAAGCCTTTTTAGCATCTGTTCCATACAGTCTTTAAAAGCTTGTATTATTTTTTTGCTTTGGTATATGTATCAATGCTTTTTAGTGTTTATTGTACACATTTCCAAAACCAAAATTGTATGATTCTACTAAAAACATTTGTTTCACTTTTCTGTAAATAACAGCATCCTTATATTTTCCTGTAACTGCATAAATCACTGCCAAATCCCAGGAAAAAAGTCAAACAAAAACAAACCACAAAGCTAGATCAAACT
>JAOXXN010000471.1:17559842-17577956 GCA_026770055.1 Myrmophylax atrothorax | reverse complement strand
AAAGCTAGATCAAACTAAGTACTTACTACTTTCTGTAGAAAATAGAGACCAGGTTAGAGTTCGTCAGTGGATGGGGTTTTTTTACATTAAAATAGGTAACGTGGAAAGAAGTGCTTTTGGGCTTCAGATTTTTAAAATTCTGACTCAAAAATGTAGCCACAAAACCTTCCCTCACAAAGCAATTTCATCTCACTTAAAATTTCATCTTTGAAAGCGGTTGTCAGCATATTCTGAGACACTGTGTAAGGTAAAACCTGCTGAAAAAAAAATTAGGGGAATAAAGTGAAATTCCTCGCTTTTGTGTCCTCCCAGCTTGACTGCATTACAGCATGGAGGTGCACTGGCTGTCACATGAGGCTGTCTGTGCTGTGATGTGCCGTACAGATTCCTGCACTAATGAGAAGCAATGAGCACACTCGCATGTCCTGCTGCATTTTACTCAGCCTTGTCTCTTTGCAAGGATCTCTTCTCATCACTTCTCAGCAGGAATTTCTTTCTTTCACAAAGGAAGATGGAGACAGCTTGGTGGGTGTTTATCTGTGTATGGCTTCTGAAGATTATCTTGGAAAGCTGTATGTTGCAGACCAGAATACCAAACTGCTTAGCCTCCCTGTCTCAGTTACCCTCTAAAAATAGGAGCTGTAACACAGGGAGGTACAAAGGTAATTGTGTAGAAAAAAAATTAATAAAGCTCCAATACTGAAAAAACAAGTAGGATAAATATCACAGGCACTGAACATAAAATACTTGAAGAAATAACATGTGTGCCTGACAACATGGACAAGTTGTGTAAGACTTCTCTCAAGTTTGAACAGTAACTGAACCCCAGAGGGAGCTAAGGGAGCTGGGGCTGTTTAGCCTGAAGGAAACCTAATTATAAAACATTGTTACCAGGAAGTACCTGGCAATATTCATCTGAGAGATAAGGGAAGAAAGCAATAATCTACTTGGTGGAGACAGGCCACTATTGCCAATGAGCAAACTGCAACTCCCTTAGTCCAAAAGAGCCTCCATTTGATGCCAGGCTGCATGAGATGGGCTGGATTTGTTAAGCTTGCAGAGTCCTTGGGCATTTGTTACTTCCAACTTCACAGTTCACCTTGTAAGCACATAATAAGATCATTAAACAAGGAAGTGATTCTGGGATCTCTGCAAGACAGAAGGCTATCCTGTCTCCTCGGCCTCTTCTCCACAGATCTGTATTTTACTTTCTTCTCTTTCCTTCTTCTTTTCTGTTGAATCACACTGTGAAAAAGAAGTTTTTTGTGATCTCTTGTATTTTTCTTGTCAACTTTTCTTTCAAAGATGAAAGAACCACAGGGAAAAAAATCCCACTCCTTCAGAGAAGATCAATTTCACATGTTATGAACTGTAGGACAAGGTTTCAAGAGAGAATGGCCTTCACAGAGTAAAGAAGTTGCCATTCACCCTGCAAACAGAAGGTCATGGTCATTCTTTGTAAGATAGTCCTCACACAGACCTTCCCGGAGGAACATGACCAGCTTAACCATCTCTCCATGATGCTGAAAGGGAGAAGAAAAGGGCGTCTTATGGATGTGAGTAAGGATAGAATAAAGGGTTCACATGAAATTCAGCTAGAAGCTACAGACTTAAATGACATTCCCTTCCTGCAACAAGTACCTGAAGCTCAGGATACCCCAGATGAAGAAGTGTTGCCTTTGTCTGAACAGTTAGCTTTTCACATCTCTCTTGCAGATTTTTCCAATGGATAGTTTTGGGGCTTCCTTAAGGTTTTTTTAATGTTTGTAAACTTTCTGTGGTTACAATATTCTGCATCAAGAGTTTCCATAGCTGAACTGCATGGTTTGTAAAAAAAATACTTTTTTTGTATTGTTTTAACCCACTGTGTGATAGTTTTTCCTCACTCTACACACTAGTGCTTGAAGTCCTGGAAGAAGGACTGAACAACCAGTTTCTACCATGAACTCATGTCACAGTCCACCAGCCATTTTTTTTCCAGCTTGAAAAGTCCTAAGCTGTTTGATCACTCTCTCTGCTGAAGCTCTTCCATATTTTGATTGTTCTTGGTACTTGTAGCTATTCTTCCCCTTAAGGGTGGGTCATCACAGTGTGTCCTTTGGATCTTTTCCACTGATGTTACTCAAATGTAACACTGTCAGAAATACAGAGTGTTCAGGAACTGGGAGTCATGAATTTATACAGTGCTGTAATAACTTCTACCTGTTGCCTATTCCTTCATATTAATTCCTAACCTTATGTCTGCTTTCAGAACTGTTACTGACCATTAAGCCAATGTGGAGGCAGAACTGTGTTAACCCCAACATCTTCCTCCTGAAAGGCTAGCACGTAGCTGAGTGTACAGTCAGGGTTGTGTTTTATTTCAATACCGCACTTTGGTTTTATTTTTTCTCTACACTGATTTTCATTTTTTTACTATCCAACCACCCAGAATTGTGATGTTAATGATGTTGCCCCCTATTCACAGATAAGAAACAGAAGAATGAAGATTATACAGGGATTTCAATGGAGCAGAGGGCAAAAGGTGCGTCTGCCACATCCTCACTTTTCCTCAATGTGAAAAAACCTATTCCTCTAAAGCTGCTTTAAAGTTTCTGTATACCAGTGTTTGAGGGTGTCCACATTGAAACAGACATTTCCCTTTGTTTCCAGCAGTGGGGAGCACATATACAAAAGGAAAAAAAAATAACACAACTAAACACAGGGAAGAAAGAACAGCCAAACCAGTCCCTAAAGTGCCACAAATTCGCTACAAGGAGGGTGGTTTATGTCCTTAATGACAAATGTTCAGGAGCATCTGTCAAAGCAGTGAGTCAACCTAAATCTAAAGAACTACCAGATAGCTGGTAAGTATGGAGTGTGGAGTCACCAGCCATAGGAAGTAGATGTAGCTGGGATGGGAAGCCCAGTACAAGGCTCTGAAGGTGGAGACTTGGTGTTTCATCCACCCCTAGGAGCACAGGTGTGTGCATTGCTAATGTCCCTGACAATGCTGCTGTGAGCTGGTATGAGCCATCCAGCTACAAATGGACAGTCAATCTGTTCCTGCAGCCTGATCATGGGGAGATCAGCAGCTGTGGTGATCTGGTGCCGCTACACACCTTTGTGAAAGATCACCAGCTTTCAATATTGCAATTAATCTTGCTTCTGGCCCAGCTTCACATTCAAAACCCTTTCAGATACAGCGCTACAAAAGATGTGACAGCATTTGGGGAAATAATTGAAAACACTGAAGCCAGAACACAGGTTTGGGAAGCATATGGGCAATATCCTGCAAATAATTTTCATTTATAGCTGTTATTTCAGACTAGATCTTGTGTATGTAATGGCAGCTTCTATTATCTCCTTTTCTCTCCTACCTTCTCAAAACTTCCCATCTGTTTGGCTCTCAAATTAACTGGGTATTTTAGCACAACAGGCAAGCTCCTCCAATATATTATCTTAAAGGGAAATTTAGTAACTCAGATTTGCTAGCCTGCATGTTAACTCTTAGTTTTCTGCAGTTTGCTACAATTCTCTACAAAACAACTTGCTATATGCCGAACCTGGACCCTACCATAACATTTCAGGAAGTGCATGTCCCTGTCTAATACAGATGCCAAGGACCAGCACACTCTTGGGGCAGCACAGTCTCATTAGCCCCAAGTTAAGCCTATTCTTTCCAGCTGGCACTATCTCTATGCACTCAGAAGGCCTCTTGGCCAATCCTTCCTGGATCCCATGAACTTAGCTTTCTCATAGACCTGCTGACCCTCAGTTATCTCCACTGCATTTTCATGGGGACATACACAAGACTCCAAAAGTCCACCCACCAAACTTTTGCAAAGCCTTTGGTTTTTTAATACCTTGAGATTCCCTAAAGACAGAACCCCTCAAATGTTTTCTCAGGAGCTGCTTTTAATTTTAGGAAGAAAATCAGGATCTTGGCAAAAGTTTAAAAGGTGTAACATAAATTCAAAACAAAGCATTCCACAGAGCTATGACTTAGCACAGGCACCCTCAGCAAGTTTTCAGATGATATAAAGCTGAGCAGTGCAGTTGACACGACAGAAGGAAGGGATGACATCCAGATGGTCTTGGATACAATTGAGAAGTGGGCCCATGAGAACCTAATGAAGTTCAACAAGTCCAAGTGCAAAGTGCTGCACCCGGGCCAGGACAATCCCAGACATAAGTATGGACTGGAAAAAAAGCCACTGAGAGCAGCTCTGCAAAGGAGGACTTAGCATTTTGGTGGATGAAAAATGACATGAGCCCGTAGTGCAAGCTTGCATCCCAGAAAGCCAACTGCATTAAAAGAGGCAGTGGCAGCAGGTTGAGGGAGATGATTCTGCCCCTCTACTCCACTATTGAGAGACCCCACCTAGAGTACTGCATCCAGGTCTGGGGGACCCCAGCACAAGAAAGACATGAATCTGCTGGAGCAAGCCCAGAGGAGGCCTTGGAGAAAATCAAAGGGCTGGAGCACTTCTCCTACAAAGACAGGCTGAGAGAAATGGTGTTGTTCAGCCTGAAGAAGAGAAGACTCTGAGGAGACCTTAAATCAGTCTTCCAGCACCTAAAGGGGGCTTATAAGGAGGGAGAGCACTTTTTACACAGGAAGAGAGTGGTAAGACAAGAGGGAATGGCTTTAAATTAAAAGAGGAGAGATTTAGTTTAGATATTAGAAAGAAATTCTTTACTCAGAGAGTAGTGAGGCACTGGAAGAGGTTGCCCAGAGAAATTGTGAATGCTCCACCCCTGGAAGTGTTCAAGGCCAGATTGGACAGGGCCCTGAGCAGGGCTCTGCTGGGGGAGTTGGAACTAGATGATCTCGAAGGTCCCTTCCAACCCAAACCATTCTTTGATACCATGAGTCCTGGCACTGCACGGCAACTGCATTTCAGAGTAAAACTGAAACTGTCATACCACAGAGTTTTTCAGACCTGAACTAAAAAGGCTCTCCAGCAGAGAAATTTCTACCTTGCTTGTACTTATTTTTCAAATGTTTGTTGGACAAACTCACAGATGTTCAGTGTGTTTCTGAAGAATATAAGCAGAAACTCACAAGCAACAAAAGGTCTGTATTATCCATATTGGAAGTTCCTATCAACAACACAATCTAGCCCAGCGCAGCAAGTTTAGTAGCGGATTCTCATGTCTTGAGGCAGACAAACCCTTGGTTGGAGAAGAGTGCAAGGGTTTGACTAAACTGAGTGAAATAAAATAAAAGACTCTGTGAACTTGGGCTAGACTCCATGGTGAGCTTCCTGCTCTGATTTTCATCATGGTGCAAAATTTATGCTGCTCTCATACTCATAGTCCTAGGGGGAAAAAAAAAAAAGACTTCCATAAACAGAAATGCCTTCTGCTACATCTGCCCACACTGATAGTACACAGCTGCCTCAGCCCTATACAATATGTTGCTGCCTGTCTTTTGCTCCTTGTGCTGTGAGTTTCCTGACAAGGGAATGCCTCTCTTCCTCACGTGCACAGAGACTCACAGAGTAAGACTTTGAGACACTTTCAGCACAAGCTCAAATAGCACCCACACCCTGAGACAGAAGCTACAGTACAGTCCCTTTTAGCCTGCACACTGGCTGATTTGCTTTGCTATGCAACAGCCTAGAGGGGCCACTGTATGGCCTGGAGCTCTAGACAATAATTAAGTTGTTAGTGGGTTGCCCCAGCACTACAGTAATTGATGATTAAAGTAGGTACTGGACACCGCTGAGGCCTGGCACACAATAAGGCTCGTCATTTGCTCTCCTCCAAATTCACACCATTGAGCAATTTTGTTTCGTGCATCGTTCCAGTGTGCTAACAGCTTTGCTGTTTCCTAATCAGCTGGGGTAATTTACCCAGTTTCTGGCTGTGTTTTACATCAAAACTCATTTGATTCTCTGGTACATTGCAATACTGCTGAAGACAACCATCCTTCAAATATGCTTTCCACACACATCATTCCCCTGCTTTACCAGTTTTACCTGAAAAGGGCAACACGCAGCTGTGTGCGCTAATTAAGAAAGTCCTTATATATGGCACTCAGCATACCTCTCTGCTTTGTTTCCCAACAGTTCTCTTCTCTAACCCCACAGCTGATACAGTAAAAGATTGATAATGACAATGGTATCACAGGTTTGAGACAGAAAGAACAACATTTTGCCTTGTCTCATGCAAACAGAGCTACATCCAGTGAGCAGACACAGAGGAATCTGAGCACCAGCTCAATCAAGGACTAGCTGATCTTTTTACATACACAAAACAGAGAAGGGACTTGTGACATTGCTGTATGTAAACTTGTCTTGCTACTTTATAGCTCACCAGCTCAGAACAGATCTCTGATAACAATGACCTCAGATGAGAGGGAGAGATCTCCTTCAGTCTGAAATACTGCCTAATTGGAATAGAAGTGCCTCATGATGTACTCCAAGCAAATATATTTGTATCATCAAATGCTTACCCATAGGCAGATGGCTGGAATTGCACAGTGGGGTTCCTTCTTGTAATATGCTGCCACTAAGAGCTGTTTGAGTCAGATCCAAAACCTCTTCAAGTCAATGGGAGTTTTTTCAATTAACTTCAATAGAAGTTGGGTAGGATCCAGAGAATTAAGTGACCCTAGAGATGTATTCTGGGTGTCTGTTGACACCCTCCAGGAGGGAATTTCCAGCTCCTTTGGGTTCCTTTTTTTTCAGGCAGTTTTGAATCAAGAGAGGTTTATTTTAAATTTCCAGAAATTTATACTACAAGAAAATCCTATCCCTATTGAAGTGAGGGGAAATGTTACCATTTATAGGAATTTATACTTATGACTGCCATACACTCTACCCCAGGAGTTTTACAGGCTCAGAAAACTGCTCAGTTTGGCAAACAGATTCTTTCAGCATCAAACAAGCAAGGTCAAAAGTAAGTATCTAATTGTTGCTCTTGAAATGCCCCCTAAAACTCTCTAGTAGCTGGAAATTTTCCACCACTCTGTTGCTTGGGGGTTTATAGCAACTCTAACCTATGAGATCTTTTAAGATCAGCCTTTGCCTTCCTCCCACGCTTGAACTATTTTAAAACATTCTACAGTTAAGCTGAAGTCTCCATAAGTTTTGCATTAACCTGGTCTATGCCTCTTGGATGTGAAGTGTAGCTTATGCCCTGGCTGAGCTTTGCTTTGCACAGAACAGAGGGACCTCCTAAGTATTACTAAGAGCTATGTCATGGCCCATTGACAGTAATGCAGCTTTGACAAATTTATGTGCAAGGCCCTAACAGCTAGGCTCGGTGGCTTTCTGAAAGAAAAATTAAGCATAACTTTTAGTGAAAGAAAGCAGCTTGGATATTCAGGACTCAGGCATTTCAGATACCTAGCAGAGGTCTGCTGGGGATACAGCAAGTAAAGTTTCCTACATTTACCTACAGTAAAAAAAAAAAAAAAAGGAGGAGGGGAAAGCTTGATCAGTGGTAAACAGAATTAAAATGGATTGCTGTGCCTCATGAAGTAGTAAGACTAAAGTGGTGCAACTGGATGACTCTTCCAAATACAGATAAAGGAAGCTCATTCATACTCATAGAGGTATATATACACCAAGTCAGTGTTCTGTTTATTTACCTAGTATATCTGGTTTTGGTTTGACCTGAAAAATGCCAGACTCAGTCTTGGTATTTGAAAAATGAATCTCTTTTTTTTTTCTTTCCCATTCCATATTTTTCCTTTCTTTATAGGTAGAACACTCAATACTCCGATCAAGATATTTGGATTTTTGAAGAGATAAAATGCTTTAAAAACACTCTTTCAAAAAGTAAAAATTTCAGGGGTTTTTGTTGTTATTGTTGAACTTTAATGCCTATACTGGACATGTTGAATTTCTAAAATGCTGGAAAGCCTGCACAATCCTCTGGCTCTGTCTGGAAGACTTAACTTCACACACTGCTGCACTTGCTTTCCAATGGACATGTGACAAATGGTAGGTCGTCCACACTTCTCCCAGTCCAGCTTCGTTCCATGCCTTCCACAGGGAGAAACATTATTTGAGAGAGAGCCCTGGAAGACTCTGGGGCTGCAGATCTGGCAACAAGATACCTATGGACCTCCATCAATTTGATGATCTCCATCAGTTCAAGTAATTTCTGCTTATTCAAGGCTGAAGTATTAGCAGAATGGTACTGAAGAAGTTAATATTCTGTTTGCTGACATCATCAATGATATCAAAGTCCTGGCATAAACATCTCTGTAATGTAACACGCTCCACAGAATCTAAATCTGCACATTCCTAGATGTATAACAATAGACAAAAAGGTTCAACCCTAAAAGGAGATTCTTCTGGAAGCTTTTCAAATCAATCTCACCCCATCTTCCAAACTGTGTCCTGAGCTACTGAGTATATTTTTGTATTGTAAACACAGGACAAAGCCAGTGTAAAATCTCACCATCAGTTTACTAGTTCAAAGTATTTCCTATATTTTGCGTTGACTAGAATGATAAATAATTTATTTTTGGAGTATCAGATCACAGAAATAAATTTCTAAAACAAAACTCCTGCAAAACACAATTATTATTCAACTCATTTTAGCAATTCGATAAATGCAGTGCAATGGCTTCCGTTAGCTATTCTCCCAGCCAAGGTCTACTACATCATTAAATATTATTGAGCTGGGGCTGCCATTTTACTTGAAATTATGTGCCTGGCATTTTAGTCTATGGCCATAAATGCTGCAAATGTCAGTTATATAAGCATCCATCTTTTTAAATACTGTCTCCCATCAAACATTAATGGTAGGAGCCTTAATCCATTCTACACAGTCCCAGATATCTACATTTGCTAGCAAAGGAACTGTAACGGAGTGCACTGACAACTCACAGTAAGTAATTACTCTTAGAAATATCTCAGTAAACTCAATTTGTTCCCAGAGGTCTTTTAAATTGTATCTAGTTAGAGTGCAATGTTTTTTCAAATGACAAGGTCACACAAAAAAAGCAAAACTCTATTTTATCTTTATCAGAGCTTTACCCCCCCACCATAAAACTGTTATAACACATAATTCCAACCAGACAGAGATATTGTGTTTTACTGTTGGAGCCCAGGAAAGCCATAAAGCAAGCAGAGTTGTTGTTTACAGTCACAATAAATTTGGAATATCGTATAGCATTCTAGGTGAGGCAAACACGTCTACTGATGTCAGCTGAGTGGGAAGAAGTAATTTTTTATTATTATTTTTTGAACTTTGCCAGTAAAATAGTTTTATTTTGGATTTACACTAAAAAACTTCTCATGAATCAGGAAAGATTCATCTCACACTATATTAATATACCAGCACTTTATCTCATCACCCTAGTTACTGCCTTGGTGAATTTACAGCAAGAGCTTATTGAAAAGCAACACCGATTATGTAGTTGACCAACACTTCCAATTTTATTATTGGCATTCTTTTTTATAATCCCAGTTATGTAGCCATGCAATTAGGAAAGTAAAAAAAATAATTACACTGCAAAAGAAGCAATATGATGGCATTTTGGCAGCAGTCATTGTGGGTAATAAAACTGCATCTTGTATTAATAGAGATTTCAGTTTAACCAAAGTGGAGATAGAAACAGCCAAACAGGCCCTTCATTAAGGATATCCTTAATTTTGTTCCCATTTGAAAAACTACCCCCTGAAGTGAATATGTGATTTTATTCTTAGATCCAAGTTATCTGGCACATTAAAAGAACGCATGAAATTGAAACCCAGAAGCACTGATATATTTAAGCAAGTAACTACCTCCAAAAAATTTCTCCAGGAAATTCAGAGGACAAGAGTCTGCCATCACAGAAAATGTACAGTCCAGTTTGAGAACCACTATACAGGGGATGGGACACATCATCGTTCTGCAAGCATAGGTAAGCTCAAGTCTTTCTGGAAACGTACCTAAATGAAATCACCTACTCATAGCAGAGGTCAGAAAAGCAAGAATAAATTTGGAACAACTGATGTCCTCATAGTGGTTTTTGGTTTCTTTTAATCCTTTTTGTTCACAAGGATATTGTACAGGAATGATTTGGGAGAGACTTGCAGGAAATTTAATGGGCATAGCAGAAAGACTGTCATTACAGTCAAGAAAACTGGCACTTCCAATTCTATAAACTTTTCCATCTTGCATCTGACTTATTTCTGTTTTTTGTTTTTCTTTCTATGACCATTATAGGATGAGAAATGCAAAAGGTTACAACCAACAGACAACCATCTTACTATCTTTCCCAGAAAGTTTTCCTTCGCCAAGCCCTACCAGTTAAAATGGGAGACTACTTCTTCTGACAAGGGATCTTCACATGTTGTTTTATTTCCTTGTAGTGCTTAATGAAGACAATATACAAAAAGCAAATACCTACGTTACTGCTTAAAATCACAGACCACAAAAGCTATAATTTTATCTTGGTACTAAAATGGAAGAGCTGAAAAACCTCTTTCAAATGTGGGGGGAAATTAAATTAATAAAATTCACCAACTTGATGGAATGTGAAGTACGAGCTTTTTAAACACACCGCAACTCAGGTGTGTGGTCACTAACATGAGCTCAGGCAAAAAAAGCACCCAACATCAGTCCTTTTGGCTCTCAGTGGACTTTCTGAACATGGGCTTTTCTGCTCTATTTCTGACAGCTAGAAAACCTACCTCTCTGACAGGGTAACATAAAAGGAGTCTAATAAAATCTTGCTGACATGCCATGACTGCCTCTTGCTGCTACAACGGCATCTCCTGTTATTTGTTACAGGTAGAAAGAAAACTATATACAACCTTTTCCTATTTCCTCAGAGGCAGCAGTGAGTCACTACTGCATGAAACACAGAAGTATCTGTGTATGCAGGGGAGGGTGGAGGGACTTAGCAGAGAATTAAAACTGTCTTAAATGTATCTGGCATAGTCCTATTAGAGCTGTTAAGGGAATGTAAAGGTACCCAATCAGGTGCTACAGCACTATCTTTAGAGAAATCTTTTAAGAGAGGCTCTCTGGACATGTCATGCCAGTGAGAATTAGGAAGCTCTTTATAAACAGGACAATGAAGGAATCAGGAGCTGGGGTGGGAAAATAATTTCTCCTCTCCCCATAGTTCTTTGATCTTCATTAAGGATTTGCGGCTATGGAAATACTTACGGATGCAAAGCCTCAGACCAGTTGTTAAGGGATATATGTCCACACTCTGAAAAATCCCCTGTGAGGCACAGAAGGCAGCTGCTTGGGCACACAGCAGAAACCATAGTGGAAGAAAGCACCTTTCCCCTTCTGAGTTGTCACTGCAAGTCAAGGCAAACAGACTTGTGGCTTTGTGTCCCTCCACCCCACAAACGACTGTGTCTGTAGATCATTTGCTGAAAAGTCATCCACAAGGCAAAAAATGAGATAGAATATAAAATTAAAAATTACCAGCAGAGAATGCATAGATTTCAGGTAATTTTCTGTATCTTTATACTATATAGACTATAATTCGCATAATCAACAAGCACTGTTTCAATCTCTTCCCTTCTCAGCACTTCTACACAGAACAGCATTAATGGAGTAACACCTCCAAGGACTAATTTTAGAAACATACAATCAAGCCACCCTGCTCAAAGTTTCTCAGTTGCTGAACTCTGTGCTGAGCGCTCAAATGATTCAAACTATTCAATATAACCTCAAATAGGTCAAATCTGCCACTGATCTGCATCCAGTAACTTCATGAATTGAAGTTTACACTCCTGCAGATGTGGTCCACCTGACTTCGTGAAGAAAGCTGTCTTTTTATTCCAGACAAAAAATTGGCTATTAGCAATAGAGGTGCTTTGATTTAGAACAGCTAGAAATTTGATCCCATGACTGCAAAAGTGCTCAGCTAATTTGTTGCTGGAGAAAACTGGGACAAATGTCTATACCTGTAAAACCATAGTCTGAATTCCCTCTTTCTATAGTATCAAACATTTCAAAAACAACTCATAGGCTGAGTTCTCTTTAATTATTTTTTTGCCCAGTTCTTTAGAGAATACTCAAAAAAAGCTGATATATTTTAAGAAAGTTAAAACTGGCCAATAAAAAAGTTAAATAAACATAACTGAAAGTCAGACATCTTTTTCTGTAGAAATATGCCTTGTGCTTGAATCTATTCAAGTTTTTTGCTGAGCTCTAACTTTTAACTCAGACCTTCATTTTGTCTTGCCCCCGAATAAATCAGAATGTTTTAAAGCCCAAATGAAAACAACACATTCAAGTTTTGCACAACATCCGTGGCTTGAAGAAAACACAGGTTTTCATGAAAAACAAGGTTTTCAGTAGAAAAGCACTAGGATAGAAAATTTTCAGCCAGGTCTACCAAATAACAGCATCCTTTCTTTCTGATGTTTTTACTGTGTTCGTAATGCTTTAGTCCACAGTGAATCCCATTGATTTTCTTGGAGCTGAGTGATGTCTTTGCATTCAGCACCCGCCTCAGACAGTGATGCCTGAGCCATACCACTCCAGGAGCAAAGTCAATTGATGCTTGTGAGGCAGGATTTCCTCTTGGTTTCTTCTTTGCTTTCTAAAAAAGGTGAAAGGTTAGTAGTTCACCACTGACTTAATTTATCCAAGCAGAAAAAGCATTTCTAGGATGCTTCTAAGATCCTTCAGCTTATCATACAGATCATTCCTACTCTGAAGGCTATAAATTTAACTCAGAATAATGAAAAAGAGAGAGATGCATTTCTATTTGCTTTTTCTTTAATCTGAGTTCCCAACTGGCAGAAGATTATCCAGAGATCTTGGAGGGTGTTCTCTGAGAACATTGGGAAGATGGTGGTCTCTAACTCCTTAAATTTTAAAGATTTCTAGACCTTTGTAAATCCTTACATGTTCAAAATCAAGACTAAATACATACTCTAAGAACGTTGAGTTCATTCAGACACGGGCGGTTAGGCTTGGAGCAGGACTTGGTTGGTAAAATAAAATGCATGCTGGTCAGTTTGGAAGACCATCCCAGTTCCTTCTTCATTAACAATCTACAAAACTATGCAATAAGCAACAGAATGTAATCAAGCTTTGGCTGCCCTTCCTCATTATCCCAGTTGTATTTTTTATTGCAACTCTACAGAGACATAACAATATAAAAACATAACAGCAAGCCTGAAATCAAAATGATTAGATGAAAAGCAAATGAAACAAACCAAATGACCAAAGCTGTTATTTTTTAAATTTTTTTTAACCTTTTCATCAATCCTGTTCCTTTTAATGTATAGTTCCCACTTAGAACTTTTCAGAACCATCAGAAAACTGAAACTATTCTATAATACACAAAGATCTGCCACAAAAATCTAGGTTATGCTGCCAATATTTCCCACTCTCAGACATCCCTATACAAACAAGTCTTTCAACTGAGTATTTTGTCCTCATTTTACTTTCTTGCTGTGAAAATTTCCTCTAGGCTTTCACCAAACTGAAGGAGGATCAGAAGTGGTTATGGTTTGCTGGTAACAACCAAACACAGCAAATATCTCAGGATGCAGTTTTGACTGTGGCTTGTATTTTTCAAGTGCATGGAGAAAGATCACAGGCAGCTGTTACCCCTTTTCACCTCTCTGCATTGGTCAGACAAGTCACTATCTTCATGACTATGTGGTGCAGGAAATCTGCCACAGCCCACAGCAAGGTTAGCTGTTGTGAATCAGACTGGTAGGGGGAAAAGCAGTGATGGGATTATTTTCCCGCAGATCTTCCACTAGCCGGCAGTTTAGAGTCAGAGCAGTGGTTGGGCGAGCAGTCATGTGGCCACTTTCAAACAAATCACATAGATTCATTCACAAAACTCAGAGAAAATCTATTCATTCCTGCAAAACTTAATCCAGATTACACCCATGCTGCTGTAACTAGATGCTGGCCCATAAACAGCTACAAATGAAGTTGAACTTGTGCCACACTTTGTGTTTCTATAGCTAAGAACAGGCTATCATCACTTTAATGACCTATAACGCACACAAAACACCATAAAGTTTTAACAGAATGATAAACCAGTGTTTACCCTTTTAAATAATCTGCATCTGGACTAGCTGCCCTGTCTATTTTCCCTTTGCCAGTTATACTGAGGGGCCATAAAAAAAAGGGATTGAGAATAGCCAGTAAATTAAAATGCAGGCAACTGAAAAGGTCAAAGTAGTACGCTTTATTATTGCTTGTCATGGGTATATGGCATATCAAAATTCATTCACTGGTCTTTCAAGAAAATAGAAACAATAACAAATCAATCAACATGCACTGACTCCACTAAAAATGATAGGATAAAAAACAATAGTACCTCAAAAAATCGGTAAATATCAAGAATAAACCTGTTTCCTCTCTACTGTCTTAACAGATGGAAACTCAGAGAGGCACTAAACAATGGAATATTGCACATATTTCAGCAATACTGCTGAAAAAATGAGATTGCACCCTCATCTGCAGGTTGCTCAATTTTTTCATGCATGTTTTGCAGTGTATCAGGATCAAGGGACAGATCCACAGCCCTAAGTGAATGCGCTGGTTTTAATAGATTTGTTGCATTCAGTTTCAACTAGTAGAGGAAAATATAGATTGCAAATGGGATCTCTTGGATTGGCTTTCTGGCCTGCGCATCTCAGGAGTACCTACTATGGCCAGCACTGATCTTTGAAAGCTGCACTTAACCAGTTATCTTATGTCACCATGCATAGGACAATTTGGTGTCATTAACTTGGTTAAAAATGACTGCTCCCTTACTGAGAACAGCCCGTGTGCTTTTAGTCCCTCAAAGCACAGATGTAGGACATGTTTCTTTAGTTACACAAGCAAATGATTAAAAACAGGGCTGGCCAGATGAATTCTATTTCCAGGGATTTGCTAATTTCAAACACGATTGTGAGTATGTAGAAAAAGAAGTAGAGGGAGTTCACGGTTTTGAAACATGTTATTTGTGATCAAGTCCACCAAACAGTAATGAGACACAATGTCTTGCCTGCAGCACAGCCTGATATATTTTTTGTCACATAATTACATGTTACTGAGGCAGAACATATTTTCCTTGATGTTTTTTTTTCTATCCATCTATCTACCGATCTGGACTAGTTATTACCGAGTGGACTAGTTATTTGCAAAAACCTGTCTTTAAAAAATGATAAAATATAAGTAGTGTCTGGTCTCACAATTTCTCTTACAACCTGACTAAATGCTCAAGCTCACTGATTTGGAATAAATATATTTTCTTCTATTTTTCCTGAAGGAGGATATAGCAGTTGTTTTCACAGCTGCTGAATTCATCACCACCATAATTTTATTCTCTTACAGAACCAAAAACTACTGTATTTTCATGCTGTACCTGCAGTTCTGTGGTCACAAAATGGCACCTCTCCCCTGTGGGTCAAAGCGTGTGAAATGGCCAGAGAAGATGCCTGCAGCTGCTGCAGTGAAGAAGTAGTGCTGACATCTCATCAGTTTTCAAAGATGATGGAGGGTAAGTCCTCAGACACATGCCTCAGTGTCTCTTCCTTCACTTGGAGGAAAAAAAGCACAGGTAAATTTTATTATGTTGTTAAAAACACTGTCTTTTGTCATACTTTGGTCAGCTGCAGAGATAATTTCACCAAATTCTAGTCCCCACAATGGTTTCCCCTCTGAGTTATTATTGTTACAGATAATAAAATACCATTCAACAACACAATTCTGCACTGAGCCTTCCTGAAATTGAACTAACAATGTTGTCTCAAGATTAAATACTTCGGAGGTTTAACTCAGGAGAAAAGCTGTCTGTGGAACACATGATCCAAACCTGAGGGAGGCGCATCAGAAAGATAAAGCAGCACATAGATTCCTTGGGTTAAGAATATAAATCCCCTAAAAATCCTGTTAGAAACAGACCACACTTTCCTGTACTCCTATCTCAAAAAGCATTGATTCCAGTCTTTTCCAGCACAGGTCAACTCCCTCTTGGCTCTGCTACTATCCTCAAAAGTGCACCCAACAAGGAAATACATCTACGAAGCTGCAGTATATTTTCTGGAGACTCTCACAAGTACTAAGGTCTCTGCAGCTTACATTCCTTGGCCCCTGTCTCCACAGTACATGTAGTATCTGTACAATAGTTCCCAGGAAGGACAAATCCTTTTATATACAGGACTCGACATACAGCAGAGATAGACATACTCACAGTTCAGCATGAGAGGGACTAGATGAATAGCAAACCCAATTTAATTTTTTGGAAAAGGTACTAACTCATTTTTGTACTGTCTTTTATATCTGAACAAAACTTGTTCACACATACCATAAAAATATATAAGGATCATAGATTAAAATATATAGTCTGGGTATTGCATGCTATTTCTATAGCTTATTAGCACATACATTGCAATTATACTAAAACACACGTATGCAACCTTTTGTGATGAGTAATAATTGTTCCTTCATAAAAGTCTAGCTAAATTATGTCTTGCAACCTCTTATCTGAACCACATCTTAACATCGAACAGTGATTTCCCTCCTGTTAGCCAGAAGAGTGTCTGGACTGATCCTTACTGTAGACTGTCACTGGCTTGTCCCAGGTAACAAATAAAAACCAGACCTTTGCCTCTTTGCTCAAACAGCTGTTATTTCCAAACATCCCTTCTCTACTTCTTTGATCTGAATTCTAAATGCATTGAACAGCCAACAGGACTTTGCTGGAACTGGTCATTACCTATCCAAGTGAATGCAGAGGAGAATTATCATAGAATCACAGAATTGCTTGGGTCAGAAGAAATCTTAAAGATCATCTAGTTTCAACATGCTGCCATGGGAAGGACACCTTTCCCTAGACCAGGTTTGTCAGGGCCCCATCTAACCTGGCCTTGAATACTTCCAGAGATGAGGCATCCACAACTTCCCTGGGCCAGTGTCTCACCATCCTTATAGTGAAGAATTTCTTCCTAATATCCAATCTAAATCTACTCTTTTTAAGTTTAGTAACACTACTTCTCATCCACTGCACTCCCTGATAAAGTGGCTCTCCCCGGCTTTCTTGCAGACCTCTTTTAAGTACTGTAATGCTGCTATAAGGTCTCCCCAGAACCTTCTCTAGGCTAAAACCGCCCAATTCTCAGTCTGTCCTCACAGGTGAGGTGCCCCAATCCCCTGATCATATTTGTGGCCCTTCTCTGCACCTGTTTGATGTCATTCTTAGGTTTGGGGCCTGAGAGCAGGAGGCAGTACTGCTGATGTGGTCCCACAAGAGTGAAGTAGTTAATCTGTTGCATATTGTTTTCCACTTCTAGTTTGAATTCTTCATAGCAGGGGAGCAAGTTGATAGGCATAAGTGATATTCCTAACTAAGTGATGAATCAACACCTTCCACTGGGTAAACTGTAGAACAAACTGCTTAGTTCTTTCCCTACCTATTTACAACCTACAAAATTGGCATTATACCCCTGTACTAGCAAGATCAGCTCAAAACCTCTCTTACTTTTTTGTTCAGGACTGGCAGGAGGTCATTGAAGGTTGTGAACCAATAGGCCACAGAAGGAGAAAATCTGATGGGAAATTCTCCCAGCCTTAACTGGGTGGAATATAAATTCAATTCCATCCCAGCAATTAAAGCTTTAATTTTATCCCTTTGAAATCCTTCAGTTGGTATTTGTCAGAGATTTGCAGAAAGTTACCTTACTTGGACTGAGCAGATTATCAGACTCTGCTAGAAAGAGATGGAACTTAGAGCATGGCTTCCAACAGAAGTTTCTACTCTTTTCCAATTGAGTTTCTTGTCAGTCTGACTCATATTTATCTTCTTTTTCTGCTTATTAAAGCTGCCATACTTATGACTGAAAATACTAGGAAAGGCTTTGGTCTAATCAAAGTAAATCCCCCTTTCAATCTTCTTTGCATAGGCGGATGTTCATCAGCAGAGAGCAGAGCTAGGAAAATGTGGCTGGGGAAAAAGGGCAAATGTATTTCCACTGGCTCCCAGGAAGCTGATTTTTACCAATATATCATATTCCATTGCAAAAGACCGTCTTACTGCTCACAAATATTTTGTCTTTGCTGGATGTGATCTAAATACCCAGCTATCCTTACTGAAGAGCCATTGCTGTATATACATTTTCCATTTGTGGCACCCCTGGGGTTCTCTGGAACCTCTGGAAGCTGATACACTTGCAGTCATACCCAGATGTGTCCCTTCATGGA
>JAOXXN010000471.1:17536448-17552938 GCA_026770055.1 Myrmophylax atrothorax | reverse complement strand
AGAGGCAATGACCGCATAATAGTGTTACACTCTAGTTAGTCTTAAAAGCAAGCCTCAAATTAGAGAACAGATCATTTCAGTGACCAGACATGAGGCTTAAATGACTGAGAATTTCATGCAAAAATATGGATGGGCTCATTTAAATACTAACAAGCTGTTGTCTTGGCCTATCTGCAGAATAACTGAAAGGGGATAGATGAAGTCTGAAACAGCAGCTGTGACTTTTGAACTACTCTTCTACAAAAGGATGAGGGGGACAGTGCAGGGGACAGAACAACCTGATAAGGGTAATGCTGAAGAAAAACAATGTCACACAGAAGGAAGGATTTCTCCCTCATCACTAGGTCAGCAATTTCTTTATTCCCTAGCTACTAGCTGAGAACTTCCCTAGCTCTGTGTAAGAGCCCTCTGTATCTCTCTGTAACCATAGATGAAGACCAAGGAACGCCTATCACTCCAAGTCCTGACCTCTGGTTTGCTAAGGAATATGAAGGAATTCAGTTCAGTTGAACAGAGAGCAAAACAAAAAGGAATTCAAATTTTGTGCTGAAAACCATTACAGTCACACTTATGCTTTACACCTTGTGACACTAATCGATTAGAGCAAGATTTCTCTACCTTTGTGAATGTGTGGATCCCCTTTTGGCTTATCTACTTGCATGTGATCTTGTGCCAGCAGCAAAGTAGTACCTCCAGGCCAGGAGCACAGGCTGCAGTCCCAGGGTGCGAACACTTCCTTCCCACTCCAGCACACTAGAATGGAGCAGTGAGCAAGAGATTCAGGACAGTGAGCAGGTAACAACCTAGTGTAAGCACTTACAGTTTGTGACTATGCTTGGATCTCACAGTCCTGCCCTGAACCAGGAAGCAGTGTTGCCAGCTCAGAGAAGATTGAGTTGATTCACACTGCTGTTGATGCTTCCATTGTTCTGACTTTCCTAGCTACAGGGAACAGCATCATGTAGATGGCAGTGATGGCTGAAATAAAGGAAACTTCACCAGGTGTAACATATCTTGGGGCAACAAACAGTCTGCAAGCGAAAGAAGCCTTGACTATGACCCTACTAGGACTTGTGTCCTCTGGCCAGCCTTGCCAGAATGCCTGACGTACAACTGGAGATGAGTGCAAGGGAAGTGACCCATTAGGAGAAGAATAAAGCTACATCATTCCTTAACTGACTGCATGTTTTATGCCACTTGCACATGCAGTCATCTGGAAAGTGGCAGCAGAAAGTTGTGTGATGGTAAACTTTAAAAACTGTCTTTCAGGTGAAACTGCCACCACAGCAGCAGTGGTTTATGCTGACATGTTAAATTTCACATGGAGAGAGAAGAGCTGCACCATAAGCTCTATTCAAAGGCAGCTGTAAGAAGCTGTCACCTCTTTGTCAGTTACCAGCTCTGATCTTACCCAGGTGACCTTAACATTCACTATCCTATCAAAAATAATACACATCTGACCGGGCAAGTTTGATCCCGTGACTGCCAAAGCTGGATTTTCCCTCCACACCTCCTGCCGCTAACAACCTCTGGGATGTAAAAAGCCTTTTCAATGGCTCAAAGAAGCCTTTTCAATACAGGAAAGAAAGAAAAAGGATTTCTCAAACTAAACATAGAAATCTTGCCTTGTGCTGAAATGTCTTTCATTTATATGTATTTTTTAACTACAGGGCCTTTAGCCCTCTAACAGACCCTTTCTAGACAGGTATCTCACCATCTCTCAAGCTCTATGTAGAGTCTCCACACATCATCTCTTTTAAGGCCTTAAACCTGACGTGTAGAGGAAATAAGACCAACCCCATTTCCAAAAGCACAGGGCAGCCCGTAGTACAAGATGAGGCAGAAAATGTGCTAGCAGCAGCCACTTTAGAGACCCATGGCACACACCTTATCATTCAGAGAAGAAAGATATATTCTGCTGGGATAATTAGGAGATTAAGTGAAAGAAATGCAGTCATGTTTCCCTGCTTGTTTAAAAGAGTGGAAGCTGGAGAGAGAATTTAATGTTGGTTTTCACTACAAGAGATAAAAAGTGACAGGGACATAATAAATATAACACCTTCTGCCTGGGTTGCCTGGGATACAGCATCTAGGAAAGATAGACAGAGTGGGTGAAGTACAAACCAGTCCCAATTCTCACAGCAATCACTGCCACCAGAATGCATTCACGTTGTGCCATTTTCCATCTTGTTATAATCTTTGTCGAAAGAATGAGGTTATTGGACAAGAAAGGCTTTTCCATATTGGCTTTAGAAGTATTGCTGCCATTTCCTTGATCTTTTCAATATTCCGTAATTGATCAGTTTGCCATCCCAATTTCCCCTTGTTTACAGCCTCTGTATCTTGTAGCTGACCAGGCAATTCAAGTAGATAAAGGACCATGGAAAAATCCCTGCCTTGTAGCACTCTGTTCTGCCAGAGTCATCAAAGATCGGGGTCACATCTTTCCGCTGGTATAAGTAGTTGTAACTTGAATTATGCCAGTTGGGTTTATTCTCTGCTGCAGGCCTTGAGTGAGCAAGGTCCATTCTGCAGCTTATTGAACAGGCCTACACAGAAATGCCAAAATAAACTGAAAGTTTCCATAAAAAGACACAGAATTACAATGCCTTGTTCTTTCTATGGCACTTCTGGTGGAATAAAAAATTCTAAATAGAGTCTGCCCCAAAAAATCACAAATAATGAATATTTTAATTCTTTAAAATAGTTCTCGAATTCAGCTTTGTCTGTACTGGAGATAGGACTCTGAACCTCTTGGTAATGCTGAGATCAGCCTTTTGCAAAGGCAAAAAATCCTAAACAACTTGTTAAAGTCTGCCATAACTTAATACTGCGTTTACATCAACTTCACTGGGTCTTTAGAGCACTGCTTTAACCTGCAATTTCATTTTTCTCTTGTAAAAGGGAAATAATGTTGTGGGGTTTTCTCCATCTCATTTACTTATATGAAGAATTTTTAGGACAGAGTTTACAAACTCTGGCATGCTTAACACTCAAAATAAGCAAGTAGTTTCAAAAGGTGCTTTGCCCCAGCACAGCCTGAAACCTCTACTCATTACCAGTGGTGGAAGTTATTAAAACAGACTGGCTAGCCAGAAGTATGGGTCAAAATTCACTGCAAGATAAAAAAAAGTATCTCCTTCTACAACAAGGAGGATGTAATGTATGGAAAACCTAGTCTCTGTTTGATTAGGGAAATAATAACCCTTTCACCTGCTGAAACAGAGCTCCTTTCAAGAACCAACACTGACAGAGCCTTTCTGGCAGCACGTGAACTGCACTGCACCTCCTGCTCAGTTGGGCCACTTCCTGTGGAGCCCGACAGTGATGTGAGCATCCTAGGGAGGCAGCTCTGCCCAAACATATTTGCAGTGAGAGGGTTCCTGGATGGTGCCTCAGCACCAAAACTGCCATCACAAGCCCCATGCACCTCTTTGGTAGTGAGAATGTCATTTGTGCTTAGAGAGCAAAAGATGCAGAAGCTGCCCTCAACATCCGATCTTCCAGCTGCCATTGCAGTTATCAGGCAGATTGCAAAGACTGCATGGAAATTTATAGCAAAATAATCAACTGGGGAGAGCAAAGTAAGACACTTACTGCATGGATTGCATCCATGGATATGGACCCAGCACAGTGAAGGTCAGCACAGAGCTGTTCTATAGAGGCTGATCATTTCTTTAACCTATAGAAAAGTGTTTTCTATTTGCAGTCCTACAACAGAGATTTAAAAGTGTTACACTGTGTAAACATGCAACATACTTTCCATCACATAGGATAAAGCATAAATGCTCAAAAAATTACAATATCTTTGAACTTCCAGATCAATCTGATTGAACTACATACATCATTTTAAATTTACAATACACTTCTTGACATCAAAGGAGGGGGAGGAAAAAAGGATAGTGTGCTTTTTTAATCAGGCTGATCAGAAGTACTGCTGTGACATTTCTTCTATGAAGTTTCAATAATTCAGTGATTTTTTTTTAAATTGCAGTATTTTGTATATTTTAATCTCTTGTTTTACTTGGCTGCCTTTGAATTTGTTTCTAGGGAGCTCTTGGTACTATTTTTTTGCTATTGGTTTGGCATTTTAGAATTTCAGTGTTCATACGAAACCTTAACTGGGAATAACTCACTTTCATATGAGTAAAATCAATTCATTTAAGTAAATTCAGCAAAGAATCACCCCAAAAAATCACTTCGTACTGATCTGATTTATTATGGACGTGTTTCTCTCCCTCTAGAGTTAACTTTGACATCCTTTAATTTACTCCTTAAGAGTTCATATACATTGAATAGAGCCATACAGCTTAGGACCGGTGCATAGACTTGCCAGAATAAAGCTTCTTTACTTGCACTGGTTTAGTGAGTGGGTAAGCCACTGGTTTAGAGGCACATGTTTAGCTCTTGTAGATCAGTTTAGCTGCCTTGATATCACAGCTGGATTAGGCTGCTTTTCATAGAATGGTTTGGGTTGGAAGGGACCTTAAAGATCATCCAAGTTCCAAGCCCCTGCCATGGGCAGGGACACCTTCCACCAGACTAGGTTGCTCACAGCTCCATCCAGCCTGGCCTTGAACACTTCCAGAGATGGGGCATCCACAGATCTCTGGGAAACCTGTTCCAGTGCCTCACCACCCACACAGTAAAATTTTTTTTTCCTAATATCCAATCTAAACCTACTCCCTTTTAGTTTTAATCCACTCCCTCTAGTCTTGTTATTACACGCTCTTGTAAAAAGTCCCTCTCTGTCTTACTTGTAGGCGCCCTTCATCAGTTAAGATTCAGTCCCTTGGTTTTCCTTTAATTTCCTAACAATTTTAGTAATATGCAAATTATGCTAGAATACTAAAGTAGCAGAGCCTCTTTTCTAACCCTGTGCAGCAGGCAGAGGTCACTAGGTAAGCTTTTTCTTCTTTGCTCTCTGAATTTTAATTGTGGTTATTTCACAGCCTGGCTCTAATTTCCAACACTAATTTATAATGAAATCCCTATTTTGCTTAGCTCCTGGCTTTATATTTCTTGCTTGCTGGGTTGCTCTGGATATTGTTAGCTTACTCCCTGCTGAGAAACTCCACATAATTGCAAAAAAAAATTTGCAGTGCCCTTCCCCAAAGGTTTTCCAGGTAGAGTTAGCTAGAATCAGATTTCTGCCCCACAACTCAGCACCGTTTCCTCTTTTTGACTCATCTCTGGTTAACACAGTGAAGAAACCAAATGCACAGACCTTAAAAATATGTAACTTGCAATAATCTAGGTCCTAATTACGAAAAGAGAGTTGACCAAGGTTGCTACTAGAGCAGCTTGTTGGAATAGTCACTAAAGGCAATGGAATATATGATGGCATCTAGAAAGAACATATGCTATGAGGTGCCCAGACATTTCCATACAATCCTCCCACCAAGAGTTCCCAATGCTTTGGTTCATTTAATAACAGGGAGGCTGGAATCAGATACCTGCCCCAGCTCAGTTCACTGTGGGTGCTAGGAACAGCCAAAATGCAGGCAGTGGTGTCCTTTCTGCAAACTGGGAACTATTTCTGCAAGCAAGTATCTCACAAGCTGGCTCTAAATCAAGGACATTTTAAACATCAGCCCTGCAAGCTTCACTTAATGCAGCAAGTACAAGCGCAGCCATCACAAAAAGATTTTTGTAACGGAAGCCAGACAGAAGCAGCAGTGACACTGCCTAACCAGGGATGAGATATCCCCGTCACCAGCCTCTGCAGTGTGACGGGGCTGGAAGGCAACTGGGAACACACTCAGCAGAGCACACAGCTGTCTCATATGTCACTTGTTCAGCTCTACCATTCCCTAGTTTTAAGTTAAATGGATCATTGCTAGAGCTCCAACCCACCAACCCTTGGTACTGTTAGCCAATGGAAATATTCCCACGAGTTAGGTCTAAGCAGTCTGGTCTGCAAGATCCCGCCTTTCACTCTAGTCCAGCACCACCATCGTCCTGTGTTTGATTTATTGTTAATATTCCTGTCAGCACCACAGGCCTTTGACACTCAAACCACATTACTCAATTCCACCTACCGCTGCCAATAACAAGCACTGAAGTTTCAGTTCCCAGCAGTTTGATATGTGAAGCTGAAGAATAGTTAGATTATCACCAGTTATGCAGACAGCACAGTTGACAGCCTTGCAATGATGTTTTCAGCTGTCAGTTATTGCAGCTACAGTGTGGAAACCACAAAAGGCGCATGCACTGAATATGCACTACGAAGACATCTATTTTGGAAGAGGCAAGCAGGCTTCTAGATAAATACATTTTATAATGTAATTGTGGCAACTCAAAATCATCATCATTATGTCTTGGCAGAGAGGTGGGTTTCCATGCAAATTAATTATAGTAAGCTTGACTCACATCAACACTAAAAGAGATGGTGGGCATGAGCATTTTCAGCACTGATTCTGTGTTGTAGAAAACTCTCATATGACAAATGCCTATAGTGCTACAGTTTACCTCTGCAGACAACAGTTGTAACTGAACTGCAATATCTGGTTGATTAAAAGAAATAAATCTTTTCCCACTTAAAATATTTGCTGATATAAAGGGAAATCACAATTACAGAAGTCAATATTTCAACCTATATGAACACATTTGCAGTTTCTCAAACCAAGAAATCCACATCAGTAATCTCTAAAAATTATGGCTTTATATGGTCAATCATTGTTGGGGTGGGTGAAGAGGAGGGGCTTAGGTTGGACACAGTTTACTCTGATTATTGTAATGAAAGAGCAACACAAAAATATTAAAAGACACACATCTGGACTGAAAAATTCTTTGAAAATAGCATCATAGTTTCTTTGAATCCTACCATTACGTAACAATGCACAGTTTGTTTGCAGATACTACAAAACAAATAAGGTAAACCCTCTCGCTAGTCACTGTTTCTGCATAACGCATGCTGATAGGCTCCTATTTGACTGAGCTGTCAAAAGTACCCACTACCATTTTCTTGTAATTTTTTCCATTGTTCCAATAAAACTTGGAGCAAACATGTAAATTTTAAGTGGCCAACAATAATAGTTCAAGGACAGCAAGCTTACTCTGGGCACTCTGCCCCCATTAAATTCTTCTACCATTGTTTAAAAAGCTGGCATGTATTTTATTTGAGTACCCACCAGGCTGAATGTGGGCTACTGTATTGCAACATAGCCAATGTTGGCATCTCTGGTCTCACTGAAGACATAAGCATAGATACTTGTCTTCCGTCCTGAAGAAACCCTGAACCATTTCAGCACAGACAGTAGAAATGCCAGATAGTTGCCAGTATCTGACAAATAATTTTGCTTCCTCTGCTACTAATCCTGCAACACAGACGATTTATCCTGAGTTAAGCATGAACAAACATTGGCACAAGCATCCAGAGGGACTGTGGGATTTTAATTCTTGGAAATACTCAAAACCTAACTGGACAAGATCAAGCAACCTGCTTTTATAGAACCTACTTTGAGCAGAGGGGCAGACCAGAAACCCAGAGACCACTTCCAAATTATATTATGTCCAGATTTGAGAAAGGTTTTGATCTCAAGAGGGCTCTCTGCTGCCACTTCTGGAACTGCTGGAGAATCAACAGTATCACAAATCATCCCCATTCCACAGTGAACAGTCCAAGACAGGTAGATAAACTGCCTATGCATTATTCTTCCTGATACATGTTTTCCCCCTCTGAGGAAGTGCTCTGATTTTATTCAAATACTCAGAAACATGTGTTAGAGGAAAGGCCCACAGCCAGTATTATCTCACTTGTGCTATTTGCTCACCACAGTGTGGATTTTACACCAGGACACTCAAGAAAGGTGAAGGTGAGTTTCCCAATCCTAATTTCCCACAAAACTAACAGAGAAAGAACAGGTATCTTCAATTTGGGGATGACTGCGTGCATTTCCTAGCAGCTGCAATGAGGGTTTTTGCAAGAACAAACTGTGCTTTAGGCAGCATTTCAGCTATTATTCAAAGATTTTTTTAATGTGGTGATCAGAAAAAAGCCTACTAGATTTATCACATGAGAAAAAGGGAGCTTGGGGCACAGTGGCTGAGTAATATAGACCAATGCTTGGAATTCTGTGTGTTGTACTAATGGCTCTGCCACCCACAGCATTTTAACCAGCAGGCCCTGGGTTTGTGGTGCTACTCATGAGACTTCAGCAGCAGCGCACACGGTTGGAGATTTGCACAGTGGGGACTCATCTCTTAAAAAACAGAAATAAACCAGGCAATGGCAGTGAGAATGTTGCCATTGATATGGAAAGTAGCACAACATGAAGAGCAAACATGCTAATAGCACAGGGAGACAGGTGTGCAGCATAAAGAATAAAAATAGTGCAGCCCTCTGTTGAGCAACTTGTATTCAAGATTTATTGATTCTATCTTCCACCAAATGAGAAATAAGTGAAGCAAATCAAAGCATAAGCTAAACGGAGCAGAACAACATGAAACCTGTGCAGGATGAGCAGCTCAGTGCCCACTGCCTGAGGCAATCTGCTGCTGAAGGATAAGGTGCCAGTGCTAATCAGATGATCAGTTCCCCTTCCCATTAGGCATTCTGCTAACTCAACAGATAAGCCTTCACTCTCCTATGGTTCCTCTAGGAATGCCAGCTTAACTTGGGAGGCAGCCCTGCTTCCCTTCTGAGCTACATTTCAATATTCTTGTTATTCCTCGATCTCAAGCACAGTCCTGAGATGCTGACACCACCACCAGCCCCCACCTCCTGGTACTAAGCACTGCACTGCCAGCCTTCCAAATGCTGCCAAATGTTCTTGCCCTTTTAATAAAAAATATGTGGTCCTGCAGAGCATGGGCTGCCAAAAGACTGTGTGCCGATTCCTGACCAGAGAGAAGACTAAGTTACAGAAGCGATGGTAGAGTATACAGTGGTGAGAAACGACCTACAATGACTTGACAGGATGAGAATCTTCCCTGAGCTCAGAGCCCCAAAAGCCTTCAAGTAGCTTTTTCTGGTCACATGCTCATATGCAGTTTTGTTTTATCCAGCACTAATGCACTAAAAAAAACCAAAACAAAACAAAACCCCCCAAAACCAAAACAACATCACAGCAGACTGTGGAAGAAGTACAATTGGAGACTGCATCAGTTTCAAGGCCTTGAAATTTCCCAGCTCATCTTATTCAAAAGTAAACACAACACTGCTTTCTGACAAGGAAAAGAGAGGAATGCTCTCTTTGGAACACCTCACTGGACCACAGAGCAGCAAAACACACAACAGATTTTACCGATATTCAGTATTGCCTGCTGAATGGCTGGGCTAGCTTAAAGGGCCCAATCCAAAGCTCTTGGAAGCCATTAGGCTTTGAATACATCCCAGTAATTGATAGGTAAAATAATGGTCAGGTGAGGGAAATGATATACAGAGTCAAAAAACCCTTCTGCATACTAAGTAGGATTGATTCATTCGTGTATGTGCTCAATCATCTGCTAACAATAAAACATAAATATGTGCTTATGTGTATATCCTCTGTTGAAGAAGATATATTCCAGAATGAGTAATGTTATTCAACTGCTGAGACAGGCATGTCACTCACCATGTCAGATATATCACACACAAGCTCTGACACATTTCCTGCTAAATGGGACAGATTAGCTATTATGCTGAACACATCAGCCCTTAACTGGCTGTACTCACAACTGGGTCAGACATGCAGTATGCTCAAAGTTACCACCTACTGATTCAGAGATAATTTAGTAAGCTGCAACCACACAGAGTGCCTTTCCCACCACAGTCCATAATAAGGTAAGCTTGATATAATGTGCCTGCCTGGAATCAAAGTCATTGCTGTGCAACAGCCATTAATGGAAAATGTATCACCTTTGAAAATTCAGCTTTCTGGGGACACACTAAGCATGTGACTGGGTGAAGTTACTGTCAGAAAATGTTACAGTGTGCAACAGCTACACAGGAATAGTAATTTTTCTTTTTTCTGCAAAGTTGATTATTACTCTTGAAATACAGGAGACACCAGCCAAACTGTTCAAATAACTGGAACCAGGTATTCAGCACTGTCAGAACAGAAGTGCTCTCTCTAGCATAAGAGACCCAGCATCAGTCTTTTGTATTAGCTCTCAGAGACATTTCTAAAAAATTTAGCAAGCAAGCAAATGAAAAAATTCCCCCCAGGACAAGCAGAGCTCAGATACTTGGTCACTGCTGATACCTATACTACAAGATAAGGTAGTTATTTATCCATGTATTTAAATACTTACTTTCTTAAAGCTCAGCACAGAATTCAGAAGGCACTGTAGTTCTTTAAGGAGCACGGATTTACCCACTGAATGAGATGGCCTGAGGTTGACTTATTGATGATATTAGCCTTTTGTAAGTGAGATAAGGGGGATTACTGAACATTAATCCACATTTACTTTTACACCCATGTCCCACAGTGCCAGTGTAAATACACTTTGGGAAGGAAGCAGAACGTAGGCAATGAACAAGCTGTCCTGCACTTGTGTTTCTCAGTTCTGCACAATTACAGACACTCGTGTTTTTCGGTGCCTACCTAATATAGATCAGCTAATGAAACATGTTTTCTTCCAAAGCCACTGGTTCAAATCAACAATTCCTGCCTTATAAGCAGGAAACAAGGGACCTTGCACTTTCTTACACGTTACTCTTACCCAGTTCAAATCATTCAAGAATCTGAGCTCTGGCAGTGCTTGCCAGATGATGTCCACCTGATCTATGTCAGTGCCCTTACCTTCTCATGGCATCAGGAACTGAACCTCCAGGACAGGGAACAGTGCTGGATTACAGATCAGACCTGTGTGAAGGACATGACAGGAACAGATGAGGTGGGGGACTAACCACAGGACTGCATACAGGTATTAGCTGTTTCTTCAAAGCTGTAATTTTGCAAATACCGACACAAGGAATAAAGGGCCTGTTCAGTGCCACAAAAAAGAATGGAAGTAGCCAAACCTGAATGCAGGAATATCTTCACCTTCAGACAGCTCTTCTTCTCCACAGGATTGCCCTAAGAAATGCTTTCCTCTCATTTGCAGGTTTGATAGCAACTCACCCTGCCCAGGCTTCAATATTCCCTAGTCCCTAGCCTACCTCTCGCCTCAGGGTCACTTTGTTTCACCTGGAGGTTCAGGCAACCACCTATAACTCCTTCTGAACTGTTAGCCCACCAGCCTCTCCCACATTGCAGCGAGTCACACATACTGTGGCTGTGGTTTTGTGAGAAGCAGGAGAGAGAACTGTTCCTTATAATCCCCTCAGATAGGAAGGAACAAAGCTGGAACAGCTGGGAATTGAGTCACAGTCCCCAGTACAATTAGGACATAGTTTCGCTTTTGCAAGTGTGGACCATACTCTATCTGCTGCGCATTAAGACAATATTGGTCACACTGAAAACTATCAAGGGTCTCAGTTAAAAGAAATGCTTAAAGAGGAAATATAAATCTATCAGTTTTCAGGAAGACACTCAAATATAGTTGCAAGTAGACTACAGCCCTTGCTAAAACTTTCAGTTGGAACGAGGGCTGTTCTAGGTTAAGACTGTACCACTGCTGTTGGACCTATTTATTCATCAACACTGGTTTCCAGAGGAGACCAACTCCAATGATCCCACCTCATCTCAGCAAAGATACCGTATTTCACACACAACACCACTTCTGCTACATCTCACTGTCTGCATCTCATCAATTAATGATGAACTAAGATGAATTAATCAAGTGAAAATAAAAAGGTACAAAAGGGCCAGATGTGGAAACTATCTATGCCAGTTGCTCCCTGAGAAAATCATGAGAACAGAGAGAGGTTAAGCCCTTCGGTGCTTCTGTTTATACAGCTGCTTAATAGGAGCTGAGCTCCATGAAAAATCTAATTCATGGTCTATGGTTTAATTTTGTCCATTCATTTCCTTTCAGTAAGTAATATCTCTTTTGTTATTTTAATTTAGTCTTTGGGGTTTAGTCTTTTACATTAGTTTTAATATTCACTCCACAGAAACAAACTGATATGTCAACTGCTAAGCACATGGGGTTCCAACTAGAGAGGCTTACAGCTGAGGTTTCTCTAAAACACAGAGCCCTGAACAGAGGCATAGCAAAAGCCACACAGGTGAAGGAAGGGAAAGAATATAAGAGATGATGACAGCATGCTTTTCTGGTGAGACCTAATATTACCAACACAAATAACACTTGCAACTGCTCCAAAAAAAAAGCAACTACACTTGGCTCCTCTTCCATTTGGATTCTTGAAGACTTTTTCCCTCCTAATAGCAGCACATTTAAAAACCTACCAAAAAGTTACATCATCTTTTAAGCACCTCTTCCTTCCCAGGATGGTGGTGCAGTGCAGAAAGGCCCAGTGCACCTCCAGCAGTTTTAGTACGAAATGGCAGTCTCTTTCCAGCAACATGGCTGCACAATCTGGAATCATGGAGACTGACATTTATTAACCCATTTGTAAGCCAACATCCAGAAGACCACCAAGTAAAGTTGCCCAACAAAAATTGCTGAGATACTGTTTACAGCGGCTTATAAATTCACAAGCATTTTGTCACCTGAAATTAATTATGTTGCATCAGGTATTTTCCTCACAATAAACACTACTAAAAAAGTCAGTAGGAGGAGGGAAAACTGTTTTAGTTTGCCTGCACTGAAACTTTGAGAAGAAGATCCACTACGATCTTGGTATGGGGTTTTTGCCTTTTTTTGAGTCTCTGTTGTCTAACATGCAAAAGCTTTTCTGAGATGGGGATTGTGCCTCCTTCCTGTGAGTTCTCTAGAATGCAAGAACAGATTCATATAGAAAGCTTTGCTATAGATGACCAGCAGGTAAATGAGAGAGATCCTTATTAAAATTGCAGTAACTAAATCTCTTCAAAAGGGACTCTCTGTCCTCTGTGTGAGATCTGGGTAAAACTGGTCAATAGACTCAGAATTTACTGAAGCACAGTCAGAGCAGGTATAAAAGGGACAGGCAGGTAGTAACTTCAGTAGCTTTACACTCTTAAGCAGAACCTCTCAGGCTTAGAAAGTCTCTGTTTTCTTTACTTGGTTGTAGCTCTTCATGTGCTGAAAGTTGAGGCTTTGCACTGCATGCAAAAATGGTCTATGTGACAAAGATGAGCTATGCTCCGAGTCAAAAAATCCACCAGAATTTCAGCAAGGTGCTAAAAGTTGAAATGAGATAGGAGAATTTATGAAGAAATCTAGACAGAGAGTAAGTTGCTCTGATTGGATAGGACAGCAGAAGGAGTCAGGGCTGGCTGGGCAGAGGCCACTGGCATCCAGAAATGCAGGATCTTATATGAAGTCAAATCTTGTATGAAACAAATCTTTGACAAAAAAGAATACTTAAATGTGATGCCTGGTGTTGTGGTTCTTCATACCAGCTAAGAACTTGTTCCATGGCTTTTGTTTCAGGGCAGGACACACTCAGTATTAATGATACGGTTTAGCTTAGTAAACCTGATGACACTGTGGATGTAAGATGGAATCAAAAGCTCTGTTTGTGAATGTTCATGAAAGCACAATTACAGGGAAGAGTCCTCTTCTTCAGTCCAATTCCCATATGCTTCACTGCAGCAGGTACAATTTTTCAGTAGAGGATAAAATCCAGCTATTTCTTACTGTGGTCTGTTGTGTCACACAGTAAAATTGCCGGCCATGCAGAAAACATGACAGCAGGTTGTATTTCAGACTGAAGTCTAAAGTTTTATTTCAGATCACAAAGTCTTCTCTTACTGTAATGGGTTACTTCTTGTTACTGTAGGTCTGTTCATGTGTCTCACTGTGTTCAGCACAATAAACAACATCTGTAGCTATTCACTGGGCAATCTCTGGAGACAAATGGTTTTGATAGTTGCATTTAAAAGTGGGCAATAATAGATTTTATGATAAGATGGTAATCAGAAAAAAGCTTTGGGAACAACCTTTACTCAAAGTTCTGCACAGTGAAGTATTTTAACCAGTCTTTTGAAAAAAAAATTAGCTTTTGCTTGCCTGAGCATTTAGGGGCCACTAGAATATTCCCCCATACAAGCTGGCCAAAGCTGCATTTATGAAGCAGTCAGGACTTGCAGAAGCCACGTTCTTAATCTAAACCAAGTTTACATCAAATAAGGTTACCCAGCTCAATCTGTGACATGTGAGCCACCCTGACATAGCCTCAGCCTTACTTGGTTGCTGCATCCCACACTGCCAGAGGCAGTTTGGCTGCTTTGGCAGGATCAGGTGCACAGAGTATGACCCATCTCTGAATCACCAATAAAAGCAACATCCAGAGATACCACTGCAGTGTTCAGCTGGCTAACAGCTGCCCTCTTTCCTCTTCCTGGTCACAAGCCCCATTTCTCCTGCCTGCAGAATCATTCAGCACCATCTACCTTTTTCCATCCCTTTTTGTCAAAATAGTTGGAGAAGAAATCTTCAGAGATGAAGACAGTGAAAAAAGGAATAGCCCAGGTGCCACCACCTCTTTCAGCACCAGTCAACTCACTAATTGTGGGTCAACTTTCATGGTCCTAAGGGTAGAAATCTCCATAATCTTCTGACTTCAGAATTTGGCTATAAATTTTTACACTTTCTCAGGTACATAAGACTTTCTTTTCTTCATGTCTAGAAGACGCAAATGATGCTGACAGTTCTGCATCTTCCTAAAGAGTTGGCACATGCCCTATTACCAACATGAGAAATCTGCCTCAATCCCAAATACAAAATTGTTGGCACTCCCACACAGTCCAAGCAGCAGTGCCTGTGAACATTTTGCTCAGTTTTTTTCAGAGCCACACCATATATATTAGGAATGAACTGTAGGTCAAATAGTCAGGCAATTCACTTGCTAGCTTAGCAGCTTGAGGCTCTGCCTCAGGGCCTTTCACACCAGCAGCTATTAACTACAAAGGAATGTCACCTGTGCTGGTCATTATTGTTAATTATGGAATTTCTCTATTCACACATCCCCATACTAAAAGCTTTTACTACCAGGCTCCTTCACAAAGTACTTACTAAAAACCAGACAGCTACACTTTATCCACACTGTGTCCAGTAGCACAGACCAGGCAAAGGGCTAAAGCCCTGCTTCAGTACTGTCTTGCTCCCTTATTCGCAGGGTTACCTGGGAATCCGGCTGCTCACAGTCTTGATGTATATAGAGCCAGAACTATTCACTCATGCCCAGGCAGATGAGATCTTAGTATCTGGTTAAGAAAACACAAGATGGATGGCATTTATGGATTCATCAAGAGTTTTCCTCAAAGGGCAAGGACAATTTGAAAAGACAGGAAAAGTGACAGTAAATCTACAATGTTCAGAAAAAGCTACCTACATCTCGTGGACGAAGGTTTTCTATTGCATGTGATCTGTGAGCTGCTTGATGTGCTGTGCTTGTGCTGTCTTACAGCACAAGCAGACAAGGGTTGAAGCAAAAAAGGGGATGTAGAGCACTTTCCAGAACAAAGACATGAAAGGTGAAAATGACTACAGTGTAGCAGAGAGTCTTGATGCCTACAACTACAACCATCACAATAATGTGATACTTGTTCATATTTCGCAGGTTTCTATTAAACCAGTAAGGCCTAAGAGACCATCTCCTGCCCTTATCTAAAGACAGTTTTAACTCACAGCTTTAAGCTCACCCAGGTGGAAGATCTTTAAAGCTCTTCTCACTCCTGTGCCATTTCTTCACAATACTCCTACAGAAGAGGAATAAGCTAAGTGCTGCTACTCAGCAACATCTGCATATGTCATAATGCAAAAAATATCTTCCGTCAGGAATTGCTGCAAGATGCAACTACCCTTGCAGATGGTTATCCCTAATTACCCCTGGAGGATACACTCACTAACTCTTAGGTATCAGTCAGCAATTCAAATCCAGAGTCTTTATTTCATCAAAACTTGATTTGGCCTGCAATCTGTAGTTTCTTTAGCAAAAACATTCAGGAAACATCTCCCTTCATAAATCCAGTCTAAAAGGTCCCTGGGAGGTAATATGATTGCAGACTGTAGCAAATAATTTCTAATAATTTATGTCTATTATGACAAACGGTTATAAAAGCCAAGGAGTTATCCTGAAAACTATCTGAAATGTGAGTTCAGTGTGCCTTTCACTTCTTGAAAGTTTTATATTCTCTATTACTGTAGCATTGGACTACAACAGGCTAAATAAAGCTTCCTCTTGCTTGTCCAAACTGAAATATAAAATAACACCAGGGAAATAAGCATTTCTCTTCTACACAGCAGCACATACAGAATTTTTTCACTGAAACAAGAACTATAGCAGTCAAGCCTCTGGGTCATTCTTCTCTCTGTGAAAAAACTAGTTAAAAGTATATGTTAATGTTCCCTGCCAATTTTTCATTTCTTAGCCACTTCTTTTCAGGGCTTTCATTACATTCCCCCTTCCATGTAGTTTTAAAAGATTTCCTTGTTTGACAATTTTGCTGAAGGCAGTCATGTTACTTGCCTTCTCCTGAGCTCAATATACAACAGCAGAAGTGGTACACTGT
>JAOXXN010000471.1:17499882-17528023 GCA_026770055.1 Myrmophylax atrothorax | reverse complement strand
GGAGTTGTCTGTTGTTTTAGTCTTGGGGGTTTTTTCAGAGTGTTTGAAATGTTAACTGTACTCTGTAGAAAAAAAATAGAAATTCCCTGCTCCTTTTTTCTTTTCTTCCAAGGTACTAATATATGTCACAAAGAAAAACCCCTGTGCTCTTGTGCTGTATAGCCTTGCCCAAAGTAGGTTCAGCACAGATGAGGATCTTTCAGGACAATCATAGAATCAATCTTTTTACTAATATTAAGGACTATTGCATACATTGGTTCTTCTTTGACTACCTCTGTTTTTAACTTCTGTCTTGAGACTTCTAGTCCATCCTCTAAAGGAAAACAGAATTAGAAATTTACCTTTCTGGTCTCCAGTCATCCTCGTTCCTTCCCTTTCTTCCCCAGTTTGCAACCATTGACAAATTTGCCACATGTTTGACCTGATGGTACAGGTTCCAGAGATGCTACATTTTTATAGATATTATTAGGGTGTAGTCACCAAGGAGAGAGAGCACAAGACAGACATCATTACCCTCTTTGTTTAAGGAAGTGACTGCAGCAGAAGCTCACCTCAATAAGACAGGGAAGTAGCCGGGCTAGGGGATTTTTATTTTTATTCAGAGAATCATGTAGGTCAATGCTCACTAATGATGACAAAATACAAATGGAATTATAAGATGGCTGTGTAGAGCATGTGGCTGCAGCACACTCAAGTTACTCAACTCTTCTGCTGACTTTTCCTAACTCTCTGCCATACCTTTAGTACTGCCACAGTTTGGAAAGCTGTCATATCAATTTTTATGAAGAGATGTTGGAACTGGTCTGTTACTGAAATTGGTGTATAATAGAGTATTTTTTTTTACAGATTGACTTTTTTTAGGCAGCAACTTTTGAAGTTGGTTAAACTAACAGGAATTTATCAGATGAATGTTAACCAATTGGAAGGTGGGTGGGTGGCTGGGTGTCTTACATTTCACGCTTTTTAGTGGACTGCAGCCTGGTATTACTCCATCAAAGATCTTGAGGAGATTGCCAAATTTTAAATATACTAATAGTACTGTTAAATTTACCATGGCTTTTTCATTTTTTGCAAATCTTTTAGAAAGATCTATAAGCTCTGAAGCAAGAATCTGTGGGAGAAGTGGTAGTTATTCGTTTTCATTCTGAGGTGTTGATTCACAATTAAATATTATCTGTCTTACCCAACACTATGAGAAGACAATTTTCATTATAAAAGATATGAACTGATTTCTTAGGCTGCACAAGCTTATAAACACATTCTTATGACCCATCTCTGAGGTGGGGGAATGTCCTAGTTCAGCAGATGGGACCAGTTATCACTGTATGTGGGTGATCAAAGTCATGTATTCTACCCCCTCTATTCATTCCCAAGAACAATGGACCATTTGCAGCAGCTGCCCCAGAGAGTCGTTATCACCCAGCCTGAGGAGGTGTGGCTGCAAATGGGCCATCAACGCTCCAACAGTACTCCATGACTCACAAAGTTAAGCACCCATTGTGTGAGTCTCCGCCCTGGGGGAGGGACTGGGTGCTCCCTGAGGGAACATAAGCAGGGGCTGAGAAGACCTCGGGAACCACTTGTGGGATCCAGCAGAGCAGCAGGACCTCAACAGGAGGAGATCATCACTTTCAACCAGCTTGCAGCCACCCCTCTTGACCAGACTGGGACCATCATTTGCACCAACAGGTTTCTCACTCCTCTCTATTTTGGGACTTGGGGGAACCACGTGGGGTTTGTACCCCAGGGTGGTGGGGCATACTGGTTTCTTTGTGGATTAAAACCAATTTCTCCTTGTGTTATTGTATTTATTGTAATATTGTTATTAAAATTGTGACTCTGACTTATAATCTCTTTTGTGTAGAGTTCTTTTCTCCTGCCGGTTTACCTCTAAACCAGCACACTATGATATTATTCCCTTTTCTCTGTGTTATGAAAAAATAGCAGAAGAAAATAAGAAACTGTACTGGTTTTGCACCTATTCAGACTTTTTCCCCTCAAAAAATCTAAGCATTCATGAAGGAGGAGAGAGAACCCTAGGCAAAACAAATCAGTAAAGCTACCCAGAGACACTTAGACCATTCTATACCTTTGTTCTTTCTCACTCTCTGGTAAACTGAATTTATAAATTGAAGGCAGAAAAGTAATCAATGCTTTCTAAAGCCATTATTGGAAACACCTAATGATAAACAACTCTGTTAGCAAAAAACCATGAAGTCTTAACACTGTAGCCTTCTGCAATGCTGGCTTTGCTGTCCCTCATCAATAGAGAGTTAGTTTATGACAATTTAAAAAAAGATTACAGTGTTGGTCGTTAAGAATCAAAAAAGGAGGTAGAACTGGTAGAAAAAATAAGGCTGGGGAGCTAAAGAGAAATAATAATTTTAAGCAGCCTGAACAGAGCCTTTTATTTTCCAAATGAGACTTTTGCCTATTAAGCATGACTTTAAATAGCACATCCTTGCCATCCCAATATAAAACATCTGAACTCCTAAAAAGATGTTTCCAATAGAGAGCTTTATTTAGCAAAGGGCCTGATCCAAAGCCACTTTATGTAAGGGAATTTTCCTGCTGAATGGAACAAATGAAGCCATGAAACAAGGACAACTACTAAAAGTAGACAGAAAACTAAGAGGAGATATAACAACAGTAATCAAGTACATAAAAGGTTGCAGGAAAAAGGAAGGTAGCAATCTATTCTCCACTTCCAGGGCAGACAAGATGAAAATAACATACTTACCTTACAAGAAGAAACACTTGAATTTCACAAGAACCCCCACCTTGTTAACACTAAAGCACTGGACTTGGCTACAGCATGAAGCAGTTGTCTCTTTCTTTTATCTTCAGAACAGCTGCCAGATAACTGAGGAGTGGCTGAGACACCTCTGGCTCTACTTGGGCACTGAAAGTCCCTTACCTGCCCCTTTTTTTGGCAATTCTTCCATGCCCACTGTTTCGAATTGCAGCAGTTGATGACAGGATGAGAAACCCCAGATCTTTCCAAGGTCACCAGTACCTAAACCCCCTCTGTTTCACAAGGAAAGTTATGGGTGGTAACAATGCAGTTATTAGCATTAATCTTATCCTGGAGTCTAGGAGGATGATAATCACTATGGAAAGAAGGAGCTACAGGAATCTACAGCTACTGGGAACAAGTAGTAAAATCTCCACAGACCTCCTGTTTCCAACCTGAGAAGCACTCCTCCTGGTGTAGAATACATGCCCCCAGTTGAAGTTCTTCAATCAGCCAGCAGCCAAACACTTAGGGTAAGGTGTAAGAATCAAGTATATTCATATACCTCAGACCTTTCAGAGACTACAGCCCTATTGCAGACTTTGTGTCAGGTTTACAAGTTGGCCAGAGATAAGAGTTAGTTGCCCCATCTTTTCTTGAAAGCACATGTGCCAGAAGACTTGAAGGGACTTCAAGTCTTTTGAGCTGTGTTGCACCAGATGGGAGAGAGGTACCTCTACAGAGGAACAACAAAAATCTGCTGGATGAGGCAGAACAAAGATGTGACAAAAAACCTCCCCTCAAAAATACTCTCAAGCTTTTGTCCTAGCCAATTCAACAGACCTTTCTTCAGTATAACTGAGTCTGGAGATAACTCTTACTTCTGAGTAAGAATTAAGTCTGGTGACAGAAACACAACCTTTCCTCTAGCTGTTCTTTCAGTGTGAGCAAAAACATTGAACAGTGCACTCCATGCCTGCTCTGGAGCTTCGGGGTATTCCCTTCCACTCTTGCCTATATCTCTATGGTCTGCCCATGCTCTTTTCCCTGAGATAAGCAGGGTCCTTGCCCCGCCCACAGCTCTCCCACTACACCCCTTACTCCATCTGGTAGATACACACATTACAGTAAAAGCTGTGGCCTTAAAATGGACATTTGCCTAACAGTAAATGAAGCACACAGCAACATATTCAACACTGCCAGGAGACTTAGAGGCCTAATAGTGACTGGAAATGAGACAATCTCTGCACAGTGCTGCTGCTGAAAACAGGACTTGAATCTCAGGTGGCACAGGTACCCTGGCATATCCTATTCCACATTTAAGCAAAAATAAGAGCTGATTCATAAAGAATATTTACGTCTGCATTTACAGTCCTATTTTCCATTTGGATGCCAAACATATATATTTGATAAAGAGTTGATAAAGAGTTAATCTGCCTGTTAATACATAGTAAATCAGTTGTTATGGAGTCCAGCCATTGTGCAGGTTGCTTGCAGCTTGGCTTGCAGCCGTCTACAGCACCTTCAGCTGATGAGCTAATAACCTCTGTAATACACACCATCCACTACTGGAGCCACCTATGCTTTCAATCTATCATTTATTGCATTTTCTAAACTATAGATAGACCCTTAATATAAAGAATGACCATTTTATGTTTGCTTGCCTGAATATATACGAGCACTCAGCCACATCATTAAAATAATTTTACTGCTAAGGCATACCTAATATTCCAAACAGATAGAGCAGAATTTAAATTAGGTGAAAAAAGAGATGGTGATTCCTTACAAAAAGGTTTGGAGATGTGACAGGAAAAAAGAAAATGGATTTGTACAATATAACAAGCCCATAAAAATATGAACTTTATGAAAAGTTTTCTGAGCTTTGACTGGATCTCAGTTCACTTTTAGTTTTAATTATGATTTTGCATTATCCTTGAAATTTCTGTGTTCTCCTGGCCCCAGGAGAAAAAATACTGAAATACTACCACTAACATACCAGGTGGTTTTAGGTCAATGCAAAAGCTTAAACAAAGGTTTCTACTACACAGGAAAGGACATGCTTGCTACAATCCTAAACTGCCTCAGATCAAGGAGAACTGGTAATTAAGGCAGCTGAAAGAAAAAGGTGAAGAAGAATGCTCTGTGTTAAAAATCCTATGCACATACATGCATGTACCTTTTATTTTTGTAAAGGCTCAGGTCCTGGAGTCATGGGATGAGAGAGGGAAACCTCCTTTGTTTTCTACAAATGGATTTCTTGTTTTGTAATTACAAAGAGAGGCCCAAATCCATGACTCAAAGGGAAATAAAAGTGGTTCAATGTCATCAGTGCTTTAAAATGGCTTTCCACAAACATGATGAATAAATGTTTGGCTGGGCAAACTTTGCAAACAGGCAGAGAGTCATAAGAACATGGGAGGGTGCTACTGCTCAGAGAAACAAAAGGTCCTATTTCTAGTCTCCCTTCACCTACCTTAACATAAATAGTCCTACAATGCAGCTAGAATGTTGCTCCTTGTCTATGGCAGTCTGACACTAGTGTGGTTTTATCTCAAATTTGTCCCTGGCAATAACGAACGGATTTTTGTCTTACCTGAAGGCTGGCCCATAAAATTCCTTTTGTTCAGTGGCAGGGTGGGGTGGTGGGCATCCAACTATCCTCTAGCAGAGAAAATGAAGCTCTTTTCTTTCACCTGTAAGAGTTTTGGTGGGAAACCAGTTCTGGCAATTTAGCCAATTTTCTTCTGTGACCCCCCCTTGCAGCTGGAGAAGTGCTGAGCCTGAAAAAAAGACAAAAGACATTATACTGAGAAGCTGAGAGACACAGGAGCTGACTTGGGAGCCCTTGGTGGGGGCTTGCACACCAAGTATGAGATGTGACAGTACCTTCCCTTTGCCCTTCAGTTTACCACCTGCTCTGCTGTGATGGAAGGATTCAATTCTATTGCAAAACACAAAGCTGTGAAACTTCAGAAATTAAATCCAGGCAATGTGATCCTCTTGCCTCCTTTTTCACAGAGCTGTCAAAATAATGATGTATTCATCGTGTTTTACTTGATGTGTGAAATTTCCAGCACACAGATATGAATCAAAGCATTCTGTGCTATTTATCCTTTCAAAAGGATTTCTTTTAATAGATGGAAACTATAATTTTAGAAGGTGGGTAGTGAAACTTCTCTTTACACTTGAGTGGACAGCTCAAGGTGATAAGGGAAGTGCTTGGGAAGCACAGAAAGCAAAAAATGGTTTCTGGCCAGTTACACCATTGCTGTTCCGTGTCTTGTCTGATTTAAGGGAGAAGAATCTGAAGTGGAAGAATGTGTGAGGATATGTGCATACAGTCATATATATCCAGCATTGCTTTCCTCTTGAACATGCATATTAATTGCAATGTCACAATTCAGCAGCAAATCTGTCCCATTATTGAATGTCTTTGCCTTAGATGTTTGTGGCACCATCAGCTCAGCTGTGCTGCCCAGCTTTACTGCAGGGAAGTAGCCACCTTGTTCAAGGCATGACTTTGGGCTACCTTCAATTCACAAGCACATATTAAGCAAAAAATTCAGCAGAATTGGTTCAGACAGACATGGTTAATAAAAAGATCCATTTCTGTTCCTCACAGACCTTTAAAGCACAGCTAAAACCAGTTAAGACTCGCTTTGTATGGGAATGTGTTTACTATTTCTTAATTTATTTATGCATCTAGTGCAGTCAGATTAGAGTGGGAAAATATCAGGCCATGCATACAAAATGCATGATGAATTACAAAGTTGGGCCAAAGTTCCCAGCTGGGTAAACTGGCACAGACACTTGGACTTTTTGGACTTTGATGGATTTATAGCCAGCTCAAGACCACGTCATATTGCCACAGAGATTGTACTCTGTGGAAGAGGTTTTTCTTTAGCATTTGCTCTGCTTCTAGAGCACATCACCATTGTCAGCCAGAGCTGGGACAGCATAAAGCTGGTGTAATTTAAACAGCATGTATTAGCATTGAAATGAAGATGGAGTGAACCAGCTTTTGCATACCACTCTACGGTGGATTTGTACCACGGAACTGAATCCCCATCAAACAGAAATGTACTCAAAACCTATAGGAATCAATCAAGAAACTGTTTTGTTAGGTGGTGGGGAGTGAACTTGGATCTTTTAAATGACTTCTATAGAATATGGACTTCAACAATGACTGAAAAGGGTATAACATAACTGACTTAAAATATCTGTCATGACTTTTCAACAAACAACTACTCATAAGTGTAAATATTTTTGCAAATGTTCAATTCTTTCCAACAATTTATTTGCTGTCCCACAAAAATCTTCTAACTCAGCTGCAGAAGATGCAACCCTTTTTCTCAAGATCTCAAGCCTCTCAAACAACCAATTACGTTGATTGAAAATTGGTTATTTCCTTCACCAATTTCCCACCAATCAGGATAACATCACTGCACAGGTTCCTAATCAGGATTCATTAGGGTGGATGTAAAAACTTCTGCAAGGTCTCCTTTTGAATTACTTCACGCTATCCTTTAGGATAAGAAACTTGACTTTTAAAAAATAAAACCAGCTCATAATAGCAAAATATATAGGAGTGATAAACAGAAAAAAATCTAATTGCACTTACAGGAACAGATACCTGAGGATAGAATTTTCTACAAAGCATCTATCTCTTAGGTGTAATTCTTTACAGAACAGCCCTGTAAAATGGAAAACCAAATAACTTCATAGGACTTCTCAGTCACATCACAGACTTTGAGAGAACTACATTCCACCTACAGAATTTTACACACAACAGAAACATAATCAGTTATTTACCCTAATAAACTGTGTTGGCTTCGTATTAATTTAAAGAGAACCTTAATGAATGCCACAAAAATCTTATGCATTTCCTCCCTGTCTTCAGAGACTTGAGTTTTCACAAAAAGAGTTTGCATAACATTTAACTTTAGACACAAGGGAAACTACTGAAATGGCTGTTCAGTTTATACCTGAATATATTGGTGCTCTTTCAAATGCCAATGCTAACGGCTATTTTTCTTTCATAAAAGATGGGGCAAATATCTTGACATGCTGCTGCAACTGGTTAGCAGCTCCCAGGCATGCCTACGGCAGCAGACCAAGCTAATTCTCTTCCTGTCATCAGACCCTGCAAAATTGGATGTCACATGCTGAAGCAAGTTATGGCATCTGCAGGGCATTTTACTACTGGAGATCATGTCTTGCAGCAATGTGACATGAGACACACTGGGAATTACCCCCAACTTGCACCTCTCATACTTTTCAGTTCCTGCTTTCTACACCTTCTAGTGTAGACTCTTTAGTGTATTCGTAAGCCTGTATCACCTTGAAATTTTTGGAGGTTTAGTTCTTCAAGTATTCCTTCTCTACCAAGACTGAGGTCCAGGCACTGAGTTTAGCAGTCTCCCCTTTTTTGGCTGCAAAAGACTTGATTGTTTTTCATTCTTTCACCTCTCTTTAAGACTATTCAAAACTAGACAGTAAACTTTGCCAGGACAGGAATTAATGATTCCTTCTAAACGGACACGGAGAAGATTCCTTATAATGAAGATTTCCTCAGTAGAAAATCGATTTCTTTATTAAGTAAACTGGCTATTTTAAAAATTTCTGTAGGCATGCTTTAATGATGAGCCATTTTGATTAATGCAGTGTATTTTCTGACAAGATATTCTCATAGTATTTGATACTGGTTTTGCTCTACACTTTCTATCTCTAGTCAAGCTGTTGCACTTTCTTTTTATTTTGTTTCTCAACTTTAATTAATTTGGCAATCTTTCCTTTTTGGTTTCTTAATGTGTCCCTTTCTTATGAAAGCTGATTAACAAAATGCAACTTATGAAGTTAAAGACATAATCTAAAAAGTAGATCACAGGTATGAAAAGCACCCAGACAAGTACATACACACTGACAGCAAATTAAAAAAAGATTAAAGAAGGTATTTATTATCCCTTGGATGACAGGTATTATAGTTAAATTACTGGCCTCTGATTATCAGTGAAAAGGCAGCTCATTTTAAACATATTTATCAGAGGATTCTTTCCTCAAAACTGAAAATCAAGGTGGATGTACTTTAGTGCAGGTACGTCAACACTAAACTATTTTCAGATTGACAGATATAATATAGCCACAGAGTCATCCCCTCCTTTGGTTGGCATGGCAAATTTTGAAAGGCTGAATTTCCCAGCTTTACAAGAAAAGAGAAACTGCGAGAGAGCAGAGGATAAAAAAAAAAAACAAACCAGGGAAAAACCCCTTCTCCAAATCCAACAATTCTCTCTCTCTGTGGAAAGAGTTTTATAATCATGCATTTCCTAACCATGTGAACACCTCCCCAGGAGTAAGGAGTGCATATGCTTTCTTTTTTTTTTTTTAGGTGGAACAGTTTGAGACTCAGATTGAGCACATGACCCCAAAACTGCCAGTTGACTCCTTCCACCCAGCACAGTCCCAAAGCCCTGCAGATTCACAGAAGCTATCACTGCTGATTAATAGGGACAATTTAGGCTAATAATGTTACTTCATTGCATTCATAAGAACTGAGTCATGGGGGTCTTTTTCATCTGCTTTTCATCTCTAAGAACATGAGAAATTTTACCACATTCAATGACTTAATAGATGATGTAGCTTAGAACTACATTGCACAACAGCACAGCACCCTGGAGATACGCTCACTTGTCATAATACATAAAGCTTCTTCCAAATCCATTGTGCATGGCTTTACACTGTTCACTGCAGACCTTGAAGGAAGAAAAGAGTCTTTTCTTGTCTCATTGCTCCCAGGATGACGTTTGAAAGCTGGCAAATGAAATATTGGAAAGGAGTCTCAGAGTTCTGTTATATGTTTGTTTTTCTCTAAGAAACAGAGTGGAAAATGGCTTCACAGAAAGTTACTTCACAGCAGAATTATGAATGCTATTTACAGAATACCCTAGGCATTAATATTTGACTTGTACAGGTATGTTTGCTAGAAAAAAAAATACACATCTCTTGTACAATATTAATCAATACAACATCCCAAGATATGAAGTTGCAGAGTCAGACACCTGTGTGAAATTAAAAGAAGCTCAGCTACTGACTTCAACTGCAAGGAGAAACAGATCTCTGACAGCCTGCCTGGCTAGCTCTGGTGCCTCAGCAGCATCAGGCACTCAAGTGGGCTTCAAACCATCTGTAAGCAGGCATGCCAATACTAAATACTCAAATATCTGTAAGTGTCTTTTTAGGGAAAAGAAATTAATGAAGATTTTTGTCCTTAGTGACTTGAGTTTTCATCGGTCTTGATTTTCTGGCCACATCATTAGAAAATTAAAAAAAACCCAAACCAACCCATTTTTAAGAAGATCATTTTTTTGAAGTGCCATAAAAGGAACAGCTCTTTCTAATGTTTGCCCACATGTCAAGTACACAAAATGGGAGGTGTTTGCTCTGTTTTTTTTGCTTTTATTACTATATATATACCTAAATGAAAATACCCTATCCAGCATCAGCCTAAAACTTTTGACTGCTGTTACTGCCATAAGAAATCTCCTTCCATATGGCTTATGAGTGAATGATATACATAGATTTAACCTTTATATATGGTACCACAAAAGCTGAGTGGCATTTTCATTTTATATCTGTGGAAATATGACAAGACAGGCTCAAGCTAGTCTACATGTTTTCTAAGTGTACGTAACTTGGGCATCTCCAGGATGCAAAATTCCACTTATCTTTAGGATTTCTGAGAGCATCTCATGTGAATCACCAGGTCAATCCTGCACTTCTTTCCTCTGTGAATGAAACCACTAACAGTACTAGTTAGGAACAGAGAAGGCAATTAATGTTATTCAGGTAATGTTTTCTCCTGAACATTGTTTCACTTTTCAATGCTCAACTCACATTCTCTGCTTTTTCATGTTTTCCCTTTCTTTCATATATGGTGGATATTTGTGCGTAAGTTGTGATATTTTAAAAATATAAACTGAATTTTCCTTCCAACCCAGAAACCCATTTGTGGGACCACACTGACACTGATATCAGCAGGTGGAGGACTGGAATGCAGACAGCCACGTGAGCCAAACCTACAGGTGGTACTCAAGAATTTCAGGTGTCACACCCCTGCTTGGTGGCTGGCAGTATGACAACCCTCCTCATTGTCTCCTGGTTAATTAAAATCCCAAGATATGGGAGGAAGGACACAAGCAGGAAACCAACAGCACTGGTTTGTCCCATTGCACACTCAGCTCAGATCTCCCGTGGTCTCCAAGAAACCTCACCAGCTCCTGACTCTAGTATCTCTGAAAAATATGATATGCCTCATGGCTGTCAGCCAAGGGAAGATATTCAGAAAGCAGCCTGAAGGGTTGGCATGACTAATTCTGAAACAATGATGAGCAGCCCTCTGCTTTCCCCAGTCAAGGCAAAGACACTCACTTTGTTCAGGCCTTACACAATCTCACATTCTGTCACACATCCCAAAATGGGATGCCAGGCTTCTGCCTTTCTGACTCACTCCAGGTTGAGTCCAGATAACACCTTGACTTTCGGGTGCCAATTTGAGGTATTTTCATCCCCATGCATGTGTTACAGACCATCTACCAAACTAAGTTTCACCATCACTGTGTGCTTGTGAAAACTCCCTTATTTAGTTGTAGAACTTGTAACATGAAAAATGTTGTTATAAAATGTTACAACATACATAAAGAGTACTCATTTAAAAAGCAAAGCTATAACTGTAGTAACTCCTAATAGCTTGCATATTTTACTTGTATTTATTCAGACCTTGTAAGAAACCTGAGAAGCAAAACCTTTAAAAGTTTGATAAATACCTTCCCAAAAATCACTTAATTGGGGGAAAAATAAAAAAGCCTGTGCAGAAAACTTGAAGCTGGTAAACAGACCAGTGGGCTGCACAAAGGCATCACTATGCTGCAACTCCAGCACACTGTTACAACCTGCACCACAATTCCATGGGCATATTGATTTCCGCACACAGAAACAGATGCATGTACATGAGGTAAACATCAATGTCTAATACACAAAAACTGTACAAACACATGTGAACACATATCAACAAAAACACAGATGTTCCTTCTCATATTTTCCTTCTCTTGTATGTATTTTTAAAGAGAGCATTGGTATACGTGTACAGTGTGTATGACATGGTGACATTTGCTTCTAACAGCATAAGCCTTTTGTTCTCATTTTGCTTACCTGTCACTTCCTCTTAATCATGCAACTGATGCAGTTATAACCTAATACAACTAGAAGGCACTGCCAAATGTTTAATAATTTGCAGTCTTCTCTTCCTTCACTGCAGTCTTGGAGTGCAAGTGGCACAGAAGAAGCATGCTTGAACTCTCTTGACCTGGACAGCTGCTTGAATAATGGCTCAAAAATTAACACCAACTAAAAAAAAGTGTTGAAGGCAAACTTTTGGCATGTGTCCTTCTTTGTTCCTTTGCAGATTTCAAGTGTCTTCTTAAGAAAATTAATATAAATAGACTGAAATGTAAAGACCAGAAACAAAGCACAAAATTGAGTATAAACAAACTTCTTTCATACATTTCATTTGATGTTAAAATAATTTTGAGGGTTTGAAAAACATTCAGATAGAAATAAACACAGGTTAAAGTGGTTACTGTGTTGCCTTTACCTCTGGAGCATCAAAACATTGCCCAGTATGACTGAGGCAAGCAATAACAACACCAGCAATAGTGAACAAAAAATCCTACTCTCCTCTTTCATTCTGGCATTACTTCCACTTAATTCAGCCCAGAAATTTTTAAGCAGTTCAGTTCCTTCTGATAAAAATACAGTTCCCCAAAATATAAGTTTTACATTTTCCAAGTCTGAAATTCCACATAGGCCCCTAACTCTACACCTGAAAAATATCTGGAACGTTGTGTACCCCCAGTGCCAGTGACAACAGCTGTCCCATAAGCATCTAAGCATCTTGCAGACGACCTTCCCAGGTGAAATGCCAAACCTAATGCCACATTAGGGACATTCTAATCCTTTGAGCCTATCTGTGGATGACAAAGCACAGGGACTCCCCACACTTTTTTCCATGCTTTTTTTCCCCCCACAAATAATGAGGATAACAGGGACAAGTACAGATCCCACTTCCCATAGGAAACCTCACAAAAACTCCTTGGAGGGGTAGGCTGAGAGCACCCTTATATGCCAATCCACTACCTGTAGAAAGAGCTTGGGCACACAGTAGGAGCTGCCTCACAGATGATATGGTCCCACAGGAGAAAGAAACTATGGCCAGATGTCTAGACACGTAAGGACAGGTACAACAGAGCACATTTCACAAGAGTCTATTCACTTACAAATGTTATTAGGCATCTCAGTGGGTTTAAATACAATTTCAGTCCCTCATTCAAAGTTGGATGCCAATTTTTCTTTCCCCAAGCCAGCCAGACCTCTGCAGAGCAGGTAATCAGGCACATGGGACCATGCAGTCAGGGACCCTGCAGCAATGGAGGCTGCAGGGTTACTCTGGTCACCCGAGCTTGATAAAATTTCTTTTTCTTATGTCTACATGCCAGTGTGAGCATCTAGTAGAAGAATATCAATGTCCTGTTAAGGCCACATCTGAAACACCTTTTCAGGTCTGCTAAATGATGAAGAGCTGGAGGGGACACGGCTTACTCCAAAAAACCCAAAAGGTTAAAGGTGCCATTACAGCTGTCAGTCATGTCTACATGCAATTGCTGGTATCAATCTCCACTGAAAATTGGCTGCAGAGCAACACAGGCAACATTTCCAGCTGCAGAGAAACATAAACAACATTTTTAGCTGCAGTTGGCACTGTCAGCCCTGTCTGCTTTCCCTGCCCTCTGCTGTGCTTGCTGCGATGCCTTTAGGAAGGCAGACTGTACAACTGCATAAAGATAACTGCTTGTGTCACTTTATCAGCATTAAAATGTGTTCTAGGGAACTAATTACACTAACAGGAAAAGTAAACAGATAAAGGATTGATCAGACTTAAAAAAAAACCAAAACCCTCCTCAATCATCAGGCAATTTGAGAGGGATCAAACACAGCTACTGTCCTGTCATGAACCTTGGCAAAAATGGGATCAAAACACTGTTGAAAACCATTCCTTCCTTCTAAAGCAGAGTCTACCTCTTCCTTTACTTTCCACTATTCTTTTCTCCTCCTTTGCCATGCTCTCTTTTATGGCTCTTTACTTTTCAGTGCAAAAGACTTCCTGAGCTAAGCAGGAGGACAAGACACAGGTCCCACCAGACCAGACGCAAAGCCCAGACTATACTCACAAGACAGAGCAAGGGCAGTGCCAGAGTGCTGGTGACTGTAAGCTATGGGCTTGGACTTGGACCAGACATGCAGTGGGTCTCATACCAGCCAGTACTGAACTTTTATCTGGTCCCTCATGTTTCAAACAAATTTTGCTTCTTATGCTTATAGTGATTATTGAACTCTGAGCAAAACCTAATAAGTAGCTATATGGGTTCTCTATTAATAAATCTGACTTCCCCCCCCCACACACACACCTTGCTGCCTGAATGCAGGCATGGTTATAAATCACAGCAAAACATGCTATTAATCAAGGAGCAAGGATGTTCTACATGAAGAATGGCCATTCACAAGTAGAGTGGCCTCTTGTTTTATTGGTAGTGCTTCTTTGTAAAGAGGGCAGGTGAAAGGAGAAACTCACACTGGGTTCCTCCTTCAAATCCCAGCCCCAGGCTTTCCTAGTTTTCTCTTTCTAGCACAGAAATTAAGCATCCAGTAGTGCTTTTTCCACCACTGATGTATGTCACTGACCAGTAGCTATTGCATTTGATTAACGGTACAGGCATACAGTGATTTACACTCACCTGGAAGGTCCTTTTACATGGTCCTATTGACATAAGGGACTGTGATTTATTCAAAAGAAAAGCTGTAAGCAAAGTAATCTCTGAAACACAGAATTCTTTTCAACTTTTTGAATCCTTCCTATTTATGTGTGTGCATTGCATGTGACTTCAAACTTCATTGCAAGCACTTTACATTTTAAAACACGATTTAAGAAAAAAACAGTAGTTTTAGTTTATATCAGAACTCTCAAACTCCCAAGGCATTTTAATGGTAAAGCCATTCTCTGCAACTTACTTTATATCACTGTCTAAATTACACATTCCTATTCTGTTGTCAATTATTTCCTCCTTTGAAGATGAGTAAATGGCTTTGGTGATTTATTCCTGAAGGCATTTATAAAACATGCCCTGGTAATAAACAACAAAACCAGGTAGTTTCTGATGTCAGCTACTGGTCATACTCATGAAAGGCCCATGAATATGTTTTTTAATCTTTTTTATTCAGAAGTATTAAAAGCTATAATATTACTATTACTTTTACTTCATGGAATTATTTCTATAATATCCAATGTTTGGATGTGTGTCAAACAACTGGAAGTGGCACAGTCAATTTTCTGTTTCTTGATTGAACAAGCATTTCATACACAGTTTAAATATATACACATAGATGTAAAGTTATTTTTCATATTAATCCCTGCAACCGTCTCTGAAATACACTTTTTGTCTCCTCTCCTGACAGAGAAGCCAGAATATGTTCACATTATATATTTTCCTAGCATTTGCCTTTAAATCTTCCTGAGAAAATCTCATTAAAGCCATTTATTATGATGCAGTTCAATTTGCAAGAAATTTCATATTTAGTTGTGTATCTTTCTAAGAGTGGCCAAAAAATCTGAAGCCTTATAGGGATCTTTCTAAATAAACTCAGCGATAGTCTAATTCAATAAATGTTTTGGCCTGTAGTCATTTTTTCTGCAGATTCTCTTTGCCATTCAAAGATTATATTCAGAAAACTGTTAAAATATGACTGACATTTCAAAGAATCCTTAAAAATATATTCATCTATATTAACTGCATTAAGACAAGAAACGAGCTCACGGCAAGTGGCAAATTCACCATCCTCTACAACAAACAATTACAGGAGTGTGGAGTATATAGAGAAAATCACATACCCTACAGCAAAACAGGATATTAGATTTGCTTGGTTATATGTAAGCCATCAACTGGCTTATGGCTACACTACTTATGAGTTATGCTGTCTTTCAAGATACAACTCACATTTTGCTTAATGCCAAATGACACATTCAATCTAAATCAAGATATGGCAGAGAAAAATGCTGTCCCTAATAAGTGATTCAACTATCTAATATTTTTTGGGCTTCTTATTCCAAGTATGGGGAATTTAAATGCAGTTCAGAAGCTTTCATTTTGTACATCTAAGGTTTCTTTACTTACAGTATAGGAAAATCACACACTGTAAATCTCTCAAGGTGAACTATCAGCTCTGCAATAGCCAAGGGAAGGATTTATTTTTAAACCAGGGATGATTATTGCTGATTACTGTGCTACAACTATGGAAAAATGCTTAGGCATGTGCTCCTTTGGACCACTCTCATTGTATCTCCATCTATGTTCCCAGTCCACCAGAGTCAAGGCCTCAAGCAATGTTCTCACCACTCCATCTAAAGAAGGACACAGGCTAGAAAACAGGGATATAAAAAATAATCAAGACTGCTTCATTTCAGAAGAGGCTTTACAGATAGCTGAGCCTGGAGGGAAGACAGCAGAGGGGTGTTTTAACAGAGGCCTGTAAGATCAAGAATGGAGGAAGATGAATATGAAGCTGGTTTTGTTTGCTGCTTTTGCTATCAATGAGATGGAAGCATCCATGGAAATGACAACACAAGTTCAAAAGAAACAAGAGGTACTCCTTCCATACAGCACAATGGACTATTATGCAAGCTGAAAAATAAGAGGATTAAAAAATGGATTAGCTGAATACCTGGAGTTCAAGTCTCTCAGGTAGTAGTAAATACATTGGCCTGCTTGCAACCCTTGATCTAGGCAGACCCTTAACTAGAGACTGCCAGAAGTTGGGAAGCTATCCAAGAGACGCGATGGGTCATTCACAACATGCTATGTTTGATAACTCCCTCCCTGAACATCTGCAAGGGGACCTTGCTGTAGGAACAGGACGGGGTGAGAAAGACTTTTGTACTCATCTGACTCAGCCACGCTCTACTCCTCAGCTGCTTGCAAAAACTCTGCTTCAAAGCTGGTTCCGCCACTGTTCAGAGTAACCACTGTTTTGGGCCTGTCAGAGTTGAAAAAGTGCCAGCTTTGTACTTCAGAGTAAAACAAAGGCATAAAAATTAATCTCCTGGAAGAATTAATAGGATTATTCAGCAAAATTCACATGGAGCAGGCTATGCTTAGACTCTGGCAAGATTATTTCAGGATTTTCTTGAAGTTTCAGCATTTTGTGTAGCACCAGGACACCCCAGTGAGTAACAGTGATGAGGAGTGACGAGTGGCCCGCTCGTTCTGCTTGCACCTTCACAGAGTGATTGCTCGGCTCTTACTGTGCATAATCTCAGGGAAAGCCTTTCAGAAAGCTCCCTGGCAATGGGAGAGGCAACACTACATAAAGTATTCCTCCATGGGCACCAGAGTCTCCAAATGAGATGGCATGCAGGGGGCGTTGCCTGCCCCTGTTCTGCAGCAGATCCAGTTTTTAGGTTTTGCTGTGCTCTCAATGTGCTCCACGTAGTCTTCTAGGGCTGGGGCATAAACTGAGATAGGCATTTCAACTCCTTACACAAGCCTTAAGTAGTTTCCATAGTAAAAATATTTCTGAATCTGCTCTAGGGAAGCAACTGGCCCGACTTCTCTGCAAACCATTCTCACACTGGTGGTTTTAGTTGTTCAACTAAACTAATTTAGTTATTGATGTCAGAAGTCCACTGAAGTACACCGCCTGTATGAGCCTGTGACAATAAACCTTTCAGGTGGACAACAGCTAAAGCCACAGCTCTGCCAAATCCAATCCAAAACATACTTCAAGAAAGGAATCTCTGGATGAAATTTGGTAATATTCAAGTGATGTGACAAAATTACCATAATACTCCCAATCAGCTTCAACTTATAGAAAGACAAAAAACCCAAAGAAATACAAGACCAAACATTTCCAGTTCTTTGCTGTCACTGGGGCTTGTCACAGTTACAGTTTCAATTCAAAGTAGACAATAGGCAGAAATCTTCCACGTCTCATCAAAGCTGAATCAAAAGCTATCCAGATTTTTTTTGTAACATTACAAATCTCATTCAAAGTTTTAAGCACCATGTGCCTATCAGCCATCTGCTAGTGTTGGATAGGATCAGTAGGAAAATAAATATTTTAGTATGAATTCAATTACTGGCTCTTTTTACCCACGCAAAATAAAATCTCTATAATACTATGAAATACAGTCAGTTGCAATGGGTAATGATCAAATTCTTGCACTTAAGGGACTGTGGCTCAATTCCATTATCTGCCAATCAGGGTACTAATCACAGAGCAAAGCGCCTGCTACTGAGTAGGAAGGAAACACAAATAAAGGAAAAACAACAAAAAAAAATCCCACAGTTCAAGAAAACAAAAAAAAAAAAGACAGAAAGAAAAAAGCAATTGCCTTTTAAGTGAAAACTATGCAAAGCAAGAGTGCAAAACTGGTAACAGCCCTAGAGCTGACAGCTTGCCTTAGAAGTGAAAGGAGATTCCAAACATTACCTTGAAGGAATAATACACGATTACAAATACATCAAAAGCACAATCTGCTGGGAAGGAGAGAACAAAGATAATCAAAAATACTCTGAGAAATGCATTTTCTAAAAGCAGCCATGAAATAAGTTCATTGGTAACCTATTCCAATATATCTAGCAGGCACTTAGTGGAGTACATTAGTGACAGAAACACATTCACAAAAGAATATAGGTAAGAAGAGGTCAAATCTTAAATCAGTGCCAGTACATTGACTTTGGAGGAACATCAGTGAGACTTATCATGGAACATCACTGATATTTATCATGATGGGTCTGGCCCAGAACAGCTCAGTAATAGTCTTCCGGGGAATCCTAAGTCCATAATAATGAAAAAGATCAAGTATTGCCTACAGAAAATTATTCAAGTACACAGGGCACACAGAGAAACCACCCACTGCATCAGCCCCATGCAGTGTTAACAGAAAGCACTGGCTCATGAAGATGGACTAAACACAAAACATCTACTCATGAGCATGTAACGTGTACAGGGATGCAACTCACACCGCTGGATTCTGTGTGGGAAATGACAGCTTCATACACATGCAGCAGCTTCCAATATTCTCCAGTGGCATTTTCCACAGAAGCTGTAAGTCTCTGTGCATTCACACTAAGCCTACGAACATAATGCTTCCTCCTTTTGGTTGCTTTTTGCAGATCTTTAGACAGGGTACAGATCTGCAAGGAGTTAACACCACAGGCAGAACATTGCCAATGTTACATATAGAGAAAATGGATGTGGACCAGCTACTTCCACCTCTGTACCCACAATGTCATCCTAGCAGTGCTACTTTCCACCAGAACTCAGCTTTCCCTACAGGCACCAAAGCAACTTGGAAGCACAGACTTGCTAACATATCCACTGTTCCCTCAGCTCTCTCTGTACTTCTTCCATGCAGGTCAGAAAGTCTCAGCTACTCACAATTTCACAAAAGTTGGTAGTTACCATATATTTTTTGTGACAAGAAAACTAAAAAGAAGACAGGATATCCATAACTGAGAGGTGCTTTTTCCTGAAAGCCACTCCTAAGTCCTGATGAAACAGCTATCGAGCAAATCTTGTGACAAAATTCATCTGTGTCACTTCTCTAATAAAAATACAACAGCTGCACAGTTCATTTTACAGCACAATTTATAAATCAACTGGAATGTTTCCTGCAGAGCTAATAGTGCCAGACACAACTTCTCCAAACTTTTCCAAGGGAAAGTGTAGCATCAGCACTATCCACTTGAGGAGAGGACCAAATAAGTTTGCCAATAAACCTGAACAAGCCAAATGGAAAATCCAGCAGCAGGCAAGACACTCAAGAAAGTGTTAGTCAAGTCAATGTACATGCTGGACTTAGTGGGAATCTGGGTCTAGTTCCTGGCTCTGCTGTGAACTTCCTTTATGACCTTGGCTAAGCTTCCTCAGAAAGCTGTCCTCTCAGTTGGTAATGAGACACTGAAATAGGAGGCTTAATGTCTGTTGTGACAATATCTTGCTTGCAAAGCAGGGAAGAAGAATGAGAAAATGTTTTCTGCATAGAGTATCCAACTGTACCATGAACTATCCCTTGCCTAGCAATGTGCAGCATAGAACACATGTTGATGCTTTGAAGCTGGTCATGGCCCACTGACTGTATTTTAATACAAATAATAATGAACAAAAACCATTTTTCAAAGAGTCTTTTTCTGGCCAAATGTAAAAATTACAAATGCCGTAGACAAAGTCACACTGTTTTTAAACATATCTATAAAATTACTTTGAAGTAGGAGAGAGAGGTTTATTATTTCAAAGTGGTACAGCCTTAAACACTGGGAAAATATTCCCCATATTTCACCCCATTCTCTAACAATGGCAATGAATGTCATAAATCGCATTTTAAATCTAGTGGTATGTACACATAAAAGTGTTACATTTATTCTGAGACCACAAAAGATTACTCTGAACGAGTCTCAGGCTAAATATATTTATATGCAGTGATAAAGCCTTGTTCCACATTAAAATCACACAGACAGCTTATGAATTCAGGGTTTCACCAATGTAAATAAAAGAAAGTCCTGTTATTATAAAAATGGAATTTAAAATAGAGCAATGATGGAATAAAACTTTGAGGTAAATTAAAGACTCGATAAAAGTCTCCCATCTTCAATGAAAGGTACAGTGACAGAAGTGAGATTGTAAATCACTTCATGTGGCTATATTTTGTAAGAAACTTTTTAAATGAATTATCCTTTGAGAGTCACAGTCAAGCACACATACATAAGAAAAGATTATATTAAAGAGGAAGGTAACAAGGTGTTGCTTTTCAGTATTTCTACTCATGGTTTTGCCTGTGTGATTCCCACTAAACAAAAGAACCACTCTCTTCAGATCTCTTTCAGCTCTGAAAGGTGCTGGTGTGATCCTAACAAGCTCAACTGACAATGGCAGTCTGCCAAGGATACTTGGCCAGCAACATAGCCCATGGTGAGGAGGGCTGCGGGATCTCAGCAGGCTGCCCTTCTCCTTCTCCCTTAGCCCATCCTGTAAGCCCTGAAATACATGGAAGAGAAAATCACACCAAGTCACACTGGCACAGAGGCTGAAGCATTGCCAAGCAGTCCCTGGATGCAGCTTCAAGCTCCAGCCCTTCCCCGCACCAGTTCTTTGCTGCCCCACATGCCACACCAATGTATTTAAACTTTCAGTGCTCTGACCCAGCCCCTACACATGTCAATAGCTCCATCTTCCCTGATAATGACTCTTACCTACTCCATTGCTGGGTCTCCTCAGCTGGCCACTGCAGCTATCCCAGCATACTCAGTTACTTTCCTTTCCTTCCCTTTTCTCCACCGCTCATCTTTCAGCTCTATTTCTTCATTTCTGCCCTACCCAGCCTCATGATCTGGGCTGCTCTTCTAGCTCCTTCTTCAGTTGTGATAATACAAGGTTTTCAGACTCCAGCTCTCCTTTATTTGACTCTCAGTAGAAATCCTACACCCTGTCACTCCTGCTGGAAAAGTATAAGTTCCATAGACTCACAGGACAGAAAAGGTCATAGTGCTCCTCAGAGCTTGGGCTAATCCATATCTGGTCTTTCCCAAGAAACTAATGTCTACATCCAGAGAAACTCTGAAAGAAACTCTCTGCTCCCAAACAAGCTATTTACTTCTTTTGCACTTTGCGAAGGGAAGAAAGGGCAAAATAGAAAACAGATTTCATCTGGAAAATAAAAGAGTTAAAGATTACAGAGTGGCAGGTATCCCAGTGGCTAATTCATTAATGCTCCTGAGGTGCCCTTGTTCCAGGTGAATTCCTAAGCTACAATTTGTTTGGCCTAGAGCTTTTTTGCCTTCAACTAGACTTTAATAATTTATAAAAACCAAAAGTCTAACAGGAAATAATGACTATAAGTCACCACTGGAAATCACAAGGCAACAGCTTGAACAAGGATCTCTTAAACCACATGTGCTGGTCCCAAACAAACATACTTTTTTGAGTAAAAAACCCTTCCTACTGAAAAAGGATATGAAACCAACATGCTTCTGGAAAAAAGGCCCTGAGCTGTCTGTGACACACAGGCCAGAACTGGCAGAAGGGAGCTGGGCTTTCTTTTCTGCAACCTGTGTAGCCACTACCTCAGCTCCAGGCTGAGGGATTCAGGCACCAGGGCTGAGCATCAGAAACATCTGCGAAAGAAGTCTGAAGAGACACATGAAGAACAGAGGAGAAACTAGAGAAAAAGTAGACAAGAAAAGTGGGTAGGAGAAAGACAACAAAAATGAAGACAAAGAACAGCAAGAACAATGCAAAAGGGGACAGATAAAGGGAAGGAGGAGAGGAGAAAGACAGAAAATCCATCTTGCCAGAAACAAACATTTCTTATCAGTTAGAGGAAAGTGGTACCTCTGAAAAATCCAATTTCGAATGTCAGAAGAGAAGTGATAGAGAAGGAATGAATCACCTACATAAAGGTACAAGTTCCTTAATGATTGAAAATCAACACCTGGAGGTACAGAAAGTCTGAAGGACATAGGGTTTTGAAATGAAGGTGGAGATAACTTTAGGAATGGGAAACCTCTCATCATTTGAGGTAAGGCGGTAAGTAGATTGAGCCGCCCTAAAGCTCTATCCACACTTCTTCAGGTTATCCAGCTGTAGTCTGACTGTCATTGATACTCACAGGTATTTTCGCATGCAAGAAAGAGATCAGTAATCTCAGACTAACACTAAGTGAAGCCCTATCTTGCAGGTTTAGAAAACCCAACATCCATTTCTCCTGTTGCATCAACAGGTACACCTACTTGGTGATGTCATATTCCAAGGGATCTGGAGTCACCCAGTAGCACTTGCTTAGACTTCCTCATGCTACAGGCATTGTACACTCGCATCAGTGTTCCTGTGAGCTCCACCAAGCATACACCCCTGCTTTTAGTTCATACCCTGCACATGGCCTCTGAAAGGAGAAAAACCTCACAATTAGGTTTTAAATCAGATCTTAAAAATGGTTCTTAAGCACTTCCCTAAGGCTAGGTTCCCTGATGATGAAGAAGGGACCATTTCAATATTTTCATGTTATTTCCTGTGCACAGAGAGTTGTAGCAATATAGAAAGTATACTGCTACCCAAAAAGGGCTGAATATTAACAAGGGGGAAAGAGAGAGACAGGTTAATAGCCACTGAAATCCTTTGTTACCTATATCCAATGTAGGGAATGCAGGCCTTCTCTGGTGAACCCTTTACGCAGAAAAATAACAGATATCAGAAAGTATCAGCAGAGAGAATCAGTAGCATGCAGTCACTGTACACAGATTCATCAAATAATCAATAGGACCTCAACACACTATTTATCCAATAATGGAGGTTTCTTTGTTTTCTTTAGGAGAAAGTAGTATAAGACTGCAATTTCATGTCTCATAATTGAATTTAGATGAGAAGAGGAAGGCATATTGAATGAATCGCCCTTTACAGAAACAATCTGCATGAACATTTTAAGATACTGAGTAACAGATACTTGGAAAACAGCTATATGGCTTCTCAACCAGCTGTAAGACCAAAATACAACCACAAAAGAAAGAGAATTTTTTTATACTTTCTGCCTATACTTCAAAACTTGTAACAGCAACAGTGTTGTTTGCTTTTTTTTCCCCTAAATTATTTTCCTTTGGAAATATAGCAAAACACCAGAAAAATCTGCATGTGGCAAAAATCCATGTCACCACAGCATAGATTGCTGAATGGCAGCAAACTGGCCGCCAGCCCTTCAGAATAAACGCATGCACCATCTGCAGGAGGCTGGAATATCTCTTCTGGCCTAATTTTTGGAAGATGCCTAAAAAAGGGACAGCACAACTTGGAAAAAACCCTTTGTCCTATCTATGGAATGGAATGAAAGATGAATGGGATTTTGCCTGTGGGGAAATTCTGTGCTCAGCAACACAAAATACTTTTGGCTGCTAGACAGACACCAGGAAGGCGATGTTACAAAGATGACAGCCAACTGTGCCCTTTAATTGCTAGGCCATCATGTAACATAATTTCACTATGTTATTTGAAGCATATACAAAACACAACCAACACAAAGTTTTTTAAGATACTGATGAAATAGCATTTGTTCCTTTCAAAGCTTCTTTAACAAGACAGCAATACTTCACACTGGGAAGGCTGCCACCATGGGATCATGGCTTTCTAGAAGTGTAAAATTCCCATTTCCGAAACTGAAGACCTGTCACACACCAGACTTGAAATTTCATGACAGTTTATCAATTTGGAGGTTTTTTCTTTTGTTCTGTTTTTAAGGAACAGAGTTGTATTTCCCTTACTGAATCCAACCTAAGAATTAAAATTATGCTTTGCACATAAGACCTGAGGTTCTGATTATTTTGAGTTTTGATGAAGAAAGCATATGCTTTTCTGTCAAGCTGATAGAGGTTCACTATTTTCAGGGATTTAAACTAGAAAGAACAAAACTACTAAAGCAAAACAAACCAAGTTACTCAAAAATGTGAAATGTTAGAACAAGCTTTTAAAAGCTGTCAGTATCTCCTTAGAAGTTTAAGGGAATTTAAACTGTGAGTTGTCACCAATTTGAATTAATGTCTCCCACTCAAAATGACCATTTACTTGCAATGGGACTAAAGCTCTGCAGTGGCACTGGATCAATTTACATCAGTGAGAACACTCACTCTTACTGTGTATGTAAGCAGCTACCATTCATAAAGTAGTGGAAATGCCCACATTTGAAATGAGACAGAAAGCAGGGGCTGCTCTCATGAAACACAGCCCCATCTAATACATTTGTTGTCCTATTTTTCAGTCTCCAAGCTTGCAAGCAAGTGACAGGAACCATGAAAATATGTCACAGATTACCAAGAGGGAATGTGCACTTTGCTGAGTGTTATGACACAACATACAGGTTGCTTTTAAAGGTGCAGTTTTAATATTAAATAAACTTATTTAAAAACACTTTCCATCACTGTCAGTAACTCATTGTTCAGTATCTATATACATTCTTGATACCTGAAGGACACAGTGGTGCTGATGGTTTACCGAGAACATCAGCCAGGTAAGGAATGCTTTATGCTACTATTAAAACATTGTTTTACAAATAGTTTCCAGTGTGAAGATCAGCATATTGGGTGAGTCAAAGGAAGCACTGGCAAAAGAATTTCCTTCAAGAGGATACCAAAATAGAGCATGTGCATTTACCTTCTAATACATATCCTTCCTACAGCACCAAATACAAGCAGCTGTACAGAATCAATGCTAATGAGATAAGACTGTTTCATCTTGACCCAACTCCCACAGAAATTTCTGTCACCCACACAGAATCAATGGGAACCAATCAGAGGCAAATATGGGGTTGTACCACCTTAGGATTGCACAGCTTGATGATTCCCAGGCCAATTAGCTGAAAACATAACTTCTACAAGTAGCTCTATGGCCTTAACAACAAAGTGATGCTCAGCTAAATTCCACAAAACTCTGCCTTGGTTTGGATGAGTGCTACAAAGGAACAAGATCTCCAAGCTCTTATTTGATGACGTATTGATACCAAGTAAGAGATCCAGAGAAAATTACTCAAACACAAGTCAAGGAAGGTCTCACTGACTTCGCCCTGCCACAGGACTCTGCACACCACAGCTGGGAGAAAAACTCCTGTGTTGGCATGGCCACTGTGGTAGAAGTTTTCCACTAGCATAAAAGCAAGTAGCAGAAAAGCTTGTAAGATGATCAGGGAAAAGACCACTTTGCTGCAGCAAGAGAATGAAATCCTCTGAACTTTCTAGTTCTGATGGTGCCTATAGCCCAAGATGTTAGTTCTCTAACAGTCCCTTGAACTTCTTACAAAGTCAAAAAAATTTGGCCCAAGAGCTAGTACTGCTGCTACTTTGCCAATAACAATAACTGTTTTCTAGTCCTGCTGTTTAGGTTTCCAGATTCCCCAATCGGAAAGTTGCTAAACAATACTCTGATCCCCAGAGAGTGCCTGAAGGAACTGATATTTGTACACTTAGAAGCAGAAAATTTCTCTTAATCCACTTTCTAAAGCTTTCTGAATACAAAAAATAAAAAAAAAATAAACAAATAAATGAAGGTCTGGAAATCAGTGACTGAGAAAAGCATTTTACCTCTAGCTAATCCAGTTTATAGAAAAGATGGTCACTTTGTGATATCAACTTCTTCCATGGATTTGTTACATTAGCCTTTTATTTTCTTCCACTTTGGAAGAGTGCAACTTCAGGCTACTGATAAAGTTTGTTTCCCTCTCTTCTCATTGACCGATCACTGTAGCAAATGCTTCTAATACTTTTAAAGATGCTCCTTGTCATAGCAAATGCTTTGTTCTACTGGGAAGTGAAAATATAACCTAGAGAGATGATTAAATCTTCTCTCTTCCTAGATAGCTTAAGGTACTACTTTACAGAGAGATACGCCAAGCAAGACATTAGTTTACCTTTCAGAGTAACTAAAGCAGCACTTATTTTACTGAAGGGTTCCAGAAAAGAACATATTTCTCTTAGGATGTCTGTGTCTTTTCTACTTTTATTATGGTACCTGAAATCATTTTAGGGTGCCACAAGCACAGGCCTGAGCATATGTAATTCCTGGGGATCAATTCAGAAGCTGTGACATGGGACAGAGTAACTGAGGTAGGTTTTGCTCTTGTATAAATTAGTTGTCCTAGGTTCCTTCAGTAGAGACCGGAGACACAAGCATTTCATCTAGTCCTAACTTGTGATGAACTGCCTCCTAGGAAGGATCTTTCTATTTTCTTTTTCTCTTTTTTTTTTGGCCCACAGAGGGTACACAGGGTTAGACAAAACACATACCTCACAGAGTTAATCTTAAATTACATAGGTCTTCATTTTGCAATCCAGTTTAGCCAAGAAAGAGCATTCCTGAGAGATGGAAACAAAGGTGAGTGGCACGAACCAGAGCAGCAACACACCTTTGTACACATAAAAAGGCTATGGCTGTTCCAAAAAGCATAGGCACATGAAGCCTATTCAAAATTCAGATAATTAACACACCAAACCTGCAGGAGATGAATTTCTTAATCCCTGGTAAGGCCAGTCTGCTTTTGAAATACTAAACAACTCTGTCAATCTCATCCAGCATCCTAGAGGTTGAGAAGCTCACTTCTCTGAAGACTAAAAGCATCTGCTTGGTTGCCAAACCCTGGGCATTCTATGGCACCCTCTGAAGCAGTGGGAGGTGCAAGCACTGCTGCCAGTGTGGCGTTACAGCAATGGAACTTCAAAAAGCTCTGCTTTCAGCAGACTCCTTTCTGGAGGGGTATACTAGCAGTATGTTAGCTGTAACCGGCCTTCAGTATTTCAGCTTCATCTGTAACATAGGGATAATAATGTCTACCCTCTGCTGGTTTAATCTGCAATTTTTTAGCTAGGTTTAAGAAGCAAAATTGCAAATGTTCCTTTTCCTACAATAGGAACAACTCTAAAGTAGAATACACATCTTGCTAATAACATTTTACAGACAATATTCAATGTGAATGTCAGGGACACTGAATATCAGGGAGCAAAAATATAAAAAACTCATCTTTACAGAGAGAGAAGGAAGTGGAGAGACATGAGATTAAAATCTGAGTCAGTTGGAATGACAGATACTGTTCAGAAAATGTCAATCATTTTCCTTGGGACATATTAAGCATGTAGAATTTTTCTACTCAAATAGGGTTGGTGGTTTTAGGGAGAAGAGACCTGTTTGCTTTCTGCAAATTAGGAGTTTTCTTCATCCTAGATTACATAAAAACTGAAAGAGTTTGCAGTTTTTGAGAACTGGAAGCCCAAAAGAGTTGCAAGAAATACACCTCCATAGCTTGATAGTTTTTCATCAACATTTTTGATTGGAGGCGGGGAAGCCATTAAATATCATTTTCAGAAATACATTGAACAACTTCATAAGGTGAACATTTGGGGAAATTATTGAAAATAAAAACTTGAAAGAAAAAAACTGAAACAGACCTTGGATGGACAACAGCCAGAGCCTAGATAAGAGAAATAACAGTGGGTTTGCAGGTCAAAGTGTTGGCCTGAATTTCCCATGTGCTTCTCAGTGACATATCTAGGAGAAGACAGAGTTAGAATGTGTTAATAAGGGTTTATATCTAAGCTGCTGACACCTGGGAAAAGGCATGCAATGGTCCACAAATCTGTGCAGGCTATTAGCTACAGACAGGGAGAAAGTCTTATCTATAAAAAAGAGCTTCAGCCTTATTCAAGAAAAAAGTAAACACCAAATACTACCCATAAACCCCCAAAAGTTTAAATAAGGAGAAAATATTTCAGTGTGGAG
>JAOXXN010000471.1:17485134-17499667 GCA_026770055.1 Myrmophylax atrothorax | reverse complement strand
AGGAGGGAACTTCTCTCTCTTGTTGATCATGACCGTGGCAGGACACTGCTGCTGTTCTGCAAGTTAGGCCTAGCACCACCTCACCGCTATGTTATCTACAGGAAAGCAAAATATTTCCTCTTAGTTTTCTCTCTGTTTGGGTCTGTCCCTTGGGAGGTTGAGTTCTCTTGGGTGATTTTGTAGCTGGAATAGTGAGATTTTGTGTTCGGAGAGGTTCAGTTTTTTCTTGGGTGGGAAGGAATTATTTGTTATATCTAACTTGTGTAGATGTGTGTTATACTGTAGTCTACTTTTAATTTCCCCTTTCTTATGTAAATATATAATTAGTTAAGTTTTGGAGGGTTTTTTCTCAGGGTGAGGAAGGAGCTTTATTGCTTTGGTTTATCCTTCACATTTCGCTAAGTATTTGCCAGTGAAAACAAAGCCCTGAATAGGTACTTACCATCACATTAATGGTTCTCCTGAACTCATTTTATCCACCTTTTCCAGACCTGAATGAATTCTGCCTTTCCCTTTTCCCCCCCTCACTTTCAAATGAGCCAAGTAAACCTGGATCTTTGTTGTTTTGAGGGTTTCAAACAGTCAGGCTCCCTAAGTCCCGTAGCTCTGGGATTCCCACAGCAACAGCTTCCACTGAAGTCTTCCCAGCTCCATGATCTGTTGCCCCCTATAAATGATTGTAGCATCAATGACTGGGGATGGAGGGGAAGAAAAAGTCTATTTTAGTCATGCTGAAGCATGAGAAATGCCAGAAACAATGTGTGTGTCAGTGGGAGACAGTTGGCAAATGGCTCGTAAAGACTAATGCACTTTGAGACCTTCTGTTGATTCCTGCAGATCCTCTCTCTCACTACACAGACAGAAATTATGTTTGTTGGGAATTTCACATATGGGACAGCCTATCTTTAATAACGCCCATAATTCCCTGTCAGAAGAGCAAATTCTCTTCATGCTTTTCTACACTCTGGTGGAAGTGTAGAAATAAGGATTTTCCCTTATATTTTTCCTTCTTGCTATACCACAGAGACAGCAAATCTTTTCCTTAGTGAGACCCAAGACTTGTTTCTAACACCTTTAGCCATGATAATAGTGTAGATTTGCTACAGCATAAAAAATGAAATTATTATAGGCCACATATAATTGGATGGCAGGAAGCTCCTGGGCCACAGACTAGGAATTTTCCATCCTTGCTGGTTTGTGAGGCAGCTGAGGACATGCTGTAATGGAAAAGGCTGTTTTGCTTCTAAAAAACATCAATAGAAAATGCAGCATTTGACGTCTTTGAGAACAGAGTAGTCTTCACTTGCCACTGCCAAGGAGTTTGCTCACTGTGGTTCAGTTGTTTAGCAGCTGCACAAACATTTTAAGTAAAATGTGTGGCATTATCTTCTCTTTTGAAAGTTGGCTTAATCTGATCAATAAATTATCACAGTGATAGTATCTTTTAAGATCTTATCCCAGATTCTCCAAAACTGTATGTGAATGCAGGTTGATGGCAGATACTGACACCTCTAGAAATGCTTTAGAAAGTCAGTGATCCTTCCATTTGAGTGGTAAATGCAATGAATTTCTGCTCAGAGAGTGCTAAGGAGCCTACAACATTAGGTAAATTGCTTGAGAAAGCTATAAATGATTTTTGGATGCACTGAAGAAGTGGCAAACTATGGAAGGAGAGATGTGTTTCTGTTGTGATGGCTCTGCAGCCAGCAGCCTGCTAGGCAGAAATTCTTACTATGCCAGGAAGGGAGCATCAGCGTCCTCCAGCTTGAGAGGTGCAAGGTTTTTTTGCCTCACTTCCACTGCCAGCAAATACCCAGCAGTACTTGCACTGCCTGCAAAAATTGCTGAAATGACATTTAGGGGGACTCAGGAAAATAGAAAGAGTTGAGGAAACAATCTGTTTCTTGAGCCTAGATAGTGGTAAAAGAAAAAGGGATCTCATAATTTCCCCCCCTCCCCAATGGATACACAAAAAGTCTCCAAGTCCCCTTGTCTGAGCCTCATTTATTTGTTCTTTGGTGCAGAGTAAATTGCATACTCTTCATGCAAGGCCACTGCACTAACTCATGCATCATCTCCTCTTGCTCTCAAGAGCAAAACATCAAAGCAATTTATGTACTTAGCCCCAAAACTACAGCCTAAATTTGATTTACCTTCTCTTCTGCCCACTGTTGATTCTGGATCTTTGCAGCCACACAAGGTAACACCTTGCCTGAAGCTTGTCCTATAGAAGCATCACAAAAAGCCATGAAGCACAAAGGAATACCCTAGTACTCCCATCTAGTACTGCTTTTACCCATTTCCTTCATCTCAGTTTAAGAAATTTCGTCTGAAGACAAGAGATTACAAACTCTTCGTGCCTGTGATACCCTTTTTGTGTATCGGTATGGCATCTAAAACCTCTGATCTCAGCTGCTATTTTTTCATTGTAACTAATACTCAAAGTTTGGCTGGTGGACTGCAGAAAACCACAAGCTACTTGCACTTCACCTGAAGATATCATCAATCCCATTCAAATGAGGGACAGATATATTTGTTTATGTACACAAGCAAGGACTTTAAATTCAAAGGAAGTGACAGTAATTCAGATAATACACAATCACTGTGCAAAATTATGTGCTGAGGTGCTGCCATTATTCTTTCACTAATCTGCAATATGCAGAAACTGTGAATTTAATGAGCTTCATAATTATTCTGTTCTCAACATTTCCTTCTTTTTGGTAATGACATTATTTCAAATGATATTTTTTACACTATGTCCCTAGTCAATCATGTAAATTCTCTGAAAAATGTACCTCAAGTAAAATAGTAAAACCCAGAGAGAGGAGGAGAGGTTGATTTATCTCAAGGACTTTGCACCTTAAATAGTCAGTAAAATATTAAACATCCCTATCAATAACAGGTGGACCGTATTATAAGCTTCCTCATAACTGAAGTTCTTAGGATCAAATTGACATCTTCCTGAAAAGGTGTCAAGAATTTCATTTAATCCTTTTTATAGTGGTGACCATCAATCTATCTTAATGTTTATTGGAGGAAAAATGATTGTCTTTTCTTTTTGGCAATGGTATTTCATTATATACAGTAGGATAAATAACTACAATTCAAAGCAAAATGAGATGAAAATGTCCCTGTATTTTTTCCTTTTGGTTTCTTTTCTTCTTCTTTTTTAATTTCATGATAAAAAAATTATAATTAAATTAAACTTGATTCTTATTTAAATGTGCACCTTAAAGTGAAAGCAGAGAAATTACTTTCATTTTCAAAGTTGTTATATCCCAATTGATCTTCCACACATTGGCATTATTATCTGATTGTGAAGATATATGCATTTATCAAAAGCTGGAGCCATCTGTCTCAATTCTATGTAATTTCATTACATATTCATCATTTATCTAGTCTGAGTATGTGACATGAGACCCTACTGACTAGCAATTCTATACTTATTATCACTTCACACTGTGTTTGGACGGACACAAGGCTGTCGACTTCCATTAATCTACTTTTGATGTAAAAGTAATCATCTTGGGATAAGCCTCAGAGCTCCTGCATAATCAGGCCACACTGCTACGTAAATGTAGAGACACCAGCATTTTTATAAAAGAGCCTGAAGCATTTATTCATGCTTGTCTTTCACAGCATACAGATGTCACCCTGCAGATGCATCTGGGGAATGGAATTCTAAATCCCAGCAGATTGGCACACCTGGGTATGGAGGCACTCACTGCCCAAAGGTGACTGTGACTCTGCCAAGTGTGACTCTCACGAATGTGGAGATGGGCAGGAGTTAACAGATGCAAATGGGGTTTTCTAACTTCAGTCACAGTTGCTGGAAGGGCCAACATAATTACAGAGTAATTTGCAACCCATTGCAAAGCTAAAAGTATTTACCTTCAGACTATAAGATTAACTTGAAACCACTTGTTCACTTCAACAGACTTTGGGGAAGCCACTGTCCGCACAACAATATTTCAAAAGCTTGATACTGTAACCAGCCATCTCCCCAGAGAAGTGGTCACAGCACCAAGCATGACAGAGTTCAAGAAGCATTTGAAAGATACACTTAGGCACATGGTGTGACTTTGGGATGGTCCTGTGAGGGGCTAGGAGCTGGACTTGATGATACTTCTGGATCCCTTTCAACTCACCATATCCTGTGATTCTGTGATCTTCTGAACCTCCTTCGTTGCATAATGCAGCCATTCCTTTTGCTCCATGTGTGCTTCAAAAGGGAGAAACCCTTGGGGGAGACAGGTTCTCCTGGGCACAGACAACTGGCACCAGCTGACAGCCCAGACTCCGCATGCTTCGCCTATTCATCTACTGCATTGAAAGAAAGATAACGCAGATAACAAAGATGGTTCATAATTCATGTGGACCTCAACTCAGATTTTGAAAGTTAAGTGATCCTAACCACTGCACAGACAATTATTTGTCTACTTCACATGAATTTACTTTGAGTGTATCCAATTCAAGGTTGCCAGCTCTTTCTGTGTGTGTTGTAGTGAACATGCTAGCAGACAAGAGTATGTGCTTAAACCTATGGCTACTGCAGAATACTTAAGTAAGTGGACTTTCACTTTGTGAACATGAATATTCACACTGGAAATGTCATTTGAAGAAGAATCAGGCTCATCCTATCTGGAAACACAAAGATAGGCTATGATTTGTCTGTCAAAAGGATATATATCAAAACATGTCTCAAACTGCACATTAGGCACACTTGAAATTTATGAAGCATCCACAGGGATGGTAACAGACAGGATTTTATTCCCAATGGCTAGCTATCAGCTCTGTGGCTTTTCAGAATTAGTTTTCACTGCTGTTTTTCCCATCAGTTAAATGGGGATGAGAGCACTCACCTTCATCTGTGAATTGCTCTGATCTCTACTAGGCAAAAAAGTTCTATATCACAAATGAACATCGGTAACATTCAGCTCAGTTGCACAAGTGACAAGGACTGATTAACTCATGAGCAGAAAAAAAGGCTGCAGTTGACTAATGCACCTTGTCACTAACCAGAGGTCTGCTTGAATAGTTCAGTGCACTGAGACAGAGCCCCAACTCCCAGGACAGCTGTTGAACCAGCTGGCCAAACACTCATGGTGGCTGGCGTCCTCCTTCTTCTGGATGCAGGGATTTGCACAGGGAGAGTGCACAAGCTCACATGTGGTAAATTCATATCCTACTTGATGGAGCCTCACCATCCATCTTCATACAGACAGACCTCATGCTGACAGCTTGTTTCCCAAAGGAACCATAGATTCATAGAATCGTTTGAGTTGAAAGGAACCCACTAGGATCATCTAAGTCCAGCTCCTGGCCCTGTGCAGGACAGCCCACCAGAATCACACCATGTGCCTGAGAGTATTGTCCAAACTTCTTGAACTGTGTCAGGCTTGGTGCTGTGACCACTGCCTGTTCCAGTGCCCAACCACCCTCTAGGTGAAGAAACTTTTTCTGTTATCCAACCTAAACCTCCCCTGATACAGCTTCATGCCATTCCCTCAGGTCCTGTCACTGGTCATCAGAAAGAAGAAACTGATACCTGCCCCTCCACTTCCACTCCTTCCAAGGAGGCACAACACATTTTCATATGTAGAAACCATGACTGGAAAATCTAAGTGATGCTGAAAACAGTAATGGATCCTACTCCCAAACCACAAGGTGGGAAATCATGACAGCCTTCTGAAAGCATTAGGTAAGCAGTGAAAGCAAATTCCCACCACCATCTATACTAGATGAATCAAAAAATGAGGACTTGAGTCCAGAGAGAAGCATTACCTGATCATGCACAAGTTGGTTGGATGTGGTGGGATGTAGTATGACTAGATATGCACAAGTATGAGGTGTTTGATCCCAGAGTTCAGTCAGAGAACACAGTGCTACACGGTGAAAACCATCACCATGCCCAAGGCAAATGGGTTGTTCCTGTGGAAAGTAATGCAGGGCTGCATACAGTCCTTGAGGTAGCTCTGAGCCTGCTGATACATGTGCACTGGCTGAACGGGCTCAGGGCTCACTAGCTCTGCAGCAATGCTGCCAAGAGTCCTCAGCTGTGAATTCAGCACTGGCAACAGAGCAGATGATGCTGGTTTGGGGCTTTTAGCACCACAACAAGCTGTGCAGTCTACAAATGCTGTAAATCATTCAGATGCCTTGGGTGGGTAAGAGTTTTCTCACCCACAATCTTTCTAAAACCAACTTCCTGACCACTGAAAACCATTAAGCACTCCATTACATCACAAATTAACTGTAACAGTGTGTTCAAGTGCTAGTTTGGATAACTGAAGTACTTTTCCTTTCTTTACTGTATAGCAAAATTGTTCCTTTCTGTATTTTCCCAGTCTTACACAGTTCCACTGAATGGTCCTATTCTGCCAAATTATGGTTTCCTATACCTTAGCTCTTTAGCTAAATTTTCATGACTGATCAATTTATCCTCTGTGTAAGAGGGGCTTCCCTGTTTTTGCAGAATAATTGCAGTTCTGACTCTGCATAAAGCATACTCTAACAATTAAATTATTTAATTCAAAGATCTGGCTCACTTTAGTTTAGCCCACTTGTGCTTGTGAATATACACTTCATTTGAAATGCCCTTCTTTATAAAAGTCATGGATTCTGGCAATAAGCCCTTATGTAACTGTAACATTTAGGTATGTGTTGGTCAGAATTAGGAAGAGAACATGTGCCAAAGCACCTTTGGAAATCTGGCAATTTGTGATTGTAACTGCTAGTGTTCATCTTCAATTTAATTGCAAGCCAAAGATTTCACTTTCCCCTTTGCCAAGCATTCCTGTTAGTTCTGATCATTTAGTGAATACTTCCTAAAAATTAAGCCACCTACACTAATCTGTCCCCAAAATAAGTGGTGGAAGCAAATTATAACATCTCTCTGTCACCTCATGGGTATCTGTATCGTCACTAGATTTATGTTCTAATGCTACATTATTACCTATTACCATAGTTGTTAAAACCTTACTTTTCATGCTAATGAAAATGATGAAAGACGGGGAGTTTGACATAAATACTGTAATAAGAACCATATTAATGTGACAGACGATTGCTCCTCTGTGACAGACTATGAAATCCTGTGCAAGAGTTACAGAAGGTTCATTTACATGTCTGCTCATCTATCTCTCCCTACAGGCAAACAAGGGACTGAGGCTCAATATTGGAATGGGATGAGAATCAGAAGATGGCTAAAAGGCACAAATGGTCATCCTAGAAAGAAATGCATCCCAAGGCATACTCTTCCTAAGTGACCATAAGCATAAAATGTCAATTACAGGACCTAAGTTCAGACTCTTAACACCTCTTTTCAGGCATCTAATTACACACCTCTAGGCAAAACTTCCAAAATTTAGGGCAGAAGCAGCACTACCAGCAAAATGTGATTTGTGCTCCTAAGTCACATCCTTCTGTTTTGAATTTGCAGCAATTTCCATTCACTAAATTTGACATGAGTGTTGCCATCTTCCAGTCATGCTATACCACCCCAATTCTTTCCATGGCTCTCCTAGTAATTTTCACAGCTTACATGTGTGCTCTGTTTCTGAGGAATATGTCCTGATCATCCTCAAAGAAAGACCTGGGTAACCGGCAAAAAGAAAGCCAAGATAGTTTTATATTTCTAAGCACGGATGATCAGGAAACGGGCATTGAAAGGCAAAGTGCAACCACTCACTGGCCATCTGCCTTTTGGAGTACTCTGTTTAGTCACAAAAGATACAGAATTTTCATCTTGTCATACAACAACCTTTTTGCTGATCACACTCAAGTTTTTTGTTAGTTGTGACCCTGCTGATTTCAGCCCAACCACCTACTTGGATAAGAAGATTATAATTTTACTCCAACTCACACTGCTACCTGATCTGCTGCTGTCACAGTAATTTTGACAATGTGTGATTGGTGCCAGAGGCAGACTACTTCATCATGAGACAACAATTCTCCTGACCTACCCTTAAAAAAAAAAAAAAAAATCAAAACCCCCCAAAATAAAAAAAGCCACCAAAACAGCCCCCCAAAAATCATGCCATAAGTTGAAACAATAAGAAATCCAGACTTGTTTCTATATCCTTTCCACCAGTAAAACATTTTACTTACAGAAATATTTCTTTTTAGAGTCCCTCTCCTTGCAAAGAGAAAGAAAATAGCAATCACATAGATAATTTATTATTAAAACACTCATTTACTGATAACATGCAGACAAATATTGCTTTCCCCATTTTTAACAAAGTAAACATGGTATCTGTTAGTGGGACATTCTGAAGGTTCCTTGTCTTTTCCAATCCCTGCTGTCTCTCTATTCCCTCTTGCTTTATTTTTATTACCTTTCTCCAAACTTGCTTATATTAGCATACTTTTCTACACTTAAAATGTGCATGTGTTTGTTCTTTGGCCCTCCATGAGCATGTGGCTAGGACTGATCTCTAATTCGTCTTGAAAGGTGAATTTATTATTCTCAGCAAGGAAAGTAACTAGAAAAAGGAGAAAAAAAGAAAAAAAAAGAAAAAAGAGAAAAAATTTTTAAAAGGAAAAGAAAAGAGATTCTCTCTCATCTGTTTCCTATCCTTGAAAAACCAAACGAAGTGAAATTTTTAAGACTGCTTGTGGCATCACCTTTCACTCTACAGTTTAGCACATTTTACTTTAGCAGCAGTTCAAAAGTTCACTATCCTACATCTGATGCCTTCTGCTTGCTACAAATGTCTGCAGTACAGAAAGAAGTTAAAAACATTAAAATATTACAGCACAAAGGAACACCCAGACCCCACAAAGTTCATACTAGCATGCTTAAACTTAAAGAGCATCACACAAAATTTGAACATATTAATTTACAGTGTAACATATGATCAGTTGAAGTTTAAGTTTTTCTGGTTTTCATCTACTTTCACCAAACATGTTTGTATTTTTAAGTTTTTCTCTGGAGGGTGCCAGGTCTTAAATTTTAATGCTTGTGAAAAGGGGCAAAGGCAAAATATTTAGCAATAAACTAGCATCTTCTGAGCTTCTAGCAAAACCCTCAAAGACTGTCAGTGGGGTTATGAGATGCAATACATACTATGTCCTTCCAGTGCTCTGAAGGTGAACATTGAGACACAGAACTTGGCCCCAAGACAGCCAGGAAAAGAGTGTTTTCCAGTGCAATATTTGCATGAAATCAGTTAGGTAGGAAAGCCTAATACTAAGGGCCTGCTATTTACTCCAACTATGCAGCCACTGTGTCATGAAACAAGAATGGAAACTGAGCAATGATTACAGGAATCTGCTTGTTCAGAGTCACAGAGAACATGCTCACATATCGGTCACCCAGTTTGTTCTGCAGTGCTTAGCCCATCAAGTCACATGCCTTGCAAAAGATGTCCCATTGCCAAGTTAAATATTGTATTTGCATGGCACCTTTCCTTCTAGTTTTTTTTTTTTTTGAGTACAGATGATATTGTCTTTCATGTCATGTGCTTGCCTTCTCTATGGGATGCTGCAAAGTTGACAAGCTTTGATGAAGTTATGAAGTAAGGACCTTTGCATGACTGCAGGGTGAGTGTGGGACTCCTGACTCTTGTGCGCTGGGGAACCGAGCCCTGACAATGATTTATTTGTCAGTGCACTGTACTGACAGCCAAATCAGCCAGAGAACAAGAAATAAAAGAGCAGAGGGAAAATATTTGGGTTTGAAATTGTTCTGAAAATTTCTCATAAAAAATCAATTACAAATCAAATAATGTTGCATATGTCTAAGGCTACGTACACTGGCCTGCAGCAGGGAGCAAAGTCATTTGTCTTCAAGGCAGTGACCACAGACAAAAATAGGAATTCCCGTTTTTTCTCCACTTGAAAACCCTAAGCAAATTGAGTTGCTAATTTGATTTTTCAACTTTCGAGGAACCACTTCAATTATTCATCCTATAGGTTTGTTATACCAATTTTCAAACTGCTTCCAAGAATTCCTCAGACAAGTTCTGTGCAGTGAGTTTAAAATTGCAACTAAAAAAAATCAGCTCAAAAATAATTTTAGAAAATAGCAGAGGGGAGGGATGCTGCTCGTGGAAACCTGAGGCCACAGCAGACTAAGGCTCAACTCCTGTGAAACATTTAGCAAAGCACTTCCTCTATTTGCAGACACTCTGGGTAGGTACTGACTATATGCTCTTTCAGACACAGCTCTGACTCTCTGCTTATACAAGTGGGGAAAGAATGACTTCTAGCACCCTTTGGAAAACTAGAAATAATGAAAAACCTTGCCTTAGTGGAGGAAGCAACCCAGGCAATGTGACTGGTTGCAGACTTCATCTCTAAATGTCTTTTCAATGTTTTCAGCCTGGCCACTGAGCCAAGCATAGTGTCTGTTTTAGTCAGCACATTGCACATCTCTGCCAAACACCTTAACCCCTGCTAGCTCCATGCTTAGAGTCTGGAACTCTTTGGAAGGAAACAGAACCAGGAGTAATGATTTTCTCATTTTTAAAGCAAAATATGAAACCAGCATAATATTATTTCTCAGAAATTAATACCTATTAGGAACTTGACATTATTTATCTTATTAAAAAATTATCATCCTAATTTTCAATCAAAATACTTATATAATGTGTAACTCAATGCAGTAGTTGTATTTCTCATTATCAGTTCTTCTTAAGCTAAAAATTCAAACACCAACTGACATAATTCAGGGTTTATCCTTTCAAGGCACAGAAGCTAAAGGCAGAAATGATCCATGCAAGAACCTTAAATAAGGATTTGCCCTGAAAAATGGTCACATAAAATCAGGATCTTATTCAACAGGTTGGTTCACCTCATGTATGCAGACACACCTGCTCATTTTCTTATGAAAAACTGACTTCTTATCAGTTTTCTCTGACAACTACTGGCACAGCTCCCCAGGAATGAACTATCTATTCTTTCCTGGAATCACACAAATCCTTTCTGGTTTTCTATCCATCCCTTGCTGCCAACCATAACTATTCTAAAATTACAAGTTAGGCTGTAAAATTACAAAACTTGCTTTTTTTAAAAAAAATGAAGGAGATGAGAAAATAAAAGAATACAGTCCTTTCTTCTTATCTTTTTTCTTTTTTAAAAATCTTTATGTTGAATGTAAGGTGATTTCGAAGCATCTCTTTGGGGGCTACAGATTTTGTTGACTTGATTTAAAAAGACAAGATCATGGCAATAAAAAGGTACTGCAAGAACCATGAAAAATTCAGAAGAGATGGGAACACTGCTCAGAGCAGTGTATACCTGGTGAGGCCTGATCTGCTGATCCTGAAGCTGTATTTACCTGTGGCACTGAACAAGTAACTTTCAAAGCACAGACACATTTTGTAAAGGAAACCTGCTCCTGTGATATGGCCTATGTAAATCAATGAGGTAAAATAACTTCTCAAGTAAAGGACTTGGTCTGGTATTTCTCACCTACAAAACTTCCATCTCTAAATGGTGCTGCAGAGACTGTTGGGTCTGAGCTCAGCCTTCCACTGAAATGTAGTGCCTAAAAGAGCAGTCCAGGCACTGTACACCCAGCACATCAAGGAGAAGAAACAGCATCTCCTCAGGGCAAACTGGCTTTCAAGTGGCCTCTGAATACTTCCCTTCCTTCTGTGAGCAGTTGGTCTGTAGAAAGAAAGCAAGGTGTGATGGCTCCAAGTTTCACTGCTCTACAAACACAACTCATAGTAAAACGTGCTGAAATCAACACAGCCAGGAGCTTACCTTTCATAGCAGAATTTTCTGTGCAGAGTAATATTGTAAAATAAACCTTTCTTAATGTGAAAACTGTTTATATAAAAGGTAAAAATACTATGTTTATATGCAGGTCATGACAGAATAATGTATTTGACTAAAATAGTTCCAGTAAATTTTTACACCATAAAATGTTCTGCACATCACACAGAACTGTAAGTTCCTTACTTTTCATATTTGTGAACTTCGGTATGGAAGCTAAAAAGCAAGCAATTTGAACAGATGTGGTGCTGATGGGACTCTGCTTGTTCCAGAATTATATGTTGTGCTATCATAAGGGAGACTAAAGAAACAGCTTTCAAGATGAAATTCCTTCAGCAGGCTGCTGTATAGCATGTGGGATGTACAGTTCTTGTATCACATTTCTTTCTTTTTTTTCTTTAAATAGCAAAGTGTTTGTAACACACACGCACACAGAAAAGCCCCAAGAGATGCAGAGCCTTGAAGTGCAATATGAAATAGTTTCTGCTCAAAGCATCTGTGAGCAATTTCCATCACCCTCACATAAAAATGGGAAAAGTGTAATACTATGGAGTAGAAATATGGAAATACGTCCATTTTTGGCAAAATAACTACAAGAGTACTCTCTCTATACAGCAACAGATCTTTCAAATGATACTTCAGTGTTTTAGTTAAGCAAAGCTGACCTGCACAACTATTTGCATTACATGGTACCTAAACTTTCCAACAGACAGTCAGATTGCCCAGAATTGTCAGTGTACAAGGATGGGGCATGAACTGACTACCTTCTGGTTAACATGGCCTCAAAACTGGAAGATTTGGAAAATTCCCAAAAAGTGATTATTTGTCAGGATTTCTAGGTGGGCACTGAACTGATACAAACTTACAACTACCAGACAAGCACACAGAGTGTGGATGTGGTCCTTGTTTCTAACAATGAGTACATTGTGGTGACCTGTCTCATTTGCTTCCAATGAGTTGGACAGAGATAAATAGAAACAAAACCTCAGAATGTTAAAATCACTGTTAACTTATTCACTGTATCAGAGAAGACAACTCAGAAGAATATCTGTGAAAACTGTACTTTGCTTTGTAAACCCTTATTATTGTAGGGTTAGGAGGAGTTCTCCATCTTAACATATAATTAAAATTAATGGGAAATGTTTAATTAAATTAAGAAACATGAGAAAATTCCCTCAGGCAACAAGAACTGTGATTACAGTCTTGCAGTAAGCCTAAACAAGGCTTAACATATTGTGGGGCACACAGGCCAAAGCTTTTGGACTATTTTTAACATGTTGCAGAACTCTGGTAATTAGAAATAGGAAATGTTAAGTACACTCATGCCAGGTTCACATGGGGAATCTCATCAAGTAATAATTGAACAGCTTCCGCTACTACAGGGTGATACACACTCAGTTTTAGGAAAACACCAGCCTACGTCATTAGCATCTGGATTCAGAATTTGGGAGCCTGGAATTTCTGGTTTCGTAAGAACAGGACAGCAGGCTTCTCATTATTACGAACAAAACATATCCAAACAGAGAGACCATTAGCTTTCTAACACTCAGGCCCATCTTCTAAGGTAGGAAGGGTTTGTATTTCAACTTTGTGATCTCCTGAAATTTCTGATGAAACCTCTGTAGATTATATGAATGTATGAGCTAAAAATTCCTAATATCTATATGTGAGATGGAAAGGAAAATATGAATTATTTGTAAAGCAGTACAAGATTCAAAGTCAAAATAAGTTATTAAATTGCTCTTAAAAAAGAGCTAAACAAGCATATTATAAACAGATGGATATATAACAAAATCAATAGTAACCAGAAAATTTATAGATAAAAAGGCCTGACCAAAAACTCCTGTAAGGCAACAGGTTTCTCCTTGGGTCAAGTGCGTAAGTTTCCCCTGCTGTAAGCTGACACAGCTTCACTAACACTAGAGCTTTCTGTCCTCAGGTCATGGGAATTGCATACAGACCTAATGTCATCTCATCTTCATGTCACATGCTGAAATCACCTATGAGCCACTAATTTCTGTGATTATTGAAACCACCACCACAGCAAATAGAAACCCCAACCAACTAAAAAATATCTGAAACCTAAGCAAAACATTTCCATGGATAAATTTACACTTAGCACAGGGATACTCAAAGATTTGTATCCCACTGAAAGACTGTACACACTAATGCTCCACAAACTAGAAAACATAGTTAATGCTATGAACCCCTTGGTCTTTTAAGGGTAATCATTCATCTCATTTCACCAGAATTCTTCTTGCTCTGTGATTTCACAAGTAGTCATACATCACCACAATATAAAAAACCCCAAACTCTACTGTACTAAATGCAAAGATAAGAAAAGGAAGAGCATTTTAATGAGACACAAAATTATGTTGTAATGTAAAGTTTCCAAAGGGCTTCTTTTCATTTTTTTTTCATTTCCTCATCTTCCTCGTGTAATCTGTTTGGGTTTCCGCTTTGGTGGGTTTGGCTTCTTCCCCTAAACAGTCTACCAGAAGAGCCTCCCTACTCTGGGATCTACCTTTTTCTGCACAGGAACCTACGTAGCATCACTTCCTCAGCATGAAGTCCTAAGCTGACAGTGCACGAAGGCACCCAACCCAAAAGGACAAATCGCCAAAATGACGAGTTCCTGTCAGCTCCTGGTGGATGGATAAATAGGGATGAAGCATGTGGAATATCTGCATCTGAAGACAGAAAAAAATTAAAGTATTTTTTATAATATAGTGTTACGGACCATCCAGAGAGGACGCAATCACTAACGTAGTGAGTTCAGGCAAATCCCAACTTTATTCAAATTCGACAACAT